>JAHTLZ010000085.1:3681878-3715671 GCA_023846285.1 Phrynocephalus versicolor | reverse complement strand
CACTGGATTCTGCAGATCTCAAGTGACTGCATCCATAACCAGAATTATTCACTGTAATTAGAGGTAGGTCTAACCAGCATACTTTATGCTAAAACCACTCAGGTCTCACAGTTTCCACCACAACATTTCTGCTCTTGGGACATTTTCCCATCTTTCCTATCCTGTTATGTGTTAAGCAAGAACTACACATAGTTGTGGAGGGATCTGGCTACCAAGATTGGGGGGGGGGGTTACAGAGGACCCTTGAAAATTGGCAAAATTGGCCCCCACCCCCACGGGTGCCAAAGGCCGCACTCGGAGCCCTTTCTGTGGGCACCTGACATCGCCCCTTTACCACCACCTGTATTCAGGTTTATTTGCTGTATTGGCACTTTGCAAAAAATTAGTGGGTTTTGAATTGCAGTTTGGGCACTCAGTCTCTAAAAGGTTCGCCACCACTGCCCTAGAGATTATGGGTACTTTAAAATGATTTTTAATGGTATCGGGTGCTGATGCATCCCAAGATGCTAGGATCACATTTTGGTCCACATGTTGTCCTGTCCTGATGTAAAATCGCCCCATGAGAAATGTGTCCTTCCTGATCCAAACTGGTAAGTAATCTTCAGGACTACACAGGTTTGGTTCTGTTTGAAGAAATTATATTAGTTTTGAATTTCAGAATTATCTCTATCCAAAACATACTGCTATTATGATAGATCAGTGGTTCCCAGCTATGGGTAACCCAGGTGTTCTTTGATAACAAGTTTCAGAAACCTCAGCCAGTACAGCTAGTGGTGAAGGCTTTTAGGAAGTGCTGTCCAAGAACACCTGGTATACCTAAGTTGGGAACCATTGTTCAATCTCGATGATTTTTAGATGGCAATTTTAAGTGGAGTAATAAGGACTCTCTGAAGGCCTAATTAGAAGAATTAGGTCTGATCTCTACAACTGTATTTCATGCTAGACTTTGTAAAGATTGCTATAGAAAGATTTTCCATTTTTACAGGATGGAAAAAAAAATCTTTTAAAAAAAATATTTAGTTACTTGTCTTGTTCTTTTGCTTGTTGTCACTGTGCTGCTAAGTGAAATGTTGCTTTAGAGCTGTAGATTGTTTAATATTAATCTGCATTCTCTCTATATCCATAACTCATGATTTCAGTAAGAAAGGTGCTGCATATTCATACTGAGAAAAACAACCTGATGTAGACTTGATGTTTTCCCCCCTAAATGAGGTATTTATATTTGCTGTGTGTAAGTTTAACAATGCTGGTGGAAAACATATAAACTACAGCATATAACTATTTAAATAAGGTAATATTGGATTTACAGAGGAAAGTTGAATAGAGATGAATGTGTTTCCATGAAGGGCATTAGTTGTTAAGTGTGGTGGGGTTGGGCTTTGCGTTTGTACTTTACTGCTTTGGCCTGTGTCATTCTGTTGAAGATACCACCACTGAGCCCAGTGCACAGACAGCACCAGTTACTATAGATATTCAGAACAGGCTGTGAATTCTACTAAGGATAAGCACTGCTACCAGCTAGTGACCTCTTCAGGCATAATTGCTTTTTCTGTTGGCCTGAAGCAGAACTGTGGGTCTCTTAGCTGCTTGCTGTCATGGAGAAATGAAGAAATAATCTCTTTTCCCTCCTTGCTGACAGATTTCTCTGTGAGAAATCCCCCCCCCCTATGACAACTCTGGTGGGAAATACTGTGGGATTTTTCAGATGTTCTGTAGTCCTTTTTCTGGACAGAGCACCAACTCATGCAATGCATAATTAGCAAAATTCCTGTGCAAAATGGGTTCTTTTCTATGCAAGATTTCCTTAAAGGGACATATGGTTCCTTTCACAGAAGATCAGACAGATAAGAAAGAAAACCCAATACACAGGAAGTCATGTTTCCTTTGCTGCATCTCCTGTAATTCATGAGCCATCACCTTGCCCAGGCATGTCCAAAGTCAGGCCCGGGGGCCAGATGTGGCCCGTTTTCAAATTTCAAGTGCCCGTGGCCTCTTCTCCCCACCATCTCATCCTGTCATGCATCCCCGCCAGCTGGCCCCTCTCCATACTGGATGGAGACATCAGCTTGCATATTTACATTTTGCCTGCCCTCCCTGCTTCCGTCCAGTCCCCTCCAGCAACCCGCCCAGCCTACCTGCTCCCAGCTGCATTGCTGCAGCATCCTCTCTGCCTCCTTGCATGTCCTACAGGCTTGCCCAAATTCCAGCCCGGGGCCAAATGTGGCTGGATGGTTGGCCCCCACACGTTTTCACCTCACCAAATCTGGCCCTCCTTGCAAAAAGTTTGGGCATCCCTGACCTAGCCAGTTGTGGCAAAAAATCACTGAGGTCAACGCATCTAGGCTGACAATTATTAAGGAAGTAAAAAGGGAAATCTGCATTCTCTCAAACACATACATATACTCTGTTTTCATTGAGCCTGCAGATTGCCTTCTGATGTGGCCTAAACTCCATGAAAGCTTATGGCAAGCAAAACCTGTTCAATTCTAAGGTGCTGCTAGGGCCTGTTATTGTTTTGTTTTCTTCTAAGGAAAGTAGGCTGTGAAAGTGTGTTAGATAAAGGAGCTCTGCAACAACTGTCTTTAACAAAAATGTCTGCAAAACATGGTATCCGAATAATTTCCTACAATGATGGTTCTGGGAAGAGATTAGTAAATTGGCTTGGCTTGAGAAAATGTGTTTAACATTAGGGTTGCATCTGTTACAAGATTTCTGTAACTCAGCAAGTATGTCCAGTGATCAATTATTTAATTAGCATAGTTCTATAACTAGACATATTTCTGCAGAATCGATAAAGAAGCCATTGTGTGCACTAATTAAATAGAGATCATTATAGCCCCACTTGTTGGATGGAAATTGCATTGTTGGTGGTAGGATCAGTTAGTAAAAGGCATAGGTTATTGCCAGTTCAGAGTAAGTTGCAGGTCAGAGTTGGTGGATATGAATGGTGAATATTGGTCTTCATTGAGAAAATATATTTTTTGCCAAGGAATAAATATGTTTCAGCTGCTGTGAAACATTAATCCAAGCTTGTAAAGTGCATTTAAAAGGGGTCAGACACTTTATGTAGAAGGAGGCATGGACTTTTTAATTATAGTTGTCAGGCTTGCAGCCAGAAATGCTACGTAGTGACCATTTTCTTCTTGGGATCTTAAATTCTAAGGAAATAAAAGCAGAATGAAGTTGCACATGTATGCTAGATTTTAGGAAAGCCAATTCTAATAAACAATGTAGGGTCACAGGGCAGAAGATCCTAATGGGAAAAATAATCCAAGATAGGTGGTAGTTCCTTAAAAACAAAATTCAAAAGGCAAAACTACAAGCAATTCCACCAAGAAAAAAGAGGTTTGGAGCTATGCAGATACTACGAAACAGCCGCCTCCACCATGAAGAAGGTTAAAGAAACAGCAACAGCAGCAGGACATTAACACTAGGTACTGTGATATCAGTTTCCCTTCAATCGGTTCTTTATTGGATATACCTAGTGGGACATTTTAAAATTCTCTCCCCCGAATCTTTCTTCCCCACCCTGTAATGGAGAGCATTTTTTTTTTTTTTTGCATTAATCTTCTGCTTCTACCCCACCTCTGGCCAATCAGGAGCTCTATGCTTCGAAGAGCCAATAAAGAGATGATGGATGTAAGCAAGAGGGAGGCGCCCATATCATGCCACTCTTTGTTTGAACTGGCGTGTAATGTCCAGCCCCATCGGACCATGCTGCCCTGTGCCTTCCAAGAAGGAGCCTGGTGTCCATCTTGCCAAGTGAACTTTTAAGAACTCTCTCCTGGCAAATGACATCCCTTGCCATGTTTGGAGTTTTATACCTGCTTTGAAAAAGGGAGCTTGCTCCCGAAAGCTCAACAACTTTTTTATGTTTCTTCTAGCAGCCTATGAAGGTATCACCCATAGTTTAGTTAAGAAGAAGAAGAAGGTGGAAGGATCGTGGCCACAGCGTGGCTTCACTGAAAGCTCAGCCAGGGGCTGAAAATAAAATTAAAAAGGAATAATCTAGGAAGTGGAAGGAAGAACACAAGAAATTAAAAAAGACAAGTAGTAAATAATTGCAGAGATAGAGCTAGGAAGGTAAACGATGAGAATTAACCACAGTTAACAAGACACACAAAGAACATTGTTCAGTGTATGTGCGTAGCAAAAAATGGAAAAAGAAATAGTGGCTCAACTACTCAGGGGGTATAGAAAAATGTTAACCGAAAAGGCCAAAGTGCTGCATTCCTACTTTAGGTCAGTCTTCCCCTCCAAAAGGGTCTATGACCTACAGGAAAATGTGAAATATACGTTTGTCATTTGAAACTGATAAAGCATTCTTCTGGTGTGTATGCATCAAGAGACAAAGAAAAAGAAGTAGTGTCCATCCCCTCAGTGGGAATGGAAACAGATAACAGGTGACAAATAAAAGGCAAAAGTGCTGAAATTCCTATTTTAGCTCAGTCTTTTCCCAAAGGAGAGACTATGACCATCCAGACAAATGCGAAGAGCAAGTATAGAGGACAGGGTTGAAGCTGGAGATTTATATAGTCAGCCTTATTAGCTTGAATGAGTTCAAATCTCCAGGGCAGGATGAACTGCATCCACATGTATTGAAGAAACTGGCCCAAGAACTCTCAGAACACCAGTATATTATTTTCATGAAATACCATAACAAGAAATGGGTGAGGATGATTGGAGGAGGTCAAATGTTGTACTGAGCTTCAATATGGGGAAAAGGGAGGAGCCTGGGAACTAAAGATTGACCAGTCTGATATCAATCCCAAGGAAATTTTTTGGAACTGGTTGTACAGTACATTGTACAGTTTGTAAGCACCTCAGAAAAAATGTAGTAATAACTAGAAGCCAGCATGAATTTATCAAGAACAAATCCTGCCAGACTAATCTCTTCTCATTATTTGATCAGGTAGCCTCCCTGTTAGATGGTGGAAATGCTGTAAATATAGTACACCTTGACTTTGCGAATCTTTTTGTGCTTTCTCCCAAGATATTCTGGTTAGTAAAGTAACCATGTGTGGGATGGATAGAAAAACTGTTAGGCGGGTACCCAGTTGGTTACCGACAATGCTTATCAGTGGGTCTTCAAACTGGGAGGAGGCAACTAGTTGGGTACCACTTGTCTGGGCAGGCGATTCTGTTGACGCCAGGGTGGCTGACACAATAACTCCTAAGCATCCTGATGAAATAGACCCAATCTGCCCCCCCCCCAACTGGTTTACTGGGGTACTGGTGCGGATGAAAGAAATGTGATGGAGACTAGAGCAAAGATGGAAGAAACTTGGAGTGAATCTAACCAATATGAGCTAGAGCCCATTGGAAGATCTAGTCTGTAGCAGTGATGACAGCAAAGCACTCCTTCTTTTCTTCCACCAATGCATTGGCACAGAGTCGCCCGTCAGAGCTCTTCTGACTGGTCAGCAGCTTCTTATGTCATGGCCCACAGGATGATCATGCAGGTCACTGTCAGAAATTTCCACAGCAGCTTTCTGGCAAAATCACTTGGATCCACTCTGGCTGGGATGCTGTAATTAATACAGGCTGTATGGATGTAACTGTGGCTCCTGCTTGTCCTATTTTGATGGACAAGTTGCCATTTCTGTAACCTAATGATGTCGACAAGAACCTTGGAGAGGTGAGAGCTAGCACTTGTTTGCTAGACCCTTGCCCTTCCTGGCTTATAAAAGCTGCCAGAGAGGGAGTGGCTGAGTGGGTCCAAGGGATAGTGAATACGACCTTGCAGAAGAGATGGATCCTGGCATGCTTAAAGGAGAGAGTAGTAAAACCATCATTGAAAAAACCCTCCTTGGACCACATAGTAGTGAATAATTACTGGCCAGGGTCAAATAGCCCATTATTGGGCAAGGTGCTGGAGTGGGTTGTGGCTTCTCAGCTCCAGGGGTTCCTGGATAAGACAACTTATCTAGAGCCATTTCAATCTGGCTTTAGGCCTGGTTATGGGACAAAGATGGCTTTAGTTACCTTGGTGGACAACCTATGCTGGGAACTGATGGGGAATGTGTACCTGTTGATTCTGCTGGACCTCCCAGTGGCTTTCAATACTTTACGGGCCATTGTTCCAGGATGGGACTTATTTTACAGCAGACCCAGTCTTTTCTGGAGGGGAGAACTCAGAGGGTGGTGCTGGGGGACTTTTGTTCAAGACCCTTGCTGTTGGCCTGTGATGTCCCTCATGGTTCCATTTTGTTATCTATCCTATTCAACATCTACATGAAACCACTAAGAGGAGTTTCTGGAGTTTTGGGATTCGATGTCATCAGTGGGTGTCGATAACACCCACCTCTACCTCTCTTTTTCATCTAAATCCAAGGAAGCTGTTTTGGTTCTAAATATGTGTCTGGTAGTGAAATGGATGAAGGCAAATAAACTGAAACCCAGTCCATACATGAAAGAGGTGTTCACAGTCGGTCAAAAACCAGATCAAGGAATAAGGTTGCAACATGTGGTGTCCTGTCTCTGAAAACACAGACACACAGCTTGGGGGTATTCCTGGATTCATCTCTGAGACTGGATGCCCAGATTTCAACAACAGCCAAAATCACCTTTGTGCAGTTGAAATTAGTGCACCGCCTGTGATAATTTCTTGTCAGGTCTGATTGGTCCATGGTGACATATAACCTAGTTACATCTCATTTGGATTACTGTAACATGCTCTGTAGAAAGAGTCCAAAATGCTGCATCCACATTGCTTACTAGGGCTGGTTTCAGGGAACATAAAACCACTGGTTACAACAGCTCTGCTGTCAGTGAATCTATTTCTGGGCACCATTCAAATTGCTGGTTTTAACTTTCAAAACCTGTAATGTCTTTAGTCCAAGCTAAGGGTATTTTTACACGACCCCTAAACTCTGCCACAAATGGCTGCCAGCTCCGGAGCTTACAATTGTTTCCCCACCAGCTCCGGAGTTTGCAGGAAATTAAGTGCGACCACGCCCACCTAAGCATGTCCCAGCACAATTTTCATGTACCTGCTCTCAAAGGGTGAAAATCCCCAGATCCGGATGTAATCTGGTGAGTGCCGGGCTCTCCTCGCTTCTGTTTTGGTTTTTTTTTTTTTTGCCTCCTGCCCCTTTAAGAGAAGGAATCAGGATGATGACGGGGCGGCTTCGGAGGTGAGCCTGCATTTTTTCCTCTCTTTTTTTCTCCCTCCCCTCACGCAGGCAGGAGCAAGGAAGTGCGGAGGGGTGGGGACGCAGGAAGAACAACGGACCCCCAAGATGTCTGGTCCGAATTTAAGTGGCCAGCGGATCTTAGGGGTCCTGTGAAAAGGCCCTAAAAGACTTCATCTTCCTCAGTGAGCTTGCCCAGGCTTTAACATCATCAGGAGAGGCTTTTCTCTCAGTCCCTCACTGGTGTGCTTGATGACTATGCAATAGAGGACCTTCTGTGTTACTGCTTCGCAACTCTGGAACTCCATTCCCTGGGAAGCTAGGCAGGCCCCATCTTGGATTCCCTTCCACAGGCAGGCAAAGACACAGGGAGGCTTTTCTTTAATGACTGATGATTTGAGAAGAATTCTAAATAGATTCTTGTGCTTTGTTGTTTTAAATATCTTTTAACATTAATATTAATTATCATTTTAGTATAAAATATTAAATAATATAATATTAAATAATATAAATATTGTATTATATAGAATACTTAATTCTTTTTTTGTATTGTACACTTACTGCTTTTAGCTTTTGAAGACTGTCTTAGATTATGTAAGCTATTTGGGGTCCTTTTGGGGAGAAAAGGAAGGATATAAATATTTTAAATAAATAAGTCAAACAAATAAAACCATAAGGCTCCGTCTTGGGCTTGGGGCTTTTCAGCAATTTTATTAATGACTAGATTGAAGGATTCAGAGAATGATTTTCATTCAAATTTATGATTGACACTCAATTCTGGAAGGTAGGTAGGGAGGTACAGATAGAAATGAAATTAGGGACATCATTTTGTACCTCTTCCTAATTTACCCATAATCCATTACAGTACTAAGATACAACTAGTGAAAATTCATTTAATCAGTGAGCATTTTTGGTAAGTCAACTTCTCCAGAAGTTCTGTTGATTCAATAGTTCTGTTTTGGTTGTGACTTATTCCCGGATTTCCAAAGTTTCTTCATAAAGTCCAAAACAAAATTCCATCTCTTAAAAGCAGAGGTACAACTAACTACAAAAGAGTCATATTTTGACATTTTAAGGTGGAAGTTACTGGCTGAATTCATACCATTTGGTGATGTTAGTGTTTTGTTTTCTGCTTTGTACAAGTTAAAGCCAACAGAGTAGAAAGCTGCAAATAAGTGTACTTCCTGTTACATTAAAGAAAAATGAGTTTAGTAGATTCAAAACAAGACAAGAATAAATACATAAATTTCAAACCTGTGTTTAAAGAGCCTATTTGCTTGCAGGCATTTGACCCGAGTTCCAGATTTGGATGTAGCAGAAAGCTAGGCATAGTTGCACTTGTTTGTATTTGCCCATGCAAAGTACACAGCATCTGAACCCCAGGCACCCTCACATTACTTTGGACATCACAACCTTGAGCTGTATTAGGGGAAAAAAAAGAAATACTGTATATACATTTAATAAAGGGATGAATAAATACATAAAATAAAATTTCTAAACTTACTATTGATGCTCAGGGGTGACTTATTTTTTACATTTTGTTTATTTGTTTCTTTTTATTCATTACAGATGAAGCAGTATGACATGGACATGTTTATACTGTAATTAATCAATTACATTTCTAAAACAAAAGGCACATCCTTAATATTTATCAGCTTTTACATATTATACATTCTGCATTGATTTGATGTATCTAATCATGCAACCCGCTATATTACATTCTGGAAGCTTGCTCCCAGATAACTGTGTGTGTTTGCAACCTCAGGCCTTGTTCATCTGATAAAGAGCAAAATGCATAGAGAGAAGGATTTGGGACCCTCTTTGTTCAGTTGACCTTTGAGTGCACTTGTAGTTATGCACCATTATGGATTGTTCTTGTGTTTTAGCTGGAATTTCCTCTTTTGTGGATTGTGTGCTCTGTGAGTAAATGCCCTATTGTCTATATCAAGCTGTGTACACTCTTTCTTATGTTGTATCTACCCTGTTTCCCCAAAAATAAGACCTACCCCCAAAATAAGCCCTAGCAGGATTTCTATGCATTTGTTAAATATAAGCCCTACCCCGATAATAAGACCTAGTGATGGGCATGGCTGTGCCCACCCACACCCACACACACAAACAGAGAGAGAGAGAGAGAGAGAGAGAGAGCACATTGCCCCTCCCTTTCCATCCATGGTCCTTCCCCCTCCCCTTCGCTTGGGCCACCAAAGTTACCATACTTTGTAGCATGTTTGCTTGCAGTTCCTGTTTCCCTGAAAATAAGACCTACTCCAAAAATAAGCCCTAGTGTAGCTTCTTGGGAAAAAATAAATATAAGTCAGTGTCTTATTTTTGGGGAAACATGGTAGATGTGAGGCGTTACTTGTGGAAATTTGTTGCTTGGATGTTAGGGAGTAAAGCGAGAGAATGGACAACTATTGGATGTACCGAAGAAAGAGCCATATCCTGTTGGGGAATTGAGTGCTATAAGATACGTACACTAAGAGCACATCAGAGCAGAGATGTGAGATCCATCTGTTATCATTGATGAAGCTTATAATAATTAGGAATGTACATTCAGATTCGGAAATTAATCAAATTATGCCATGTTTGGATAGATTCAAATACGAATCCAAATTTAATTGTACTGAATCTATAATACTAATTCCTAATATTTGATGTCATGTAATCTGTTATAGATTAGAAAGCAAAAAGGCTAGGTTTCTGCTTGCTAGAGGAAGAGGTGAAAGCGATTTCCTGGAGTGATTTCTTGAGAAATAAAACTTTAATCCAAGGATCATGGGGGTAGAGGGCTCAAGGTGTCCTGATTAGGGTTGTCAAGGGAGAGAAGCTGAGAGCAAAATGGAAACAAAAGCTGTAAATGATTTCTGTCTGCACCAGTGAAATCTGGAAGCAGGGTGCTTGTAAATCCTCTGAGCATTTGCGGTTAGGTGGCGTATCTAAACTTCGGCCCTCCATATGTTTTGGACCAAAACTCCCATAGTCCTTTGCCACTGGAGATACAGGCTTGGAATTCTGGGAGTTGTGGTCCAAAACATCAGGAGGGCCGAAGTTTGGACATGCCGTGAAAGCCTGTACTGCAGCTGTTCTCTCTGGGTTGTTTCTTGAACTCTTAACTTATATTTTACACACTCTTCATCTTATTGTATATTGTTTTCTTAATAATAAATTAAGAAATAAGAATTAGTATCAATAGATTAATACATTACAAATCAACAAGGAAATATACTTTAGATTACTATTGTCCCTACTTAGTAGGGAATATTTTTATTTAACAGAATGATCTATTATGTTAATAGATTTTGTCTCTGTGTGCATGAGTGATTTGCATTGGAAAGGGTTAGGGTTAGGGTGGGGGGGGGAAGCGCCATGCTGTGCAAACACCCGGTGGTGGTGGCGGTGGCGGCGGCAGCGGCGGCGGCGAAGGAGGAGGAGGAGGAGGAGGAGAGTTGGGTGCCGGGGGTGGGGTGGAAAGCACCAGTCGCCGCTCAGCTTTCCTGCCACCCGAATGCCCCATGGCAGTTGTGGCGGCGGCAGCAGCAGAGGAGGAGCAGCAGGAGGAGGAGAGGTGGGGGCTGGGAGTTGGGGGGAAGCGCCAGCCACTGCTTGGCTCTACCGCCGCCCGAATGCCTGGCGGCGGCGGCAAAAATGGAGGAGGTGAGGTGGAGGCCGGGGGTGGGAGGAGGAAGCACTGGTGGCAGGGATGGGAGAGGAGGGGGAGGAGTGCAGTTTGAAAGTGCACTTTAAAGAGGTTTCGGGGGGGAATGCTTTTTGGGAGGGCTTTTTTCCAGACCCCCAGAACAGAATAAAATGGTTTCCCATTCATTTCTTCGGATAACAATTAACCTTGGGGAATGAATTAAAGTCATTTCCGAGGTACCACTGTACTTGAACTCTGCTGTATATGACCTCTCCATTCTAGCTGGACCTTCTTCACTAGCTGCAGCTGCAGATATGGAAAATTGGCTGGCATTTCCCTCCCCTCCCCCTATTGTTTATTACCCATTGCCCTCTGTCTAGTTGTACCCCATTCCTCGTCTACATTGATAAAATCCAGTTGTAGCATGTTCATGCAAGTCATGGCTAAAGAGGGTTTCCCAGTAAGTGCTCAATTGTTTCTATCCCAAGATGGAGATCTATCTACAGTCATCTCCCGCCCTTTCGTGGTTCATATACTGCGGTCCCGCTATATCGCGGGACCGCAGTATATGAAAAAGGCCACCTAGGGTAAGGGCGGAAAGTCCTGTTTCAAGCCTCCCATACTTACCCCAGGACTGGAGCTGCCCTGAACAGGCATGTGAGGGCCTTCCTGGGCCTTCTGGAAGCCCCAAAAGGGCCTCCCTGCAAACAGGAATTGACTTCCGGATAGCTGAAAATCATTTCTGAGCCCTCCAGAAAGCCCAGGAAGGCTCTCACAGGCCCGTTCGGAGTAGGGCCAGGCTGGGGGTACGCACAAGAGCCCCCAGCTAGCCCCCCCCAGGCCTGACTTTACCTGCATCCCCATATTGCAGATTTTCAATTATTGCGGGTCAGGTCAGGTCCCTAACCCCAGCGATAGGTGGGGGATCACTGTACCTCCAAAGTCTAACATTGAAGGCAAATGAATAGGTATTCACTATTTCAACAAAAACCCTTTAGCACAGAAACTATTTTGGCTTGGTAGTGATTACTTTTCAGTGGTCTCAGAAACCACATAATGGGATACATAAGCAAACATGTTAAAAAAACAGAAGGCCTGGAGTGATCCAACTATAGAAACAGAAACATTTTAGGAGATCAAAAAAACAACAACCCCTCATCTCATTCTGTTGCCATTTATGAACATACCAAAGGAAATTCGAATGTAAATTTGAAAGAAAATAAAAAACTGGAGCCCAATGACTTTATAAAACCATTCGGCTTAAGCAAACAGCTGTTTGTAGCTGCCAAAAAAAAAAAAAAAAAGGCAAAGCAGAAGGCCTCTATGAAATATTTAGGCATAATAACAAAAAAAGTGTCTCACTCATTTCTCTCATAATTGTCATAGTTCTCTTAGGATTCTGAAAATTTGGAAAACTTAATAGCTATTTTGAAACCTAATAAAGAACCTAGAGACCCCTCTATAGGCCAATTTTACTCTTTTATCAACTTTATAATGTCCTTGCAAGAATCATTTTTGAACATCTAATGGAAGTAGCAAAACTACACCTCATACCAAAAAATATTAGTTTTAGAGCTGGGAGAAAATTATAGAACACAAACCCTATATTTTACACGAATATTAAGGACTGCTCTGAAACTGGAAACATCAAAGATATAGCTTTTACAGGTGAAACTTGAAAAATTAGAACATCATGCAAATGTTCATTTATTTCAGTAAGTCAACTCAAAAGGTGAAACTAATATATGAGACTCATTACATACTAAGCAAGATATGTCAAGCCTTACTTTGGTATAATTGTGATGATTATGGTGTGCAGCTTATGAAAACCCCAAACTCACAATTTCAGAATACTGTATTAGAATATTACATGACATAATAACACAAGGATTGGAAATAGAACAATATCAGACCTCTGAAAAGTCTAAGCATGCATACGTACTCGGCATCAACATATAGTGCATCTGTGGAAGGAAGCACGAAGTGCTCCAAAATCTGGTAGACGGCTTCATTGATCCTGGACTTAATGAAGCACAGTGGACGTAACACTAGCAGATGGTATGACTCCCCAATCACCACAATTACACCAAAGTAAGGCTTGACATATCTTGCTTAGCATGTAATGAGTCTATCTCATATATTAGTTTCACCTTTTGAGTTGACTTATTGAAATAAATTAACATGTGTATGATATTCCAATTTTTCGAGTTTCACCTGTAATGACCTCTTGGCCACCTATGACCCTACTCCTCAACAAACACTACTGCAAAAATTCAATAATTACATATTTAACTTTCAAGGGCAACACACTGATGAAGAACTCAAAAGAATGGTTTAGTTCAGGACAATGCACAAGCTTTTATTTTGTTTAATACAGTATCTATATCAGTGATGAGCCGCTCCCTCAAGACACTTAAAGTTTTAATTTATGCTGATGATCTCACACTTTCTTTTCAATCAAACAGCATTAAGATGGTGGAACTTTGACCAATATAACATTTGGTGATTATGATGGAATTCAACTCAAACCCATTCCTACCAAAATTATATAATGCACTGTCCATCAGAGAAGTAAGAAAGACATCAGAACAGTGCATTGTTTCTTCCTTAATATCTTCAATGTTCCTTTGCATGATATGCTGATTTATAAGAAATATTTCCAAAATACAAAACAAAAAGTTTCTATAAGGAACAATATTATTCAAAAGTTTTCAGGAACACATTGGAGTACCACCAGATGCTGCAGAATCATGACTAGACACCTGAAGCTAATCTCTGTTGTTAAAATGTCTAGCAGGCATTGTACCCAATTACACTCAAGGAGAAGTAGCAGAAGCAAATAGTGATTCATGCCTGTTTGACTAATGTGGCCCTCTCAGATTAAGAGCAAGGGAGAAATTTTCAGAACATCTGTGAATCTTGAAGGAACTGTGGGGAATGTCAAGACTGTAATGTGAAAAGAAAGAACTATCCACCTCTTAAAATGGGTGGAACCCCTGTAAAGTTGAGCCTCTGGTCTCATGGAAACTGGGTTACTTGGTAGTGGAGTTAGCGAATATAAAAATCAGGACTTCATTTTTACAAAAGCACTTTGTGAATGCAGAATCATTGTATCCAATGTCTCTAAGCATCTGCTCTGGAGGTCTTGATGTTAGCTACTCCGAATGTTCTTAATATTGCCCAATACTTGGGCAAAAAATATCTTATATATTTATTTATTAAACTGTAGTGACGCATTGAAGAATTAAACAGTAGCTTCAAAGTATATTCTCCCCCCTCTTTGCAAACACACACACAAATTAAATAAATAGTTCACACATATAACCAGATCAGTTGGTGTTTCTGAATTACTTCTAGATTTTCCCCCCCTTTAAATTACGTATTAAATTCTGTCACTGAAGAGCACATATATCTCTCTCTAAAATCTTGTTCTAAATGGAATTGCTTCATTTTCTGGCACAAGTGTTAGTTTTGTGTGTACACACAGGTTTTCTTGTTTGTTAAAAATGCTGTTTCGTGGACCATCCAAAGGTTTTCCATCATCAGGCTGAAGGAGTAAATTTAAATTAGAGTTGTATTTTGATTGCTCTGGTGGAACATTGGCACAGTAAATGACTTGAAATGTCGGAATTCTACAGGTGTTATGGTACTTGGGCAGGCAAAGTAGGGGTTTAAAAAAACAAAATGTTGCATTTGAAAATGAGGTTAGGCTGGTAGCAGGATGCAAAAAAGAAGAACTGTCTATCACCTGGTCTTTAATCTTGATTATTTTTCTAGGATTTACTGGAGAAGGAAATAATGTTAATTTGGAGCATCTCATCTATATCTTACAAAGGGTGACAATTTTATATAATGAGGCATAATGGTGACAAAACACCTTTTCTACTCTTCCAGGCAAACACTGTGTCGTCTATAAAAATACTTGTCTTTTATAGAATACAACAATCAAATACAGAAAAGAAAGGAAAGACTAGGATTCTTTGATTTTGCTTCTTCTTTGGCTGCATTTGTCTAATCCTATTGAAGCATAAATTGGGCACAGTACCTGGCAACATAAAACATTTTCTTCCTCCTTCTTTCTAATAGGGTTGTCTTAGGTTGTTATTCTCTCACGTTTGGTATGTGTTAAGTCACAAAGAATTCTTTCATTCTCTTGCTTCTGTCACTGTAGAAATATGATTTTTTTTTGGGGGGGGCAACTATATTTATATATTTTTGAAGGATTGTTGAGGTTTGGGGTGGAGGGAGTATTTTAGATAGTTTAATATTATCTTTAGTTATGTGTTATCAAGTCATAACTGAGCCTCGTGGTGCAGTGGTTCAATGCCTGCTTTGCAGCTAAAGCTGCTCACAACCTGGGGTTCAATACCAGGTATCCGGCTCATGGTTGACTCCGCCTTCCATCTTTCCAAGGTCAGTAAAATGAGTACTTAGCCTGTGCGGGGTGGGTGGGCAATGTGTAGCCTGCATAACTAAATTGCAAAACATCCAGAGAGTGTTTGAAGCGCTATGGGGCAGTATGTAAGCAGAACACTTTTGTTTTTGCTTTATAGTGACCCTAATAGAGCTTTCAAGGTAAGTGATAAGTGAGGTATTTAAGAAATGGTTCTACCAGTTCCATATCCTGAGTAAGTTTCTATGACTGAGAAAGTATTCAAATCCTGGTTTCCAGAATCCTAGTCCATTACTCTACCTCTACACCAAACTGAGCACCTAGTATAGCATTGTATACCCATATTAGTTTAATGGTCTGACATTAACTTGAGCTAACACCTGTATGAACTCAGACATAATTTTCATCCTATGCAAATTTGGGAGGTTTGTATCCTGAGATGTAAAATTGCATTTCTCACACTGCTTAATTTCATGTATCCTTCAGCTTCATTTAAAAAAACCCTGAAAGTATTCAGTTTGGTCTTCTCGCAAGAGCAGTCTGGCACTACACTTTGGAATAAGTTGCCAAGCAAGATTTGCCTAGCACAGTCCTTGCTGGCCTTCAAAAAAGCGCTTAAGACCTTGCTTTTTAGAGAGGCAATTGGCAACCATTAGTTAAGGTTTTGTTGTTGTTGTTTTGTGCCACTGCCTTGATCAATCATTATTATTAGTTTTGGGTTTCCCCCCCTCTCATTTGCTTATCTGTGTGATATTGGGGTTTTTTATTTTATTGATTCCTTGATTATTGATTTGTTTGTATATGTGTTTGTTGTAAACCGCCCGAAGTTCCTTCACAAGATGGGTGGTATAGAAACAAATAAATAAACAAATAAAAATTGGGAGGAGAAAGACATTGATGTGATTAAAGATCCATTTTTATAATTGAAAAACAATATCAAGCATGGTGCAAAAGCTCCTTCGCTCTACAAAATCCTACTTCCATAATCTCCAGTATGCCATGTGTAGACGAGGTTGAAGCTACCATACTTGAGAGCTGCATAGATATTAGATTGGCCAATTGAACAAGAGAGATCTTCTGTGAAGAATAAATGAACCACAACCAAACCTTTTGCCCTGAAATTTATCAGCTGCAGCACTTTTATCTTTTGAGTAAAGAACATATTACATTTAGCATTGCCGTTGGAAAGTGAAAGTGGGCTACATTGAGAGGATTGTGCAGCTCTGGGGTGGTCTGGAGATGGGCTTCACACACGCCTACTTTAAATGAATTGCAGTCACCTATAGAGTCTGGAGTCTAACTTTCTTAAGTACTGCTTCCAGAGGAATTGGTTCTTTTTCTAGAATAGCACACGTTTTAATGCAAGACAGGGCAGGCAAAGTAAGCCTTGAAAATAAAACAGCAATATGGAATAGTAACTAAATTTATAGTCTTAGCATTTGTTTACTTCCTGTAAGAGGTGCAGCAAACTCCACGTATTCTGTAATTACTACACCCCATTCCAGTCTCCCTGAAGTCAATGTAATTGTTTATCTTCCTTAAAAATTAATGACAAACACCTGCAGTTTTAAAAATACTTGTTGCTGAAGTAGTTGAGCCCACTGGGAGTATCCTGTTTTAGAAGCTTACTCAGAAAGTGTTGCATAAGCAACATCTTTGTCTTTTGTGCTTGAGATACATCAAAACAAGTTAGTGATTCCTTGGATACCCTAGACAATGGATAGGGAATGGTCTTTATCGATTGGAACACTGGTATATCATCCTTTGTGGAAACAGCTCATAAAAGTCTTGTATCACAGACATTTTTTGATATGTATCTTGGACTGATTGTGACTTTGGCACAGCTGTTCAACGAGGGCTATTCTATACTGGTTAAGTATCTTTGCTGCATGTTTTTTACATGTGTGAAATAGAAGCATAGGTTGTAAATGCTCTATGGATATATTTCTGTGCCCAAGTCAAGAGAGAGGTGTTGAAAGCCCTTTATGCAGGATCCAAGTTGCAGTTACAGGCGTTGCCTGTTTTTTTTCTTTTCTTTTCTTCCCCCAAAGCCTTTTTACTCCAGTATCTGTCCTTCTTGGATCTGTGACTAAGACAGGTCGTTTGTAGTTCCCTTGTATCACTTCTAGTTCACAATTTCACTGACTGCTCAAAGTCAACCATTTGTAATTAGTGGAGACTTCTGAGCCCCTTGCGTTTTAGCTGACAGCTAGAACAGCTTATAATTAACTACCTTTCATTTTATTTAACACAATCAGCTTTGCAGGAGCTGAATATGCTTTTATCACTTCTTAGTTTCAAAAACCAGGTGACGTCTTTAATATATGGTTAGCTGCACAATCCAGCTAAAATCTCAGATTTTACTTGCCTTTCCACAGATCAGTGTAAGTGTCATGGTTAGTTTTAATAGTTAATTGAAGGAGGGGACTAATTAAGGTAGATCACAAACTTAAAACCCGTGACTTTCCAATAGTATTTTGCTCTGAATTTCCTTGCTCTACCAATTGGAAAGCTATAGCAAATGATGTTTGGATTTTGAAAATGTTTAACATGAAATCTATTTTGGAATGAATGGCAGGACGGGTGGGATATAATATTGCAGAAAATCTTATGAGATATTAGATGGTCAAAAGACTGTGGATGTTGTTTAAAGTAATTTTCTAGGGACCAAATGCGACTATATTATTGAAGTTTGAATACTTTAGAAGTAGGTACAATATATGTTCTGGAGTGTTATTTTAAATCTGAATTGATCTAATATGTATACTGGAAATTGAAAACTGAAATGCAATCATTCTATGATTTTTGGTACATCACTGAATGCAATGTGGTTCTCCAAGCAGGGAAACATACATACATACATACATACATACATACATACATACATACATACATACATACATACATACATACATACATACATACATACATACATACATACATACATACATAATCTCTCTCTCTCTCTCTCTCTGCAAATGAGAGAGACATGCACACAAATTCTCACACAAATGTAAAATCATAATAGTTTTAAACAAGATTGGAAGTGGAATGGAAGTAACCTCTGTGTGAAAAATGGGAATGTTACAGATAGAGAGAATAACATATTTCTCAATTGTTAGTTTAACATATTTGGATATATTGGATAATTGGTGAAAATGGTACAGGAATTGATTACTGACCTTGTATTTCTGTTCACATATTTCTCCTCTCCTAATGTTGTTTTCACAGTTGTGGTAGACCCTTGGACAGTGTTGACTTTCTTGTCCTTTTCCTCAAAGTGGACCAAAATATTTTCCCCTACCGATGTTACCTGTCATTTTGTTCTTTCTTTCTGAATCTGAGCAGCACTGCCTAGAAAGTGAGAACAAAGCAAACAGCAGCTGCTACACTTTTCTTTTTTGCTTCTATTACTTCTTAGACATGTATGGACCACAGAGGAGTAGGCACCAGCAGTGAAGATGAGTGCAGGATGGGAGTCCTGTAATGCTGACACTAGCCTTATTCTCCTTGAAAATACATGTTTACTAAAAAAAAGTTTGCTGGAATGCTTGTTCTACTAGGTTCCCACTATTTTGCAGAGCTAGCAAAAGGTTCCTAGATTTTCAGAGAAATCATTTCCTTCAATTTTTGATTTCTCCAATAAAGTGTGCATTGTTCATAACATTGACCTTCTTCCTGATGATGTTACATGTCGTTTAATTGCTTCCAAATTATGATGACCCCAGTATGATTTTCATAGTATATGAGGTGCTCTGGGAATGGTTGACCATTACATCCCCCAGTGAGTTTCTATTAAGTCCGGATTTGAACCTAGGTCTCCACTGTTGCAGGGCAGCTCTTTACCCATGCCACACATACATCATACTGCTTTTTCATCATTTTGAGATACAGGTGTCAAATGCTTTTAAGATAGTAATGATGTAACATTTTTCTACATCCTATTCAACCAGCTGACTATGTATTTCCCCTATGTCCATGATAATAGTCAAGAATCTTATTTTAAGGCACTTACTTCCTGGACTTTAATATATCATTTTTAACGTTGGCAATAGGCCATGAGTATTTTGTTGCATTACTGGTATAGATAATTGCCATAAAGTTATCACAGGTGTGAAAGAAGCAGAAGTGATCTTATTTTCAATGCCTTTTTTATTCATTGTCTTTAAAATGGAGTGTGCTGCCATTCTGAAGTGGCTGGGGGTGGTTTGGGTAGGGAGCATTATTATAAAAGGAAGGGAATACTAGTAGTTTGATGAGAAGTAAGAACTGATGATGAACAGTGTCTCTGTGTAAGTGTCTACAGAATGGCTTATAAAGGTGTCAGAATGGGATGTGGGAAGCCTTTAGAAGGATGGAAATTTTTGCATGATTTCAAAAGATAACAGTGAGAGCCATAATGTGTTGAAATTGCTGGACTAGGTTTTTTTCCCCCTTTGTCTGAAAGCCTTTCCATGAGCAGTATCTTACAGCTCTTTGAAATTTGAACAATTATGCCTTGTGTAGTCTTTATTCTTCTGATATACAGCACCGCAAAGACACATCTTGCTGCCTATGAGAGATGGGAAGTAGGCTAAGGATTCCAGCTCACCCATCCAAAGGCAATTTCCTTTCCCAAATGGAAAAGTAGTGACAATATTGGGGGAGGAACTCTCTTTAAAAAAACTCCTTAACAGTTAAAATGCAGTAGTTGCAGGACATAGTGTTGAAGCTTTATCTCTTGGCTTTGTTTATAACAGGGAGAAGAAAACTTATACTTTGGTTTTAGTCTCATCAATTGAAATTGTATATCAGTGCAGTCCGGACAACCAATGTGGTATGGTGAGTGGAATGTCAGACTATGAGTCAACAGAGCTGAATTCAAATCCCTGATAGGCTGTGAAATTTCATTCAGAGTAATGAACCATAAGTGAGCCCCCCCAAGTGCTTTCCAGCGATCCAGAGGTCACTTCCAGTTTTCCAGAAGTCACTTTTGTTTCGTGAGGAAGCATTTTGGGGGCTCTGATGGGCCTCGGAAGGCCGTCAAAGGCCCGTTCGAGGTGGCACCAGGCCTGGGGTAAGTACAGAAGGCCCCAGATAGGCCCCGAGTCCCAACCCAAACCTGCACCCACATATTGGGGATATTTTTATTACTGCAGGTCATGTCGGGTCCCTAACCCCTATGATAGGCAGGGGGGTACTGTACCTGTAGGGCTTATCTGGGTTCCAGTCAGGAGAGTGGTGAAATAGGGATCACAGAGTCATAGAATAGTGAAATTGGAAGGAGCCTATAAGACCATCTCATCCAACCCCCTGCTCCTGTGGGAATATAGATCAAAGGATATCTGCCTGTTGGTTGTCTAAATTTCTCTTGAATGCCTCCAGTGTTGGAGCATTCACCACCTCTTGAGGTAATTGGCCGTACTGCTCTAACAGTGTTTCTTGGTTGCACTGATGTTTAATGTTTGCATCATTTCTGCACCATATTTAACCTTGACTGTCACCCACTGGTTATTATTTTTTACTCTGAAGTAAAACCCAGGAGAACCCTTCATTGCATCATACGAAATTGAGGAGCAGCCTATAATAAATTAGAATGAACTCATCAAATTTTTTTTACAAACATAGATTATAAATTGACAGTCAGCACATTGAAGAGGTAAAGATTTATCAGTGTTTAAGTATAGTTTTCCAGTAAAGCAAATTATCAAGAACTCAGATTTGTTTGTGCCACTCAGAAATGCTCAAAGAGTTATTAACTTATTGAGATTATTATTATTTTTATAAAGAAAGTTCATGTATCCCAGCTGTGATAGGCTTCCAGGGTATGACAGTACTTCAATATATGTATGGTGACACATGTATGTAATACTAGCAAAAACTAAGTTCTTGTTAACCATATTTGGTGTGTGATGCTTACAAATGTCTGTCTCCTTTGAAGAGAATCTGGAATGTTTTGACTTGAGGGACAGGACCATCTCCAACAGGCATGCAATCCACTTTAATCAAGCCTTTAATTTTGATTAAAGCTTGCTGAAAGACACCAAGGAGAAACTACTAGACATGGGTGATTCATTTTGGAAGAGGACTGGTTCCGAAATGAAACGCGCCAGCACAGCTGGTGCTCAGAATGCAGTCTCACCCTCCAGAACAAAATCAGTCACTATCTTACCTTGCTTTACCTCGCACTGGGTAAAATCCCAACTAGGAAGAAGCTTCCAATGCATCATGTTTCCCTCTTCCTGGCATTGGCCAATCAGACAGGGAGGTGGGCTGATACATGTCCTTGCACAGCTCCTGATTGGCCAGCGCCAGGGACAGGGAAAGATGATGCATCAGAGGCTGCTTCCTGATTGGAATTTAATCCAGTGTGAGGTAAAGCAAGGCAAGGCAGTGGTTGATTTTGTTCCAGGGGGTGGGACTGCGGTCAGAGCACCAGCTGTGTTGACATGTTTTAATTTGGAACCAGTCCTTTTCCGAAATGAAACATCCATGTCTAGAAACTACAGTTTCTCCTTGGTGTCTTTCAGTCCCAGATTGTACGCCATAAAAATTACACCAAAGTAAGGCTTGACATATCTTGCTTAGCATTTAATGAGTCTATCTCATATATTAGTTGCACCTTTTGAGTTGACTTACTGAAATAAATGAACATTTATTTCGATATTCTAATTTTTCGAATCTCACGTAGGTCTTGTGAGAGCGATCCAATCAATCAGTCAGTCAGTCAGCCAGGAGTTTACCAGCCCAAGATGACAAAGCATGAATTCAGTGGTAAAATTTTATCTCCGCAGACTCTCTCTATAATCTAGACTTTCTTAAATACTGAATATCCTTTACTTCGGGGAGTTTAATATATTGAACCCTTCTGAGAGGGTTCATATTCCTTCCTTCATCCTTGCCACGTAAAAATCATACAAGCAGTTCAACATGTGTTACTACAGGCATATTGCCCATATTATAAGATATTCATTTTCTATGTATTACCCCAATTGTAACAAATTCCCCAGACAGATCTAATAGCTTTCACACCTCCCTTCTTTCAAAACTCTCTAAGTGAGTATCATTAAGGTGGCATTTTGTTTTGTTTTGTTTTGACATGTTCTGCAAGGAAGCAGTTGATTCAAACTTCACGGTTTCTGCTGGATAGCTCAGTAGTTTAGGTATCTGGGTGCAGAATCAGAGGTGGGGAGTTTAATTCTTCATTGTGTCTACGTGACAGAGGCTGGACTCAAAAATCCACAGCATCCCTTTAGCTCTGCAGTTTTAAGAATAACATCAGACACACAGTCTGCAGTAAGGATACAAACTCATAAAAGTATATTGCTTAGTTTTCTCTTGTGTTCACAGTAGGATCCGTCTTGCTTTTGGCAATTAATTTATGATCATAACAGTAAAGACCAATTAAATGGTTCGTGTAAAGGTGGGCATGAGGAACATAAGGGATATCTCCCTTCTGCTGTTCTGATCTGTATAATGATGGAATGTTCCCGAATTCTGGGTCACGTTGGCATTGTTTCTGTTCCTCCACTGTACCAACATTGCTGTCTTGTGGTGAACATTATACTTCTCTAATTTAGAAAGTAAGCAGTGTGACAGAATTCTTGTTTCCACTAAGTAATGGCATATTTCTCTTGGGCTGCTGCACAAGATTAAATGTGTTCACATTTAACGCAGGGCAAGCAACTTTTTTTTCACTGGAGGGGCTGACGTACGATGCTAGGGAGAAGGTGGGCTCCAACTGTGTTGTTGTGTTTGTATTATTTAATAAGAATGGTAACTCTCTGATTCACAAACATCATGACAAGAAAAAGTCTTATGTTCTTGATTCTATTCTTGACAAAATGCCACCGCTGTGCTACAAATCGCCTGCAAACTTAATTTGGTCAGCAAGCTTGCAAGACTGTAATAGCTTTCTCAAAAATAATGAGAGAGAATTTTAAAAGGGAGTAAATATGCATTACAATATTTGTCTTCGTAGACTGGAAATACAAAGCATGTGCTATTTATTCTCAAACATTATTTTTATGCTCATTTCTTTTAATGACAAATTAAATATAACCAAGGGCATTGGCAGAACACTTTGAATGAGGGAGAGAGAGAGAGAGACAGAGTACCGTTCATTATCCCCAGGCTGTGAGATTGAACAATTAGCACTCAGATTCCATAATAGTGATGTGAATGCTTGATTATTATTATTTGTAAACAAAATAATCTGAAGGCATTTATTTTGTTGACTTTGCAGTTGCGCTTAAGTTGCTATTTATTATTTGCAAAGTGCTGCTGTTGTTCTTACACAGTTTTTTAAAAACCAAGATCACAGTGGTCCCTAAGGGTGTCTTTGTGATGAGACACCCACACACCCATTTTCTATTTGTGTATCTTTTAGAGGCAACATGAGTTTTCTGCACCAGAACGGAGATCACTTTGTGTTCCAGTCTTTTCCACCAGTACATGCCAGCCTCTCCCCACATCTATATAGTGTAATATGTTGCAGCTTAGAATATCTATGCTAAGTACATACTTGCTAGTGCAGCAAGTCTTTGAATCAGGATGTAATAGTTTAAGATGATTTTAATAATCCAGGGAAGAAGCTTCTTAATGACTTTATGCTATTGTTGAATTCTACTAAGTTTCAGCAACTCCTTTTTTTAGCAAAAGCAGCAAAACATACTGCATTTGTTTTGGCTGAGCAGAATTTTCTCAGGCCCCTTTTCAGCAGTTCCTTGGATTTTTTTCTCCTTTCACACAGCCCTGTTTTTTTTTTTTAAAAAAACATTTCAATACATATTTAAATATTTCTCTTTTATAAACATCAGATTCGAAATATATATTGATAGGTGTCTTGAGCTAAAAACTCAGCCAGCATATCCAAAATGTGCAAAAAAGGAGGCAATACATTTTAAAGCACATATTCATCAGAAAGGTATGTATAAGGTGAGACAGCAGAGTGCTGGTTCTAATACTGAAAGCTCTAAACAGCTTGAACCCAAGCTTCCATGGTCCCCTGCCATTTTGTGGTTCACATACTGTTTTCCTGGTATATTGCGGGACTGCAGTATATGAAAGGCAAGGCTCCCTGGGGTAAACTGCATGGGACAGTGTGGGGACTCCTGCACTTACTCCAGGCCTGGTGCTGCTCCAAGCTGGCCTCCAATGGGCTTCCTGGGTCTGTTGGAGGCCCCAGAAGTGGTTTCCAACGATCCAGAAGTCACTTCCGGTTTTTGGAAGGCACTTCTGGCTTGCCAGAAACCACTTCTGGGGTGTCCGACTGGCCCGGGAAACCTGTCAGAGGACCTTTGGGAGAGAACCAGAGGAAGGTAAGTCTATGAGGTCCTCCCAGTCCTGACCCGCCCTAGCATCCGCATATGGTGGGTTTATTTTTATTTATTTATTTATTTATATTTGTACTTATTAACTGCCCAACTTCCCTCAGGAACTCTGGGCGGTGTACAACAAATTATTTTTCCATTATTGCTGGTTGGGTTGGGGCCCCAACCCATGTGATAAGCTCGGGGGGGGGTTCAAACTACAGGAAAAGAGATTGCATTTGAACATTAGGAAGAACTTCCTGATGGTTAGAGCTGTTTAGCAGTGGAATGTGCTGTCACGGAAGGTGGCTCCCAGACTATGGAGCTCCCTTCTACAGGAGGCTAGACTGGTCCCATCTTTACTACCCTTCCACACGCAGACAAAGAGAAACTTCAGTCACTCAGGGGAAGAATGAGTGACTGGCTGAGTGGGGTTTTTAAGTGGAATTTCGTACCTTGCTGCATTGAATTTTGGTTTTTGATTTCAGGTTGAAATTGTATACTGTTCTCACTTAAAAGTGTATCCTCACTGTTATTAACTATAAAATGCTGCTTTTTTTAAAAAAAGTGACAAGCCATCCTGTGTCGCTTTTAGGAAGAAAAGAGGGGTAGCAATGGATTACATAAATAAGCCCAGTGCTTATTAGAATCCACAATGAAACATTGTGAAGATGCCTGCAACAGGAGCCTTGTGGTACAGTGGTTAAATGCCTGTACTGCAGCCATAACTATGCTCACGATCAGGGGTTCAATCCCAGGTAGCAGGCTCAGGGTTGACTCAGCCTTCCATCCTTCCAAGGTTGGTAAAATGAGTACCCAGCTTGCTTGCGGGGGCAGGGGGGACACAATGTGGAGCCTGCATACTGTAATTAAACTACTTGAAGTGGTATGAGACTACTTGAAGTGGTATGGGGCGGTATATAAGCAGAATACTTTGCTTTGCTTTTGCCTAGACATAAACATGACAAAACTGTTTAGGGGATGTTTGTGCTCGTGTAAATCTCCCGACACATGATTGTCTACCATTTTGATTTTCAGTAGGCAAATAGTAACCCACAGAATGATTATGGGCCCCACCAGTCATTTTTGCAATTCCTACCACTGCTGAATTTACCCACTGCTGAAAGGACTAAACACACTTAGAAGTAAATACTAACAATACAGTGTTTCTGTCTGTGAGTGTTCTATAACCATGTTCCACTAAGATGGTTACAGAGCTCTTTCCAGATTATTAATGTTGATCAGAGCATGATTCAGAACCAGCTGAATGCCTGGTGTCATTGCAGTATGTGGCTTCCTTGTGTTTCCTTGTCTCCCACATTTGTTGTTGTTGTTGTTCAGTCGTTCAGTCGTGTCCGACTCTTCGTGACCCCATGGACCAGAGCTCGTCAGGCCTTCCTATCTTCCACTGCCTCCCGGAGGTTTCTCAAATCCATATTGGTTGCATCGATGACACCGTCCAACCAACTCATTCTTTGCCATCCTCTTTTCCTTTTGCCTTCAATCTTTCCCAACATCAGGGACTTTTCCAAGGAGTCCTCTCTCCTCATGAGGTGGCCAAAATACTGGAGCCCCAATAAAGCCTGGATAATGCTAAAATTGTTTGAGAAGCTCTTTATAAAGTGTGAACAATATCTGGCTTGGCCTAGTTCAGTGGTTGCAAACCTTTTAGAGTACCCAAACTGCAATTCAAGACCTACTAATTATTCACAAAGTGCCAATACAGCCATTTAACCTGAATATAGAGGGTTGTGAAAGAGCAATGTTGGGTGCCCACAGAAAGGGCTCAGAGTGCCACCTTTGACACCTGTGCCATAGGTTCGCCAACACTGGCCTAGGAGTTTGAAGGGGAAAAAAAGGGAAAGTACAATTAGGATTGTATATATTTGCTAGTCACATTCTTCTACCTGAGAATGGGGAGCCACATTTGTTTTTATCTGCAACTGGAGAACATGGAGATTTTAGTCCAACCCATGGCTGACTGAAAGGGAAAATATAAACAAATGTTATGGAGAAATTTCTACTCTTTCAAGGGGATGCCCTGTTTCCAAAACAGGTGTTTTAATAATATTTTACACTACAGTGGCTGTACTTTATGTGGTCATAAAAGAAGACCCCCTGCATATGAATTGAGAAATCATATGATTTTCTTTACACAGTTGTTTTTGAAGGGACTTACATTGTTAGCCTTCTAGAAATAATTTGTTCTTTATGGAGATGCCATTATCTTTGATGTCCTTCTTAGAATAAGGTACATCCACCAGGGCAAATCAGTTTCAAAATCCTATTCTTAAAATAAGCTTCTTAAACATTGCTATTGTTGTTGGCCCCATGTTGCTTAGTCAGGCATTACTATTTGCGATGCCCAGACAACTTAATGACTAGTTAAGCTTTTATTCAGATACAATTACCTTCAAGCTCACATACCCAGGTTACTGTGACTAGGTTTAGTTAATCAATATATGCTTAATGAGTTTTGTATCTGCAGTTTAAGATCTGTTTTATCTTTGTATTTTCCTTTCATACTTTCCCCTTGATTTGGTTAATAACCGTTAATAAACATTCATTCATTCATACTTTCCCCTTTGTTGCAAAACAGCAACACAGAAGCCACAATAACCCCTTAAACTATGACATGTTTTGTTTTAGTGTCATTAAATGAAACGGTGTGTATGATCATTCTGAGAGGGTTGGATGTTCTGAGAAATGCACCTTTGATCAACCTGTTGAATCATTTCCTTCTCATTTTTCATCTCATAACCAAAGGCCTTGCAAAGCAAGTATTAGTCAAATATCTATTAAAGCAAAACTAGAATTGCCACTGGATCTCAATACAGAACAAAGGTGATCTTTAAATTCTTCACTGTGGTCTGTGAATCACACATTGGGTCTTTTGCAGACATCCTTAAAAACGTCTTGAGCCCAGCAATACCAAAAGCTCCACTCTTTCCATTCAATAGGTATACTCCCCAGTAGAGATGGGCACGACTTAGCGGTATTTTCGTTTTCATTTTCGTTTTTTCGTTTTCGTTACGTAACGAAACGAAAACGAAAAACGGTTCAAAACTGGACCGAAAACGGAAACAAAATGACTAATTTTGAGCCAATTTTCGTTTTTCGTTACTGGAAAAACACATAATGGAGCTAAATGGGGAGAAACAAAAAAAAATTCGTTTTCGTTTTTTCATTTTTGTTACGTAACGAAACGAAAACGAAAAATTTTGAAATTAGCTCACGAAAACGGAAACGAAACGAAACGGACCCTAGCCGAAAACGAAAACGAAAACGAAAATTTTTTTCTGAGTCGTGCCCATCTCTACTCCCCAGTTTTCCTCCCTCAGTTCCCCCTGAGGCACTATGAGGGAGCTTTTGGAAGCTTTTCTAGTTGGGTTGTTAGTTGTGACACCCATCTTCTCTTCTTCCCCTATAGTTTCTTCTTGTGCTACTGTGGTTTCAATCTGATAAAGAAAAAGGAAAAAAATTGTGTTAGTTGTCAAGCCATGTGTCACAATTTCAGGTTTTGACTCTGCCACCTTTTACTATTATTAAATCATTGGAGTCTCACAAAGTGGTTTATATTTGAAACATAAAAGTGGTTTATTATAACAATAGTATTAATACATTTAGCAATCACTTGACCTCCAGAAGTCTGGGTTTTAACTACTCATGTACTTCGCTACATTACTTGACAATTACTAGAACCTCAGTCATTCATCTAGTCCCTTTCTACTTATATTTTATAACAGCTGTTTCCTTTCTCTCTTTTTCCACACATGGATAGGGCTTATATATGCCCGCAGGCTCCACCCACAACCATTCTATTGGCTAAGCATACTGTATTTGCTATTTGCCAGGCCCTCCGGTCTTCCACTGCCTCCTGGAGATGGGTCAAATCTATACTTGGTAGTCAAGTCTAAAATTATCCATCTGGGAAAGGTCCTGAAGGTGGTTGACTCCAACGCAAGACAGGATATCTATTCTATTCCTAAGGGTTCATTGTAGATAACCCCATCCAACTAGATCATAGTGGAGGCCTTCAGGAGGAATTGCAGGCCCAGACTTCTCAGGAATCAGACTTTGATGTTCATTGTTGACCACTTGATCTCTGACCCCAGTGACCTGGAATCAGGATGGCAAGTCACCTCAGTGTTCAAGATGTGTTTCCAGGTACCCCCAGGGTGACCTCTGCCAGGAAGGAAGCAGCACTTGCGCCTTCATACTTTTAATATTCCTCATCTCAATTCTTCACTAGGGCTGACTGGCCTTACCAGTGACCCTACTTCAATCCTAGGAGGGCTCACTGCCATTTTCAAGGGTTTTTTATTTATTAGATTTTTATACCTCACTATCTAGCCCAAGATGCTCCTCTTGCTGACAAGAATGTTGATAATGCTTGGAATCAACAATACATAGATGCTGACCTAATAGACAATCAGTCTCACCATTGATTTTCATTGCAGTGCACCAGTCCTAGTGCACTTGACACTGATATACAGAGTCTCATTCCCATTCACTTGTTGATTCCAAATGGACATTGGGAGGAAGAAAGCACAGAGGCTTCTGTGTGTCCATGTCAGACCAGTTCAAGCCCTGCCCTGCCCTGCCCTGCCTCCTAGTTCCCCATGAAGAGTACATCCTTTATGAGAGGTGAAGATTGGATGTCTCCTCCTTGACCCAAGGACAAGGCTGGTAAATCCACACTATCAATGAGCTCCTGTGAGTCTGATTTGACAAACCCACCCATATGTAACTCCAACACTCAGCAGCCATTGTCATTGTCATTGACTGCATCCATTATGCCACTGTGTCACCCAAAAACTAAAGAGAAGACCACCAGTTGGAACACATTGACTCCTCCTCAGGAATCACTTCCTCTGCAGATTCTCCATCCTATTTGGGCACATGGCCTGATGCACATGTGAGTGATGCCAATTCCCTATTCCCATCAGAGGACACTAGGCCTGTTTTGGACTTTGACTTGCACATTTCCAAGTCTTTTAATGTAAAAGCCAGCCACCCCTACCTTCCCAGGCTCATCTGGTGTTTGACATGGTTCAGCTTAATGCTGCACATCCACTGCAGTTTTCCCTTCAAGATGTATTGCTTGATTTGATTGAGGAATCCTCGAAAAAGTGCTCCACATTGCCATCTACCTCCAGGAGGACTGAACCTTTGAAGAGTACAAGAAGAAGAAGCTGTGTTCTTTTTTCAAGGAGCAACAGGCAAACTCTGTTTAGTGGATGTTTTCTAAATACCATCTGCATAAAGGGAAGCTGCACAGATCTTACTGGCTGGCACACTTACTCCACAGTGACCTTTGGCATCTAGGTCACAAATTACCAGGCAACTATGACAGCTTTTCAGCATTATTTTTGGGACAAAGTTAAGCTGCTCTTTAACTGATTACTAAATGAGAAAAAGACCCTAGCACTCACTCTTCAACAAGAAGCTGTGTCTTTGGTGGCCCACCAGATTCATTGTCCACAAACTGTGCAGGAAAAACTATGGCTGCAGTTGTAGCTCCTAAACATTGCTCATGCCTCCAGTCATCAACTTCCCAAACACTCCTGTTCACACTTCCTAGCAAATTGGGACTCCACCATAGTACCCTCTCTCAATACCTGATTCCTCATAACTACTGACCAGTGGATCTTAACCATTGTTGCATATTGTCTCTCATGTGTATTTTTAATTATCATGGGATGTATCTGAGAATGGGTCGAACTTTGACTAGCACCTCTGTCATAACCTTTCCCCTTGTGACCAAAAGGACATTGGAACTATTAGTGTATATCTTCATGAAATGCGTGAATAGTGCACATCAACTAATAGTGCATATCTTCATAAACACTCCTGCCCCTTAGGATTTCAGCTGTATGTAGTCATTGTGGCAGATACATGATCCTTCTATGCACTGATGCCAGATATTTCAAAGTTGCCATTGTAGGAGCTGTTGATTAGAGAGGAGGTACTATTTTTGGAAATGAAATGGCCCTGCCAGTATGCTTTGCCAAAATGCATTAGAAACTTGATTTGTAATTTCGAGACTATGGTTCACAGTAATTCTGGCTGCTGTTCTTAGTTTGAGTAGAAGAGGAAATAGAGAAATGTGAAGTACAGGAAATTGTATGAGTATGAGGCAGTTTGGAAGACAATGAAAATCCCATTTCAGAAGAGATTGCATCTCCCATGGTTACTTTAACAAATGGACTATACAGGTTTGCAGGATTGTTAACAATGTTTTTCTCATCTGAACTAGGGCAAGTTGTTTAAAAAAGGAAAGGTTCTGATAGTACCATGTCTCTATTTTAACTAAAGAATTGAAAAGAGCAAAGTCTTCTCTTAATGGATAGAAACATAACATGGCTTTGACTGGTTTTGATAAAATTGAAGAAGAAAGCTCTGTATTTTAAAAGTAGTTCATTTACTTTTAGTATATGACTTTTTCTGCCACGCTTGACTTGTCTCTGGTCATGTTCATTTATGGGAAAATATTATTCTATTATTCATTGTTTTGTGAGAATGTAACAAGTCTAAATTATATATGATATGATTTCCTATTTTAATAAATAGACCTATTGTAGTCATATGGGAGACACCTGGCTGTAAAATAGTGCCCGTGAAAGGGATCTGGGAGTTTTGGTGGACCACGAATTGAACATGAGTCAGCAGTATAATGAGGCGGCCAAGAAGGCCAACATAATTCTTTGTTGCATCAACAGAAGCATTGTGTCTAGATCAAGAGCAGTGATAGTACCACTCTATTCTCCTCTGGTCAGACCCCATCTGGAGTACTGTGTCCAGCTCTGTGCACCTCAGTTTTAAAAGGATGTTGACAATATTGAATGGGTCCAGAGGAGGGTGACCAAGATGATTGAGGGTCTGGAAGAAATGTCTTACAAGGAGTGCCTTAGAGAGCTTGGAATGTTTAGCCTTACAAAAAGAAGACTGAGAGGGAATATGATAGCTATGTGTAAATATTTGAAAGGATGTCACATTGAAGAAGGGACTGGTGTGAATATGGTGCCACAGAGGGTGGTGGAGTGTCATTCTTTGGAGGTTTTTAAGCAGAGGCTGGATGGCCATGTGTCAGGATCATTGTGGTGGGGATTCCTGCATGGCAGGGGGTTGGACTAGATGGCCCTTGTGGTCTTTTCTAACTCTATGATTCTATGATTCTATATTTCCTAATATTACAAATTTATGACATCATCAATTTATGCAAACTTACAAATGATTAAATTTTTCTTATTTTATCCAACTGTTTGGACTGAATGTAATGGAATTTCCAAATGGTTCGCAATGTAAGATCCTGGTTTTGGCCTCCTTTTTGCATAAATCATGACTTCCTTTCACCATACTTTGTGAAACTGAGTCTTGTCCGTTGTGTTAAGTTATTTGGTAAAGACAACCAAGCTGAGGAGTAGGACTGAGAATGGTAAGGAAACATGAAAAAAGGAGAGATTTACTCCCCTATCCCTTTGTTTTTGTTTTTCTAAAAAAAAAAAAAATCCAGTGAAAGAAAAAACAAAATCTGAATGAATATTGAAGACACAACTGGAACAACATAATTTTCAGTGTTGCGATGAGTGAAACACAAGGTTGTTTCACTCAGAATGTTACTCAGAATGTATGAATATATTTGTAAGTCAGTTTATAGCATTAGAGAAAGAAAATTCCACTAACTTCCATACAGTTTAGTATTTTCATTATTATTGCTATAATGTTATATGTAACTTTGCACTAAAAGTTTAGTGAGGACCTCAAAATAAAAAGGCCACAACTAGGAAGTAGAAAAAAGGCCAGGCTACAAAGGATGAGTACAGATAAGTAGTGAAGAATTGCAGTGATGGTGTTAGGAAGGCAAAAGGGGAGAAAAAGCCAAGTTTGGTAAGAGATGCTTAAACACGTGAAACCCAGGGGGGAAAACAACAGAAAAATTCTGAAAATTTTTTTTCTGTTTTTTTCTTGAACCCTCTTCTCTCCCCACCCCCGCCCCCGAATAATTGGAAAATTGAAAAAAGAAAAAGAAAAAATGATTATGGAATGTTTTATTTTAACATGATGAATAAAATATTTTAAAACAGGGAGGTCAAATATTATCCAAATCATTTCTAAAATATATGAATAGTATCTATTGTTTTCTTGGAGGATATGTGAAGTGTGGAAGGGCTAACATGGGCCCTACGTTCAGAAACAGCAAAAAGCAGGAACCTGGGAACTGTTAATGTCAGTCAGCATGACATCAACCCCATGGAAAATGCAGGCCACTCTGTAATCATCTTAAAAATAATGCAGCAATAACTAGAATTTTAAAAATATCTTGACAGGCTCAACCATTGGGCTGAATATAACAGAATGAAATTTAATGGGTAAGTGTGAAGCTGTACACCGGGGCTGGGTGGGAATGAAACAAAACATTGCAAGATGGGGAATAATTGGCTTAGGGTTACTGCATGTAGGGATACTACATGTGAGAAGGACCTTGGAAATTGTTGGGGGCCGCAGAGGAAATGTGAGTCAAAAGTGCAGTGTGGCCACAACAAAGACAAATACAATTTTAGGCTGTACTAACAGAACAAAAGTATAGTCTCCAAATCTCCACCATCTAGACCAGTGTGACTCAAAGCTGGGGCTCTAAATATTCTTAATACTAACCCCTTAAAATTTGTCTAGTACTTTACCTCCTTCCTGGTTCAGGTTGTTAAAATAAAACAAAGCAGAACAAGAAAGGCTTGTGACCTCAGTTCCATTGAAGTGATAGTGCTGAGTTGGGATGTAGAATTAGGCAACAGTATTTAGAGGGAACAATTAATGTGAGGGTATCCAGTTAAGTATCAGTGCAATGTTTATGTTGTTCCTAATATTGCTGTTGTGTTCAGTGCTAATTGTGGTGTTTCAGAGATCTGTGTCTGATTACAGTATTTTATAAAATTCCATGTTATCACCATATGCCCTCATTGGGGCATTTGTGGACTACTGAAATGTGCTTTATCCACAAGGGATTTATTTCTGTTATTAGCTCTTTTGTTACTTTTTTCAATTTTTTATCTTGAGCTCTGGCATCCCTTGAAATTGCGTTGTCAATTAACCAAGGCATTTCTTTCTTCCATTATTGTTATATCTGGTATATTATGCTTGGAATTGTTTGCTTATTTGAATCCAGGAGACCATGTGGTCATTTTCTGACACCTTTTCTACATGATGTACCCATGGACTCTATTTTTTACATAACCAGTATATCAATTTCCCAGTCTTATCATGTTTAGCATTATAAACTGTTTGCAGATTATTATTATTATTATTATTATTATTATTATTATTATTATTATTATTA
>JAHTLZ010000085.1:3594517-3674648 GCA_023846285.1 Phrynocephalus versicolor | reverse complement strand
CTTTGGCGACGTTTCGACGAGGTCTCACTCGTCATCTTCAGGCTGGTGTTCTGGCTTCTTTCTTCTTGAAGCAAAGCGTGATCTCAGTTGAAGTCCTTCTATAAATACTGCTGGGGGTGTGTGGTTTGCTTGCTCTGTTGCTGATTGTAGGTTCGTTTGTTCTTTTGTGATCTGCTGTGTGGCTGAGGCGATCGTTAAGGGATTAACTGCTGGTGGGTTAGCTGGCTGTTTAGAGACATCCTGTGTGGGTGAGGTGCTGGATGTGTGTCTATCAGCCTTTTGTTTCTTAACAATAATATATATATATTATATATATATATATATATAATAAAATATATAATAAAATAAAATAAAATAAAATGATGATCTAGATATTAAGTTTTTAGGAGTGAACCGGAATCTGCTTGTCCTAGAAGAAGATAAATTCTGTCCTCATTTGTGAGTCTGATTGTATTTTGAGAGAATTCCCTTCCTGCAGAATGTCTTGTAATACTAGCAGAAAGTACATATTTTCTTAAATATGTGGTTTAAACCTAGGGTAATGATGCAAGTTGAGAGATATCATTAGGAATGGGCCTTGCTATTTCTTAAATGTCATCCCCCATAATTTTGCAGAAATCCCCCCAGGTCTTTTAGCCAAAAAATCAAAGTCATTCTAGGAAAGGCTAAACTCTGTGTTACTCTTTGCAAAGATTTATGGACAGAGAGACTACTCATTCCCTAAATCCTTGTAGCTCCCAGGAGACCACTTCTTTCTTCGAGGAAAGGAGCCTTCGTGTCCACCCGTGTTTAACTGAAAACTCCTGTGAGGGATTTTGAATCACCCCCTCGACAAATTCTGGCTGGCTGATTTTTTGTTGAACTTTGGGCACTGAAGTAAAAAAAAAAAAAAGTAAAGTCCCATGCCTCAATCCCAGAGGGAATATATCCATATTGTGCAATTACAGCAACTTGATAGGACTTTCATTGTTGTTCCCTTCCCTGAAAATTTTGAAGTTGAAGGTGTGCAGGGGCGGGGGGGGGGAGAGAAGTATTTTAAATTAATAAACAGACCAATATATAATATAACTAATAATGCATGTTATAACAACTGATATAATAATAAACTAAATTCTAGCCCTATAGAGAAGCAACATCTGGTATTCCCTGAATAACACAGTAAAGTGGAAATCGGAAGGATTAGTTTCTGCATGATAGAATTAATCCTGTGTGGTTTTTGCATGTTCTTTGTGACTGAGGCTATATAAGACATTGTAAAGTTGAGCCTTTAATTCACCATCGCATGGAAACAAGAACAAGGTCAGAAATGGCACATGCTGTGCACTCATTTTGTAATGGCCCTAAGATGACTGAAGCAAGAAACCAATATTAAAATACATTTGTTCCTCCTAACAGTATTACAGCTGTAATCTCGCAATCCTATTTTAGAGGGACATGTTTGCCATTTGTGGACGTTGGAGTGTTCAGTTTAGATTTGCTGTTGTCCTTCTTCATATCCTCTTTACATCCTTTTCAGCCTTACATCTTCTTTTGACAGAGTGTTTTTACAAATAGATGAATGTTTTGCAAGTGATCGTTGTCAGGCAGGGAAAAAAAAGGATATATGTCATTTGTCCTGGTGGATTCTGGAAATGGATGTTCTAATTTTAAGAGAAGATTATTTTTGTCTTTCTCCTACGTATCAAAATATGTGGCCAGGGAACCAAAAGCTGTGATTATAAGCCTGGAAATGGAAATCTAAGATGTGAATGCTGAGACATAATCCACAGAGAAGAAATATCTTGTTCTATCTCTCGCAGAGCCATAGCAAGGAAGCAGCAGCAGAGGCAGGGAGGAAGCTGCATTCAGATGTCACTTTAAATCAGGAATCAGTGTAATAAATCAAAATGTGAACAAGCAGGCATGTTTGCTCGCAGTTCTTTGTTTCCATGTCTCCCCTCACTTTCAACAAACAGGCAAATGAACCATTAACCACTATGTCTGAACCAGGGATTATGGTTAAATACAAGCCATGATTTATAACCAGACTGAAAGATGGTTCCTTAATCTTAACTTGCTTCGGTGCTCTGAACTAGTGTCCTGGGGTGATGGAAGAAATTAAGCTATTCCTTCCTTGGATGTTTGCTTTTCTCTTTGTATTAGAGATGGGCATGAAATGAGCAATTTTTCATTTTCATTTTTGTTTTTTTTGTTTTGTTACATAACAAAAACGAAAATGAAAATTTTTCAAAGCAAAACGAAAAATGAAAACGAAAACGAAAAATTTTGCCGTGTCTTTCGTTTTCGTTGCGGCAAATACATTGAACTGAAAAGAATGCTAACGAACAGCAATTTTTGGTTTTTGTTTTCGTTTTTTCATTTCGTTACGTAACGAAAACGAAAACGAAAAATTTGCAAAAAACCAACGAAAAATGTAAACGAACCGAAGCGGACCCCCTAAATGACAAACGACAAACGAAACACCATTTTTTTGAGTCATGCCCATCTCTACTTTGTATAAATAGGCAATATAGACTCTGGTTGCCAGCATGCTGTTTCTCCACAACAGTTTACTAAGCCAGAACTTAATGTGATGCCAGATGTGGCCAGTGGGTATACTATCAGTCTTGGATTGAGAGGGAACTGACATAAATATGACCTCCTGCCTGTAGTTTAATGATTTTGTGGGGATCCTTGCAAATAATCCTACTGTCTTGATAATGAAATTTCAGGTGGCATTTGACTTATAGTAACTCTAACAGGATCTTCAACATAGTTTTACCCAAAACCAGCACCACCCACACAAAGTGTTTTTTTATGACCAGACAATCTTGTGAGTTCCGTCTACTGCACCACATTGGTATAACAAAATTTCATATTTAAATCAAGGTCTACGATTAAACAGCTAGTGGAAAAGATTTGGCAGGAAATGTATTTACAGTTTTCCCATTGTGCTAAATCCATTTTCTCCCCCTCTCCTCATCGCTAAAATGCTTGTGGTTAGTTATGTATATTGTAATATGACTGCATACACTATACATTGGGCAGTATTTGTTGCTTCCTTTAGTAGGATTGGCTGGGAGGTGACTGTCAATCTGACCAGTATTAGCCAATTGTTTATTCGCTGCCTCTGATTTCAAAGAGAACCCCATCTATCTGCGCTATGACGTCCCCCGTGTTTAGAATCTGAGAACAGAATTGAGAACAGTCATATTTCTCAGTTGCTGTTCAATTTGTTCTCATCTATGCGTTAAGGAAACATTTCTACTCTTTCTACTACTAATGTCTCTTATTGAAACTGTAAGTGGCAGTTAATGAAAAGGAATGGACTACTCTGAAGAAGGTAAAGCTATTTTGCTGTAAAAAAAAAATCCGTATACTTTTCACAGCACAGCAAGAGGAATTTAACCAGAACTTCAAAATTCTGCAAAAGTATTGGCAGTTAAATGGGATGGTTCAATTGCTGTAATGCAAAGATTATTTCTGCAAAAGTTCATATATACCACTGTGAAGGGCAGGTCTAGCCCACAGCAGTCAGGTCTTTTTCTTTTCTATGTTGCAAGTCAATGAAACAGTGCATGAAGAAATTCTAGCCCAATCCAAAACACTTTTTGGAGATGAGTTTTAGAGACAAATTATGTTGGTGTTTTATTTGCAACTATTAATGTTGCCTGTTGTTCGTTTTATTGGGAGAGACTTTTCTTGTCTGAACTGATTATCAGAAATAACAAATAATTCTTTCCAACCTTTAATTTCAAAAAAAAAAAAAAAGCTGCACCTCTCAGCTTAGTGCTTTTCTTCTCCCTTTGCTCATTTGGTGGCACTTGTTGTTTGTTTGCTGTTGATCTGTTCAGCTGGTTGCTGTAAAGGAAGCAGTATGTATAAATCTGTATTTTCAGGCAACTATAAGAAATGAAATTGTTTTTATTCTTTTTCCTACAATTGTCTCGGGGTCAGGTTGCCGAGACTGTAATACCAATTAATGAAAAAGGGTGAACCCTGGAGAACTTGCAGTCATTCTCCTCTATGAAACTCTGTTCCTGTGTAGTGTAGCGCAAAGCTTTTTACCCAAAATTGAAAACTCATTGACAGATTAAACTAAAGGATAATCGGCACAGCTGTATTTTGGTTAATCTAGCATTCTTTCTTTCTTTCTTTTGACATAGTGATGAGTCTTGTGTGCATGTTAAATAAATTGGAAAATAAAATTGAGTTTGAAACTTGAAAACGTTGGACTGTGTGCCGAAAACCAAAATCCTGCTTCATACAGGGAATTGTTGTCACAGGGTAGACACGTTTCTACTAAATGGAAGAATACATACATCCCACTGGCTGGGTGTGCTGGTCCTTTGCTGCATTGAGTGTGTGTGTGTGTGTGTGTGTGTGTGTGTTTTGATGCTGAGTTCTGCTGCTCCATTGCTTTAATTGCTGTTGGTAAGTGCTGTTTTTAACACTGATCTGTGCCATTTTGCTGCATTATGGACTTTTTAATGGGCTGTAGGTTTTTCATCTAAGCAAATTGAAGTAGACATCTTATCAGCAGGGAGTGCTTCACCTTTTCTTCCATGCTTTTTGTCCTTATTCTGCACATCTGATATGCAAGCATAGGGCATGGCCGTTTCCCTGTTAACTCTCTTTGCCCTCTATTTTCTGAGTGTTACCAGTTTATCAGGAAAGTTAATGCAGCATGTGATTATGAAATGGTTGACAGTCATACTGTCTTGGAAATATTTCCAGCTCAGCTGTCACCCCCCCAACACAAATGCTGAAACATAGAGGTTGTGTGTCTCTGTGTGAAAGGAAATGCATTTTTATATCTATACAGGACATGCGTACAGTATAAGAACAAGGCCAAGTGCCTCAGCTCTGTATTTATGTCTGTTCTAGCTCCTTACACAATACATGTTAGTCTGTGAATGGATATGGAGATCCTCTACATCTTGGCCACTGCAATGCAATCACAAATCTACTCGTTAATGTCTCTATGATGCTGCAAGGTGACGTCATCAGGTGTTTGGGGGCAGGTGGTGTGATAGGTGTGTAGGTGAGGTTGTGTGAGGCCTCTGGATATTATAAAGTGCTGGATGAGGAGCCAGTACACTGTAGCTAAATCCCAGTGAGAAAGAGACTACGTGATGTCCATACCTGGAAATTGGGTAGGCAACCTTTTGAACTGGGTTACCCATAGGAGTCAAGTTGAAGTTTAATGAGGGGGGGGGGTTACTCCCGAACTGATCACAAGGGACTTACTTGTAGGCTTGGAATGTCTGGAATCATCCTTGGTCAACCTGCCGAAAACATATTCCCAGACAGGAACAAATTGATTACCGTAGTTCATGTATATACTGTTTAGACTGCTACAATGCATGCCCATGGATTGCTATCACCTAACCCCTTCAGCTTCAGACTTGTCACCATCCCTGTGTAGGAGGATGATAGAAATGATGAGGAGGTAGCAGTTTCTTCTTCACAAATTTATCTTCAGACATAGATCGTATTATGTCTTCAGGAAAGTTACTGCCTGTGCCTTTAATTCACATGTATGTGTGCTTCACAGCTCAAATTCATGGTTGCCCAGATGTTTTTAAATGTCTTTCTTGAGCTAATTCAGGCTCCACCATATCTCAGATTCAGCATTAATGCACAAAGTTTCTCTTTTAAGAAGTAGTAATATTAAAGATCCTATGCAGCCGCATGTAACGTTTGAATTAATATTAGGTAATAATCAGTGTAACTGCATTAGTCTAAATAGTTTGGAAACCAGGAGGAGTTTCAGGGCACATGTGGCAATCCTAGCGATTCCCAAATAGTTAGGCTTTTTAACATCAATATCTGCAGGGAGGTTTCAGCCTGCATTTTCTTTCTATCCTTTCTTTACATCTGCTTGTGCAGTGTTACTTTTTATCCTGGCATTGAAATCTGTACAATATGTGTTTCTATGTATTTGTGCATAATTTTATTTGTGCACATTTTCTTTGATTTATGTATCAAACTGTATTATGCATATTTTAATTATTTGCAGTTGAGCAGTTCCTATTTTAAAATATGCTCATAGTTATAGAAACTTTTTTTTACTCCAGAATAAACCAATAATAATTAATAATAGTAAGCAGTAGGAGGTAATGGGAAAATCTTCTGGCTCAGATGTCAGTTTCAGCTAGTCGGCTTGCACAATAATGGAATTTGTGAATAAAAATCTTTACCTGATATAGGGCAGCTTTCTGTGTTCTCGTGTATGCAGTTCAACAATTTATTTATTTATTATTTATTCATTAATTCATTTTTATACCGCCTGTCTTCCCGAAAGAACTCCGGGCAGTTAACAATAAGGGCAGAACTAGCCCAACAATGGGAAGCAATACAAAACACGAAGAAAAAAGAAATTAAAAGGGAATAAAAAGGATAAAAGCAAATTGATGAGGTAATGAAAAAATAAGTAAAAAAATCATCGGCAGGATGGCGACACTTATTATGCAGAAGATGTATTAAGTGTGATATAAACTTAGGTTTTTGGTGTTTTCATGGAAAATGCAACAAATTTCTTCATTTTTCATTTTTCAGCCCCAGAAGGAAATGGGAGGTGATGATGGTCTGCCTTCTGCCAAAGCACAAAATCCTTAATTACCGAGTACAAGAAATAAAAGAGTGGAGAGAAAAGCTTTAATTAAGAGAAGCCAGAAAATACTGTATTTGAAAAGATGTGTGCCTTGGCTTCAGAGCTCTCTGATATTTTGATTCTGCTCTGGCATAAGGACATATCTTCTTTCTTTTCTCTCTCCCAGTTTTTTGTGATTTCTCTTTGTAATGAACAAAACTATGGGCTGTGTCAGTGGTCTGTTTTTTTTCTCCAGAGGATTCTTACTCATCCTCACCAGCATATTTTTTTTGAATAAAGCATGGTCTTTGAGACAACAAATGATGTAGCTAAATGTATCTAGGCATTTTTTTAAAAAATTGTCCCCTTCCCCATTATCATCAGTTGAAGACCTTCACCCACTGCAAATCATCATCTTGCTGTTGCTGTCCATGGTACAGATCTGGTAAGCAGTAGTTGCTAGCTATGACAGCATTGAAATAAAGAACTTGGGTACTGTAATTTTCTTTCCTCCCATACTACCCTGTTCTTGCTTGGAACCATGGCCTCTCAACAAATCAACTTACCAGAGGGAGGAGAACATGTAGAGAGTTCATGTTAATCTGAAGATCAGGAACATTTAATTTGTACCTGAGTGGTGCAAATTACCCCCCTAAAGTGTATTTTCCTTATATGAGGGATTGGGACCCCACAGCTTCTTGCTCATTGAGGGAAACTGTAGAAAATAGGTACTACCAGTGGTATTTCTCTGTGCAGGATTTTTGTCCCTCAAAATACCTTGGAATATCTTCCTGGTTCACTGGGAAATTTAATGGTCTTTTCCCCTCCTGCAGGAAAAGCCAAGTTTTGCAGTATTATTGGAATCTGTGGCCAAAAGAAACTCCAAGCTGCACTGGGTTGTTATAATTCCTGTGAAGAATGGCACCTTTTTTTCATTGCAAAAGAGCATTGAGCTGCACAGAATTGTGTAGTTTCTGGCGTAGAGGAATACACAAAAATGAGCAGGAGAGAGAGAGAGAGAGAGAGAGAGAGAGAAAGTAAGAGTGAGGTCTCACTTTCACAGGAAGCCAGAAAACGTTGCAGGAGCAGTAGAAAATCTTGATAGGGCATGGTGAGAGTCATAAAAATGCTTAGGATAAAAAGTTTTGCTCTTAATTGTCACGTCTCAGCTTATACCAGCAGTTTGCTCTGCTGAATAAATTAATCAATTATGTATACTAATCATGGTCTTAGCTGCACAGGTCCTGGCCTCCAATGTAGCCACCCAGCAAGGGAGAAATAAGCATACTTCAGTTTTCTGAGGCTTTGCGCTATTTCAACAAGTGACTTGTAAGAAGCTTTATTGGACAGTACACCCCTTTTGTGAAATTCTCTGTGTGTATACAGGCACGTGCATGCAAAAACTTCTGGCTAATTAAGTGATACCATATAATGCCATATGATTTGCAGGGGCGAATGTCCACTAATAAGCAAGGTGCTGTTCATTCATTCACTAATGTCATGGGCACACGACAAAGAGTACAACTGGCATATCACTAAATAGCCAGCGGTTGTTGTTGTCACTTAAACAATTTCACTTATACATTCAGATATTAGTTTTTGTATTTATGCTACAACACTGTTTTGCTTCAAGTTCAAGGTGCATGCCTGCACACATGCTAGTAATGCTTCCCTCAATTCACTTGTTAAAATTGTCTAAAGACTCTGAAAACTGAAGTAGGATGATGTACTATAATGTAATTTAATGGTTATATAACAAACTAGTTCAGGCCATAATTAGTATATAATATTCATTAATTTATTCCACAGAACAAAGCAAATATGGAAAGTCTCTGCCCCTAGTAAGCTTTTGTTCTTCCTAAATTCACAACAAATAGACTCGCTTGTACAGTGGACCCTTGTATAACAAACAGCTTGTATAACATAAAATTTGTACAACATAAAAAATTCCGGAGATAGGGGAAATTTGCTTAACATAATCGCCTATGGAGAAAATCCGTACAACATAAAAATGGGATTACTCTGTTTTCAATGCGTTCCTATGGGAATTTGTATAAAGGAAAATTTGCTTAACATAATTTCATTTGGAATGAATTAATTCCTTTATACAAGGTACCACTGTACTGTCTGTTCCTTGTTTACAAGCAGGCAACAGGTAATACATACTTTGCTTGAAAGAAAAATTGTGTTCCTATAAATACAACTTTTTTTATTGGTGCTCTGTATAGTAGTTGGGTGGTGGAAGTCCTGATCACATGTATGTCTCACCAGATCCCAACTCTGTTTTAAAGTAGGATTTGACAAATTGATGGACAAGGATATGTCTTTTGAAAACAAGGCCTCTGGTATCAAGCAAGAAGGGTACTTTTATGCTGAACTTTAAGGCTTTCTCATTTTTTTATTTTTATTTTTATTTTTTTTATTTTGGTCCTTGCTGTTTGGTTACAGTTCACTCTTTTCTTCCTTGTGTATCTTTTCTTCTTTCTGTATCTTCCTTGTGTATCCTTTAACTCTGGGAAAATGGTATGCATAGTTGTCCTTGTGTGACTTGGTTAATATGTTTCCTTTCAGCCAGCTATTTCAATGTTTCTCTCCAGGGTTTTAAAATAACAGTTCATTTTAGTTAGCTGGGCAATCAGAATGTTTTTGTTGATGATTTCAAGTTGTCTTGATTCCAGGAAGTTCAGTTGCAGTGGGTAGGCGGAGAGTGGAGAGATTGTCTTTACAAATTGCTCTTGCCTTCATAGCTCTGCTGTAGAGGGCCAATGAAGGCTACTTTCTGTCTTTCCCTGGAAGGCAAACAGTGCTCTAATAAAAGATTAGCCCCCAATCAATATATGGAATAGATCGGGGTCAGATGAGTCCCATGCCTCAGGTCATAGGAGGTTATATTATTATGGTTTCAAAATGGCAGTCGAAACTTAGGAGCTGCAAACCAGAATGACCTGGTTCAACATTTTTTGCTGTGCCAGTAGATAACCCTTAATGCTCTTAAGGAAAGGCACGTTTATGGATCTCTTTGTGCCCTACTCCCACACTTCTGTTACATTGTCTGCATTCCTTATTATGCAGACTAAGAAGATTTACAATGTTAATCTTCTAGTAAAAGTTCAAAGGGGGAGGGGGAGATTCAACAAGCTGCTTCCAAGGAAAGGGAACAATCAACAAGTTGCAACTTGCAGTCATTTGGGAAATAATTCCAAAAATACACGATATTGCAAGAGTCTGCTTCCCCACCTGTAATCCCTCCCTCTCTTTCCTAGTATCCTTTTACTAATTTGAATAAGATTTGAGAATGGTGACACCTTTGACTACTCAAATAGGCATGTAGTTATCCTTTGAAATCCATGGCTACTCAAACTTTGCTGTGCAGTTACAAAAAAGAAGTTCATTCCAAAATGTTGACTCTACAACAGTAATTCATGTCAATTCATAGTCCATTTTCTCTATTGTGGGTGAAACAAAAACAAAAGGACAAAACTAGGAAGAGGGTGCTCTTTTTACACTTTGTCTTCAAATAATGAAGAGTCTTGCAGTTAATTGACAGCTTTACGCACGGTATCAATTCCTTACCTGTTAAAGAGCACAAGTCCAGATTTTTAATACTCCTCAAACCTACTTTCCAATATCTGGAAGAAGATATTTAGTTATATATTGCATTTGTATACCACCCAGCTGGCAGCGAGGCCACTGAGGACAATAAGGAATGGCCTCACTGCCAGATTGGAAGAGATGGGCAACATAGAAGAGTTAAATGCATTCTTGAAGAGTTTATTGAAAGTGGTGGAATGTGGTTGCCTGAAAGTTGAATGTGTTTTTAATTCTATTCTTTTAATATTGTGAGCCACCTCGGGGCCCCTTATCAGGAGAAAGTCACTCTCTAAATAAAACAAAGAAATACATGCAACGAGTGATTGGAAAGATGTCATCTCCTAGATCAGTGTTGGCAAACCTATGGCACGGGTGCCAAAGGTGGCACTAGGAGCCCTTTCTGTGGGCACCCGGCATCGCCCCTTCACAGCCACCTATATTCAGATTGAATTGCCATATTGGCACTTTGTAAAAAAAAAAGATTAGTGGGTTTTGAATTGCAGTTTGGGCACTCAGTCTGTAAAAGGTTCACCATCATTGTCCTAGATGCTGGGAAAGGTTCCTGGACATAAGGAGCATATCCACCTGGAATTCAACAGGGTTGATAATTCTATGCCGTTCATTACACATAATTGTAATCCCTTAGAAATTTCAAAGGTACACATGTTTGTTTGTTTGTTTGTTTGTTTGTTTGTTTGTTTGTTTATTTATTTATTTATTTATTTATTTATTTATTTATTTATTTATTAATTTATTAAATTTAAAAAATTTATATACCACTCCATCTAGCTATATGGCTACTTATTTATTTTTTAGTGAAGGTGGTTACTGGTCCATATCTCCCCCAGCAATGTCAGGTGGGGGGAAGGGTGCAGTGAGAAAGACATCACATTATCTCTTTTTAATTCTCTCTATTTCTCTGTGGTGCATAAGAAACCATACTAACAATTTTTAAAATCCTTGTTTCATTTGTATATTATATACTTGACAATATCATGTGCAAGTGCCCTACCATTCTATCTTCTGCTGACAAACCATCAGTTTCATTATTAAAAACTCTCTCTGGGCTTACAGTTTGCTTCTCTGTTCATCATCCACATTAGGTGGCAAGAGTCTCATTCATATGTGTTTTTTCCTTCCTAGTAACTTCCTGAAACTTGGAAAAAGTTTCATTGCAATGCATTTTTACATTAACTTTTTTAAATGTTAACTTATTTTTTTCCTCCCTATAATGCCTTGGGGGGCGGGGAATAAAAGAAGTATACAAAATCTGAAAATATATTATTTTAACATGTCATTAAAGAAATCCTTCCAGAGATTCATTCTATCCATATCTGATTTATAAAGCATTGTTTTACTAGAAAAGATTTTCTTCTTCCCCATGAATACTTTACAGTTAAACATATTCATTTCACGCACATTTCACCTGATATATATATTCTTCTGTGTACTTTACTCTAGTACATATTTTCTGGTTGGAGAAGTGTGTCTCAGAATTTGGAAATGCGTGACTTTTAAAACTATATTTTCTCTTAAAATGTACAGATTAAGTAGATTTATATTAAAATGAAAGCTATCTGAAATTCTCCTCCTTCCTAATATTCATATAGTCAGCTGAAATATTTATATAAAGTTTTTAGCAGTTTTTTTAACTCTAAGATTTATGTTTTGTTGCTTTTCTCCTCTTCAAGTCCGGCCCAGCTAATCACGTTTCTTTTCCAGGGTTGACTTTGAGCTCCCAAATCATTAAGCCAACTAGTTTTAAAGTGAAACAAGAAAAATATAAGTTCTTTATTTAAAAGGCATAACGAGACACATTCTTAAGTTTAGGATTACCAAGTTACTCCATTATGTACCTCTTTCTCTGGAAACGCACACTTCCTATCATTAGTTAGAATTAACTTTCTTTTGTCAATTCTCTAGCAACCTGCCCTTTGCAACAAGGTTTTTCTATCTCTGCCCCACTCTCAAAGCACTCTCTTAAATTAACTGCTCTTTTTCTTCTTCTTAACCCTTCTGGCAAATCTTGATTGGCTGTTTTCTATTGTTCATTCATCCAATCTGCTATTTGTGTTGTTACCAGGGAAATGTTAAGGTTTTTTTTTATTACATATGGATTCGTAAATCGTCTCATTTACTAATATGAACGACAGTAATCCCCTGCCTATCATGGGGGTTAGGGACTCAACCTGACCCACGATAATTGAAAATCCATGATATGCAGATGCAGGTCAAGGAAGGCCTTGGGGGCCTAGGGGGGGCTTTTACTTACCCCCAGCCTGGTACTGCCTGAAACAGGCCTGCAAGGGCCTTCCAAGGCCTTCTGAGCCCACCAAAAGGGCCTTTCTGTGAACTGGAAGTGACTTCTGGTAAACTGGAAGTGACTTCCAGATTGCCAAAAATCATTTCTCAGACGTCCGAGAGGCCTAGAATGGCACTCGGAGGCCTCAGAAATGATTTTCTGTGAACCGGAAGTCACTTCTGGTAAACTGGAAGTCACTTTCTGTTCACAGGGAAGCCATTCTGGGGGCTCCAGAAGGCCCAGGAAGGTCCTCGCAGGCCTGTTCAGTCCTGGGGTAAGTATGGGAGGCCTGAAACAGTCATTTCCCCGTTACCCTATACTGTGGTCCTTCAACATAGCGGGACCACAGTATATGAACCGCAAATGGCGGGGGATCACTGTATACATTTAAAAAACAAACAACTTAGAAATTCTAAAGGAAGAGACCCTATAGAAGATAATCTATAGGAAGATATTGTATAGAAGATAATGTCTTCAGAAGTTATATTCGTTTTTCCACTTGAAAAACACATCCATTAAAACGGCCAAAAGTATTGAAGCCCTGTATGTTAATTTAGGTATGTAATGTAACCCCTTGTTGAATGAGGAGGTAGAATAATATAAGACATCCCTGAAATGACATTGAATACCACAAAACGATTTACACATTTTAACAAACAGTGAATAACAAAGAATTATTGTACTTAATATTTTTTCAGTATCTAAAGTGCTGCAAATACACAAAAAACACTCTTGTGGATGTTCTGTATTTTCCCAATATTGCAGGTGAAAGGCTGAGGCAGAGAGTAGTTTTGCTGCACAGATGGAGTTATTTCAAAAGCTGCCATTGTCATGCATTGAACTAATGTTGGTTCACAGTCCAATTCTTTAGTCATATCAAGGAGTGAGCAGAGGAAACATGATGATGCTGGTTTTGCGTCACTCATGCCTTGTTTTAAATGTGTTACTTGGAATGCAAAGAAAGAAAGACTTATTATGAAATCCGCTAACAGCTACCTTATTCTTGTTAAAATATGAATCCAGCATTCAGTATTAAAAGAGTGTAATGAGTATTAATCATCTGTTCAGTGAGTTTAGAAGGCGGCAACCACATGGTTCAGAAGGAGGGAGGTCAGGCAAGTAAAGGCTGATGCTACCCCTCGTGGCGTTGGCACAGTGGTTAAATGCCTGTACTGCAGATAAAACTGTGCTCACGACCTGGGGTTCAATCCCAGATAAAAGGCTCATGGTTGACTCAGCCTTCTATCCTTCCGAGGTTGGTAAAATGAGTACCCAGCTTGCTGGGGAGAGGGCAATGTGTAGCCTTCATAATTGTAAACCACCCAGAGAGTGCTCGAAGTTCTATGGGGCGGCATATAACCAGAACACCTTTTGCTTTATCTCTCTCGTTGCTTTTTTGCATATTTGAAAAGGGCCTAAAAGAGCAGGCAACAACAGAAAGAAGGCTAGTGTTTCAACATAGCTGACTTCAATTGTTTTGCTACTTGAGGTGGAGTGGCATATAGCACCCCTTCACCCATGTCCGTGTTTATAATATCCAAAATTCCTTAGCACACGGTACAAATATATGACTAATAATACTGAATCAGACCATCAGACACTAGCCAATAATGGCAGCTCTCCAAGGTTACAGGCGGGATTATTTCTTTGATTTCCCTACTGCTAGCCCTTTGAACCTGTAACCGTTTTGCAGATAACATATATAATCTATCACAGTGCTGTTTTGGCTGTCCCTTTCAATAAAGAGGAAGTAGAACTACTGGCACTTAAATTTTAGAAACCTGAGGTATCCTACTCTGTCTAATGGCTAGACTGACTTTGGTTTTGAGCCTCTAGAGTGACCATTTATTTTGCTGCAAGCTCCTCTATTAAAGACTGCTCTTGATTACTGGATGATGATTATGATTTTATTTATATGGTTTCACCATATAAATGCAATTATATGGCTAGGTATGGGGACTATAAATCTGAGGAGGGAAAACTTGGTTGTGTATTCTAGTTCTAGTGCTCATATGTTAACCAGCTAGATTTGAAAAGATAAATGCAACAGCCAAAGCAAATCCATAGACATAATTCTGGAGACATTTGCTGTTGCTGTTATTTCAGTATAGTATTAGAAAAAGAAAAGGAACAAGTTTCATGGAGGAAAAAATATTGCTTTTTACTGTGCTTAATTTTATCTTGCAGTGTTGTCAGGTGACAGTATACATTTACTGTTTCACACATTTCAAGCATATAAATTTATTGCAGTGATTTAATTTTGCAAAGTGCTTCACATATTTCAATGCATTAGATGTCATAACAATCATGTGTGCTAGTGCTTATGGAGATTCTTAAGGATCTTAAGAAATGTGTTAGGCCATGCCGGCCACATGGCCATGGATTTGCACAATATGGGCTCCCTGGCTTAGAAATTGAGATTAGTGCTGCCCCTTGAGTTGGACCCGACTAGAACACATATGTGGGGGGAGCCTTTATCTTTACCTTTTAAGGATCTTACTCTCCAATTTGGTAGTCTGCAGTTGTTTTCCTACATACTAACTGATCTCCATAACTGGTACATTTAGGGTTGAAAGTGTATGGATTAATGGCTTACTGATTAAGATGCCTTTAACTGTATCAGATTACTAACCAATACACTTGTAAGTGTATTGTACATTAGACATCCTCCAAGTTGTTGTAATGTATTTCTTTGAATAAGCAGCAACCAGCAACCCATATTGTGAAATCTGAGCATATATACAGTGTAGATCAGGCTTGCCCAAAGTCTGGCCCAGGGGGCCAAATCTGGCCCGTCAGGCCATTCTGAGTGGCCCGTGGCTGGGTGGCCCTTCCCTCCCTCCCCCTCCTTCACCCCATGTTTTTTTTTTTAAATCTTCTGCCAACACTGACACTGCTGGGAAGTTGGGTGGATGGGCAGTCTGCCGCCGGCGGCATCACAGGGGAAAGTGTGGGGGTGGGCAGGCCAGTGGGCCTCTGCCACCACCAAGGAGCTTTGGGGGGGCTGGTGGGTGAGCCGTTGCCACCGTTGGGGAGCTGGGGGGGTGCAAGGTCACACAGATCGCCTCTTCTACCGCTGGGGAGCTTGGGGGGGTGCAAGGTCACACAGATAGCCTCTTCCAAGGGGGGAACCTGTGACCACGGCTCCCTGTGCTTCCTTTGGTCCCCACCTCCCTCCCTCCCTCCCTTCCTTGTTCCCCACATTCCTTCCTTCCTTCCTCTCTTGGTTTCCACCTTCCTCCCTCCCTTGATCCCCGCCTTCCTTCCTGCGGGTAGGGTTGCAAGGGGTCAGTGTGTGGGACTTATGGGTCAGTGGGTGGGGCTTGCAGTGGGGTGGCAGGATCAGGGAGCAACCGCCCCCTGACATATTCTCAGCCACCAAATCTGGCCCTCCTTACAAAACGTTTGGGCACCCCTGGTGTAGATGTAATACCTTTATGCTGAAATCATTGGTTCTATCTCTGAAGACTTGGGGAAGTATCACAACTGTACTGCAGTAGGTCTTAATTCATAACAGCTGATCCGAGTGATAAAAGGCTTCAGTGAGGAGGAGCATCTTTTACAGGAAAGCAGTAAGTGATACTATCCTGCACCATGATGAACTTGTTGCACCACCGTCTTGATTAAAGCCAGTTTTAAGCATTTCTTTTGCATTGGGAACTAACCCACTGTCTTTCATGACATACAGTAAAAGTCCCTGCTGTTCATTCATTGCACCCTTTAGAACATTAATCTATTCCTTTGTAACTCAGTTCATCCATTCTTGGTTGGGTTCTGCCAGATGGGTGTTACTCTGATTAGCTCCCCCCCCCCCAGCCTGAGTTCTGATACAAGGAAACAGACAGAACAGGCAGAACCTTTTCTGCTTTAAAGATCCACCAAGCAGCTTTTATTTCCTTCAAATTGGATGCAGATTAAAAGAGGGAGTGCTGCCTCTGTTTTTTTTCTTCTCCTTAGGAAGAAGGCCCTCAAGTACATGAATGTGTTGGAAGAAGAACAAAGGGAATAATAGAACACTAATGGTTGTCAGTGGATTATCTTCAGGGCTGAGAATTGCCTTCTGTCTGCTTCTAGTTTTATTAACAAAATAAGATTAGAATCCCGTAGCTTTCTACATATGGTCAAAAAAAACTACCTAATGTGATCTGTGTTGTGTGATAGGCAGGACTGTTGAATTATCCCACTTCCCAGACTGGATAAAGTTATGCAGCATAGTTAATGAGGAGCATTTACTGGCTTGGAATGCCAGTGTGGTGTGGTGCTTATAGTATTGAAGATGAAGATGCTGGTCCTAACCAGTCAAATGATGCTCTTGATGCCGTCATTGACTTGCATCCTAATGAGTGTGACAGGGTGTTTTGTTTTTGTTTTTATTGAGGAAATGGTGGGGAGAAGGAGACTCATGTTCCCTACTTTCGGTTCATTAGAGATAGAGTTAGAATGCAAATGTAGCTGCCCTACAACTCCTAGAAATAATACTATTTCCAAGTATATTAATGTCTAATTGCATAAATATTGAAGGAAGTGCTTAGCCTTCTGGAATTATGGAAGTAGTTGCTTACAGTCCCACAAATGACCCCCCAAGGGGGAATGGATATTATGGAGGTAACATAACATTTGAAAGAAGAAATAGCATTTGAGGAAAGAGATATAATTTGACAGAACAATTTTGTTTCCCAGTCATAGTGGGCACCTTCCAGTATATTGTGCCCTGAAAAAAAATGTTCCAGAGCAGTGGATATGCTTGGTTGATGAGTTGCACTGTGTGGAAACCTTACTTTGAAAACCCCAGTTCTGCAAAGCCTTCCAAGCAAGAAGTGTAATCGTTAAAGTTCTGTTATTCTGTATGCCAGAGCTCATTGCAAACATTCAGATATTTATTAACCTTAAATAAAAGACAAATGTTTTCAAAATACTTGACTATATTTAATATTACTATAAGGAGAGAGAGAAAAATCAGTCTTGGATGGTTGGTACTTTTAATCACACTTATGGAAAAAATAAAACATTTTCTCTTTTTCTCGTTTATCTCCAGGATTTCTTGGCGTTCAGTTGGACAACCCCCTAGCCATTCTGGAGATGGACTTGCTTTCCGGGACCTACCTCTTGGCTGTCTTATTAGCCTGCATTGTGTTCCAGTCTGGTGCTCAGGAGAAGAATTATACAGTGCGAGAGGAGCTGCCAGAAAATGTCCTAATTGGCAATTTGCTTAAGGACCTCAACTTGACTCTGGACCCAGATGTGCCTCTTTCATCTCCTCTCCAGTTCAAACTTGTGTACAAGACTGGGGATGTTCCACTGGTCCGCGTGGAGGAGAATACAGGAGAAATATTCACCACTGCCAACCGGATTGATCGGGAGAAACTTTGTTCGGGCATTTTTAGCGAGAACCGTTGTTTTTACGAGGTGGAAGTTGCTGTCCTCCCTGATGAAGTTTTCAGGCTGGTCAAGATTCGGTTTTTGATTGAGGATATAAACGACAACGCCCCTCTTTTCCCATCAACTGTCATTAATATCTCCATCCCTGAGAACACAGCTGTCAATTCTCGCTATTCTGTCCCATCTGCAGTCGATCCAGACATTGGAGTGAATGGCATTCAGCATTATGAACTCCTTAAGGTGAATGGTGGTTCTTTAAAAATACTCATTTTATTTCCCCCCTTTCCCCCCACTGTTTTGCTTTATGTTTCCTTTAAAGAGGTAGATAATAATTTATCTGAAGATGATCCACTTGAAGAAGTGGATGTATCCATAAAAGTTTACATCGAAATAACAACTAGTGTGTAAGGTGCTGCAACACTTTAATTGTTTATTTTTTATTTTTTTTTTGGTCTGGATATTATATCAAGAAAGTGCAGAAGAAGGGATGTAATACATGCAATTCATCTGTTACCTTGGTGACCTCTCTGTTTTGCATTTAGCCATTTGTGTGAGCGAGCAACTCATGTCCCAAAATGCAGGGTAAAAGGTAAAAAAGGAGAGGGGTGATCTGGAGAACAATACATACACATCCTCACCATTTCTCTACTTTGTGGTTTTCAGAATGTAACCTGAATGCAAAGTACATTTAGTTTCCCAACATGGACACTTCCTTATCTTTTGTTCTGCAAAAGTTTTAAAATGTGGGAAAATATCTTGCCAATTTGTGCAACTTCCTCCATTTTGGTACTAGTTAGTATAGACTTGCTGAGCTGTTGGTCTCTTAAGGGATGCAAGCTTCAAACATTTTTCAAAATTCACAGCATTTTTATTTGTCTGTCAAAGAGAAGCAGGCTGTCGGAATGTACTTAGTGAATATGACCAGTAGCTCTGGCAGTGAAGCATATGAAAATGAACAAGGCAAGTCAGTGGAACAGAGATATGCTGTACACTGAATCAAATTAACATTCTCAGAAAGGCAAAGAAGCTGCCTTCTGTCTGCCTGGCTCAATGAGACAGCTTTGATAATGCTTGGGTAGGTTAATAGTAAAGGAAAATGAAAAGTTATTCGCAGACACAAAAAAGCAACTGTGACAATGCCCGTTATTTAGAAACAAGCAGACCGTCTGAGATTTTCTGGGTGGGTCAGCTGGCAAAACAGTTTCTTTTTCTGTCTTTCATTCTTGAAATAAAGCATCTGAAATACAAACAAACCCATAGTGATAAGCAGGGGATAAAAACAAATCTAATGTTCAGGACACAGTGTGACAGAGAAGATTGGGGGTTGTTGTGTGAAACAGAGGTGTTTCACTAAGATCAACATGATATATCTCCAACTTCTGCTTTACAGTTTCCTCACTGACTTTCTGCATAGAGAGAAGCAGATATCTCGGATTTCTAAAACGGTTGCACAGAGCAGGCAGATATTCGAGTCTGTCAAATTACTACTCCAAGCATTCTTTCTCCACTCTAACAACGATTGGAGTTATAATCTAGAAGGCCATACTTTATCCAGCCCTGGTTTAGGTGACGTACTATTCTGCAGTGTGAGAATGCTCTGGGGAACATATACAACTTTCCCCCCATCAAAATGGTCCTAATCATGTCCATGAAATTGACATTTGAATAGCTGACTAGCACTACCAAGTCAGAACTTCTGGTCTGTCTCAGTAGAGACTGGCGGGAGCTATCCAAAGTGCTGAATTTGTTTTGATGATACAGTGGTACCTCGTATAAAGAAATTAATTTGTTCCAAATGAAATTATGTTAAACAAATTTTCCTTTATACAAATTCCCATAGGAATGCATTGAAAACAGAGTAATCCCATTTTTATGTTGTACGGATTTTCCCCATAGGCGATTATGTTAAGCAAATTTCCCCTATCTCCAGAATTTTTTATGTTGTACAAATTTTATGTTATACAAGCTGTTCGTTATACAAGGGTCCACTGTAATGTGATTCACCTTCTCCCTGGTAGTGGTCTGCCTGGCTGACAGTTGATGACCAGTGGGTTGTGGTGTGTCAGTTGTGAACAATGAGAAATTATTCTGTCATGTGCTACCTGAATCTTCTCATGCACATGTTGGAAGAAGAACCTTCTGCTGCTGCTATTGTTGTTGAAAACCAGATGATGTTCTATTTAAGTTGAATGAACCATTTTCCTTCTTGCCATCTGTGGAACTTGTCACTACATGGTTAAAGTGAATGGAAGAGTTTGACAAAAAGTTCTGTATACTCTCCCCAGCACTGAAAAAAATCAATTATCCTGGGAAATTGCACTCCAAGAGCATTCCAAGAGATCACGTCACACAACCACTCTTTCCCCTTACCATTTTTGCTCTTAATGCCATTTTCTTACCACACTTTACTGGCATTCCAACTCTGTTCCAAGTGAAAAAGCACTGAACTGACAAGACGTGGTGAGTATTTGAATTAGTACTGTGTCAGTTAGTGCTATAACACTAATGTTGATAAACCCTGTTTATACTCCTAGACCTCTCGGCAGCTTTCAACACCATCAACCATGGTGTCCTTTTGGATAGGCTAGCCAGGTTTGGAGTTGGAGGGACCTCTTTGCTGTGGTTCCAATCCTTCCTGGCTGACAGTATCCAGGAGGTGGTGCTGGGGGACCATTGCTTTGCTCCATGGTGTTTATGTCATGGGGTTCCTCAGGGTTCGATACTGTCCGCCATAATGTTTAACATCTACATTGAACCACTGGGAGAGGTCATCAGGAAGTTTGGGCTGATGAGTCAGCAATATGCTGATGATACTCAGCTCTACCTCTCATTCTCCACCAATCCAGGTATGGTGGTTTCTGTGCTGAACTCGTGTCTGGGCCAGATAATTGACTGAATGAGGGTTAATAAATTGAAACTCAATCCAGAAAAGATGGAAGTGCTTTGCTGGGCAGGTTAGAGGGTCATATTCCTGTCCTGGACAGGGTTGCACTCCCCCTAACTGACAGGGTCCACAGCTTGCGGGTGCTCCTGGACTCCAGTCTTAACTCTGGAAGCCCAGGTGGACTCGGTGGCCAGGGGTGCCCTTCTTCAGCTGTGGAAAATATACCAGCTGTGCCCCTACCTGGACAAGCAGAGCCCCATGACAGTTATGCATGCACTGGTAACATCCTGTATTGATTACTGCATTGTGCTCTACATGAGGCAGCCTTTGAAGATGGTGGGTGATTGCAACTGTTTCAAAATCCTGTGGCATGATTGGTTAAGTGGTAGGGCCACCAGGGATCACATCACACTGATTCTGCGTAACGTGCACTGGTTGCCAGCTCTTGCCAGAGCCCAATTCAAAGTGCTTATTTTGATATATAAAGCCCTAAATGGCTTAGGACCTAGATACCTGAAGGACTGCAATTAAGATATAGTCAGGGATCCCTCCTGAAAGAGCCACCCCTCAAGTAGGTGAGAGGGATGGCTTGTAGACATAAGGCCTTCTCAGCAGCCTCCCCCAGGCTATGGAATGCTGAGTGAGATGCGCCTGGTGCCAATAGTGATAACATTTCTGTGCCAGATAAAAAACTTACTGTTCCACAAGTTTTTTTTGAAATTGATAGGCTATAGATTGTACATTTTAGTGTAATGTTTTTATTATTGTTTTAATTATTCATTGACATTTTAATGTTTTCACTGTTTTAATTCTTTTTTGATTGTAAGCCGCCTAGAGACCTTTGGGTAGTGGGCGGCATACAAGCAGTAAAAATAGAATAAAATAAAATAAAATAAATTGGGAAATATTTTTAAAAATACAGATTAAACATGTAATTGCAGTGTAGTCCATACCAGTCATATCAGAATACAGGCAAAAGGAGTCACCTTCACACACTCACATCATGACGCACTCAGTGCATCAGGAGTGATGCAAACTGGATGTGCCCAACAACTGGATACAGGCAATCACACAAGCTAACAACAAGACTGGAAACAACTGTTGCAGAAGAAAATATAACAGATACTCATGAGGAACACCGGATTTACTTGCAATTAGTGCTAATGTTGTTTAATTGATGAAACAATTTTATGCATATGAAGATCAGCGAGCAAAACTACAGGACATATACAGCATCTCATGTCTCTAGGGTTTCTAACACAGAATCAATGAAATGGGATAGTTTCTGCTCTGGGGATGAATGTAGTGTATCTGTGGTGTAGGAATGTGACAGGTACTCATTCATTCAACCATTAATTCATTCGTTCAATTTTCAAAGTGCCCATCTGACCAAAGACCATTCTAGGTGGTTTACAATACAATATATAAAACAAACATGACTAAAATATAATGAATAAAGAAAGAATAAAATAACAAATTGAAAAAAAATACAGTCAGAATTAAAACATGTTACATAACACTTCTATTTCTCAGTGATTTTCTGACTACATCTGCTGAAACTTCTCATGGAGACACTGCCCAACATCAGAAATATTTTCCAGCTTCCCATAAAAATGACAACTGGTCTCACTTTCCCTTGTCCATATCTACACATTTGCACATACAGTAACCCTCTGCCTATTGCGGGGGTTAGGGACCTGACCTGACCCACAATAATTGAAAATCCGAGAAGGGACTTGGGGGCTGTCTGGGACCCCTTATACTCATCTGATGCCTGATGCTACCCCGAACAGGCCTCCAGTGGCCTTACCAGGCCTGTTGGAGGCCAAGACGTGCTTTCTGGTGATCCAGAAGTCACCTCTGGTTCAACAGAAAGCACTTCCAAGGCCTCCAAGACGCCCAGGAAGGCCATCAGAGGCCTCATAAGTGTTTTTCAGCGGTCTGAAATCACTTCCAGTTTTCCAGAAGTCACTTCCGGTTCATCGGAATGCACTTTTGAGGCCTCCAACAGGCCCAGGAAGGCCATCGGAGGCCTGTTCAGGGCAGTGCCAGGCCAGGTGTAAGTACAGGAGCCCTGAAACAAGCCCATCCAGGTTACCCGGGGCCTTGCCTTTCATATACTGCGGTCCCACGATATACCAGGACTGTGAAAGAACAGGGGAACACTGTATATATCAATTTTCATTATTTCAATATTTATTATACATCTATATTTTCCAACTTATTGATATATACTGCTCTGGATAGTTAACAGAAAATATAAGAAATTCAGCCATCCTGAACCAAATATCCCACAATAAGCTGCTATCACCAAGACCAGCATTTTAAAAAAATGACAACAAACCCAAATAATGACACAATAGGATCCAAAACCATAACTCCTGTTGGGGGAGGATCTAGTTAAACACTTATTTAATATTACTGGGGGGAAATCCCATCTGTTCTCCTTATATGGTATTTTAAATAGCTTTGAGAAGGTAAGTGACCACTAAGGCACCCAATAACTGAAGAGCATTGGAGGAGATAATACTTGTCCAAGTGTGCAAGCATCCTGGCAGTGTCCTCTGATGCCACCAGTTGAAATTGATCCAAGAGGCTCGGAGAAGATGTGCTAGGGATCGCACCATGATTTAGTGAACTATGAAAGGAGTCCAGATTATGTTGAATGTCCTCAATTTTACATCCAAAATGAGCTGCAAACTGTTCATAGGTGAGAGCACCATGTGAAGGTCATTTTAACTGCTCAAGATCAACGAGGCAGTGGACTACAGAGGAGAGCTGTCCTTGATGGAAAATCCCCTCACCGATTATCATGCTGTTAAATGTCTTTTCCACTAGTTTCTTCACCTCAGCTAAATTCTGGTCTGAATTCTGATCTTTCATCCATCTTTTCTCCAGCCATCTCTGGAGCGGTGAGGGCATTTGGGAGCTACTGACACAACTTTGATATGCCATCTGTTGATGAGCTTCAACAGGCTAGGTCAGTTGTATACCCTCCCATGGCCTCCTTCAAGGATTGACCATTCTCAGAGGTCTAGTCTCTCTGTGATGGGAAGCCACTGAGACCAGTCTAAATTTTAGAAGGAAATGACCTGACCATGACAGAAGGAAAAAACATCATGTCCATCACCCTCAAATCATGCTCAATTGAGAACACTGCATCCAGTGTATGTCCTGCCCGACATGTTGAACCAATCACATGTTCACAAATACCCATGGATATCATGGAATCCACGAATTTCAGCCCTGCCCTTGATACCTGTGTCTTCACTTGAACATTGAAGTCTACCAGCAGCAATAAATTGGGAGACCTCAGCATTGGAACCATGACAAACTCCCATCACCCTTGGCAAGAAGAGCACTGGGTTGCAAGAAGAGCTGTGTACCAGAGCTATCCCAGATCTTTGCAGCTTAATGCTCTTTTAAGGCTAATCATGCACAGAAAATATGTAATTTTGTGTAGGATTTGTAATAATCTTGCACAGTTTGCCCACCGCACCCCCACCCCCACCCCCGGCTAGAAAAAATGACTATGAAACTCCTGAAAATATACCTGCAATTTTCCTGGGTGAGGGAAGAATTTTGTACACAATTTTTTTCTATGAGGAGAAAAGCATCACTCACCCCAATCCCCACCTTAGTCTCTATATGATTGACATCAATAAGCTGTAAGGCTCACATCCATACTTACAAATAATAGCACTAAATGTTCTTGATCAAAACCCTTACTTGGTTGCAAAGAAACTCCCTAGTAGAGGCTCTATAAGCTTTTGCTAAAGAGCAGTCATCAGGAGGGTATGACACAGCTCTGAGAAAAGCAAGTTAATAAAGGAAGATTGGAAATGAATTGCATGGATTTTATTTATTCATTTTTTTAGATTTACCATAAATAGGTCATTGCAAAGCTGTCTTACTGAACCAGTCAGGCATCATTGGGTGAACAAATCCAATTCATTTGAATAGTCTGCAATGGGGTGAAGAGAAAAAGCAGGATAAAATTATAAAAGACTCGGTTGATACCAGCTAAAGATGAGCAAACATTGCTTTTGCAACGAAATTGCCAGGATAAATGCTTCCAGAAAGGAGTTGGTTGTTGTTTCTATTTAATAATTGAAAAAGAAGTAATATTTGTGAGGATATTTCCACAGCTGAAGTCGTCATTATCAAAATCATCATTTTAAGGACAAAGATATCTGACTTTTATTAAACAAAACAAAATACATGGCTTGGGGCTTTTTGGAGTTGTAGAGGGGAGATGGAACATACTTTACAGTTAAAAAAAACACACACTCATTAAAGTTGTTTTTGCTGACATGTTACCTTCACTGAGGGTAGCATGAAAAGTGGCAGAATAATTCAATTTTTCTCTCCCCATACCATTCACTCATTAGGACATCATTTATATCTTTGCACATTTGAAAGTGACAAATGTGAAGAAAGGAGATGTGTCTACAGTACTTAGAAAGACTTTCCACATGTGCTAAAAACAAAAATTTCCCATGTTCTAAGTTGCATGAAGAGCCTTCATAAAGTGCAAAAGTGTATGATTAAGGAACCAAGGCCATTTAAGAGGCACAAAGAAAATAAGCGGTTTCTGAGGAACTCCATCATAGATGGGAAACATTAGGATTCTGTGCGATATTGGCTACACCCTTGGAAGAGAACTGAAAGGAGGCTGAAAGGCAAGAAGTCAAGTCATCCATGTGACTACCGGTCTGTATCAGGAAAGGGACAGAGTAAGTATCCAGGGGGAAATACAGAAGTGTTCATCAGTGTTCAATACTACTGCCCCCTATGGACACTTTATTCATGGGAAAAAGCATAGAGGCAGCATTCTTCACAATATTTTCAGATAAAATGTAGATGCCTCTCCTAGATTTAATACTTGCGTTTGTGGATGGGAAGTTAATGATGCCAATTTGTATCCTTTGAATCTTAATTTCTGTGTGACCTTAGGTGTGGGTTGACAACAGTGAGTGTTGGAGGAGAAAAAGGTAAACCATCACTTTTGTTTTCTTTCCAACAAAGGAGGTTGTTTTTTTAAAAAATATGAACAGATTCTCTTTGACAATGATGATCCCATTTGATGCAGGATGCATCCAGTGAAGTGGGATGTGGTTCACGTAAGTTTCTGAACAACTAAAACTTTTTTGCTCTTAATGTGTCACAAATTCATTGTGACAATTCACAATTCATTGGTGGTTTTTTCCCCCTGAAATAGGCTAATGCTACTCCTCCATCCCCACTGTGAATAACCACACTTTTGATTCCCAGTGAATCCCAGTGTCCATTCTAACATCCACCATGTGCTACTGCTTGTATCAGCACTGTATTAACGCCAAGTGAGTGACAAGCCCAGTGAGAAGCGTACTGAACCTGACCTGGTGCCTTTGCCTGAATTCAAGAAACAACTGACTTTGCAACTCATTAACATCATCAATGTATTGTACTGCAGCCAGTTCTATTCTCAGGGCCTTCCAAATACTCTGTCAACATTTTCCATTTTTTCTCCTTTTTAATCTGCTTAACTGTATTTGCTGATGCCTTCTTGAGGCCAATATTTTAAGATGGCACATTGATTATGATTGTGCATGCTTCAGTCACAGTGATCAGTTTCATAAAGGCATGCTGAAAGTCCATGCAGCCTTGTTTTAAAATAACATAAGTAATATAAAGAGCATAGAGTAAGGGGGATAATTAGCCTTTTAAATAATTGTGGAATTTGCTTGACCGCACACACACAAGTACAACAGTGTTATAAACATACCTTGTTTTTTGCAGGTGAGGAGAAATTTAGTGTATAAGAATGAAAGAAGGATTTAGATCTGTAACCATATCCTTCATCATGATACGATTTTGTCCATACATATGTTCTTAATGGCCAGATATCATTTCAGTAATGTTGTAATATAGCAAACTTTCCTCCCCCCCCCCGATAGTGACCATAAACAACTGTGTTTGATTCTGAACCACCACCAGCTCAAAAAACTTCCTGTCTTCCTTCCTGTCATAAGAATGTGTAGAATTAATGATTATCATGTGTGATGGGATTCCTAGGGCAGGTCTCCTGCAGACTGGATATGTAGTATTGTGCTGGTGGATTTTGATCAAGAGTTATACACAATCCTTACATTTTTCTGTCCCTAGTATAGCTATGGCTATATTGAAATACGCCCCCTAAAACAGCAGGGTATGTTTGATTAAATGAATTGTGTGCCATTTCATTCTTCTTCAGATCTCTCTCTTTTTCAAAATGCTTCTCTTTTAATTATTGCTTTGCAAGCCATGCTAGTTGGAATAGGTTTACTGTTGCAAACCACAAATTCTATTACAGTATACTGTTTGTTGCGTGTTCAAACCATATTTGAACAAAGTTGAACTTGGTGACTTGAAGTATCATAAGGGCCTCTCCTCTCTTAATTTATGGCTTTCCTTTATAGCAGGCCTGCACAACAGGTAGACCATGGGCTACCGGTAGCACACGAAGGGTTCAAAAGTAGCCCGTCGGTCATCAATTTAAAAAGTGAGGAGATAAGTTCTCCACCCCTTCGTCCCCCCATCCCAAGGACCACCACTGCCCCAGCAAAGTACTGGGTCTGCCAGCCCACTTTCTCAGCTGAGTGGGGCAGTTCAAGGGCCATGGCACATTGAAATATGTTCCCTCCAGAACAGATTAATTGATTTTCAATGCATTCCTATGGGAAACTGCTGCTCTACTTACAATTTTTTTTCTTTTGCTTGGAACAGAAAAAAATTGTAAGTAGAGGTTTTAGTGTAGTAGCCCTCAGGCACTTTGGGCCAGAAAAAAGTAGACCTCGGCCTGTTCAAAGTTGGACAGCCCTGCTTTATTGAAAATTGCTCTGTGAAGGATAGGTGGTGGCATGATCATTCCCATAAACCTAATATTTCTGAAAGTCTTGTATACAAAAAGTGACAAATTTTCTATACACGCCCACAGATATTGTGACAAAAAGAAAGAAATAAAATAACTGGATTATTTAGGATAGTGATTGAATTGGTCTTTATAATACAGTTGTATGGCATTTCTGGGGTGGGGGAGTGTTGAATACATAAAGCTGAGTGATTTTATGGTGGTTCTTATTTATCAAAGCAGCTTGCTAACGTTCATGCATGTAACATTGAGGTGGCATTTTGGAAATTGTCAAATAAGTTTCTCAGTAACTGGGAGGCAACACTTCAGCAGCCTTCATAACTCTTCACTTGTCCCTATGAAGTTGAATAAAGCACGGAATCGTGTGCATAATTGCTAACACAGGGTGTTGTTCTATTAAACGTGTGTGTGTGTGTGTGTGTGTTGCATCGTTGCAGTTGTGACCAACTCTTCGTGACTCCATCTCCATGGAGTTTTCTTGGCAGGAATACTGAAGGGGTTTGCCAGTTCCTACTCCAGGCCCCTACAGCAGCTGGTATTCCTTGGTGGTCTCCCATCCAAGCACTAACCAGGGCTGGCCCTGCTTAGCAGACATACTTTGAGCAATCCGTAAAAGAAAAAATGATCTTGGAATTTCGATGGCCTGTGGACAGATTTAACTGCAACTTATTAAGCATGAAGTAAGCCCTGCCCTGGCTTGAACCTCTCAGCAGAATGTTTAAGAGCAGACTGCTAAACATCACCAGTTGTTGTTATTGTGCTATTTTAATTCAATCAGCAGTGTGATTTCCCCATAGGAATATGCTTCAGGCTCAATATATTCATGGACAGGCATGTCATGCTGTGATATCAATTCCCCACGATGATTATATCAGCATTTTCTCTTAATTTGAATGATCTGTGCCTTAGATTTATAGCTCCACTTGCAACTTTTCATCTCCAAGGTTTTTTTTTTTTTTTGCCTTCATGATGCCTTGAGCTATTTTCTAAGTACAATGCTGGCCCAGAGAGCTGGAAATGAAAGTAGCACTTTACTTCTAAATGGATTAATTTGATTGCCCATTATAAATGATACATATATTTTGTAGATGATGGAACAGTTCTTGGCAGCAAGGCGCCTTGCACTGTCAACCACTATCGGAAATCCCCTTAAGCAGCAAAACTGACCAGAGATATTTTTTCCTCATCCTGTCTTAACTGTTTGCACAAAAAATGTTTACAATTTCTTATTCTTGCTCTCAAGAAGTAGAGGAGTGAGGGTTTACCTGCACACATTTGCAGTCTCAGATCAGATGTGTTAATTTGATTCAAGGCAATTTGAATTCAATAATATGAATTGAAGCAAATCACAGCTTGCAGTATAGGCAGACTTACATGGATGTCGTTAAGTAAATGTGGGTCATGTAATTCTCATTGAAGGTTCCAGAGTCCCCTAGCTAGCCAGTGGATAAATGGTTCTGTTAGTAATTTACATAGATGTTCTCTGGTGATAGGGGCAGTTGTTTCCAATCCTATAATGATAATGCTCCTATATGAGACTGAGTGCTATACGAGTACTATATGAGAAAATAGTGGTATACTTTTTGCATGTATGTAGAATGTGAAACCACTTTGTTTTGAAAGCATATGAGAAGGAGAATTACTGGGGGGAGGACTAGATGCACCCGATGTGTTATGAAACAAAACAGAATAATTGAGAAGATGATGATGTAAACTCAGTTAGCATTTCCTGTTCTTAACTCAGTCCATTTATGTCCCCAAGCGAAATACTGTACCTAAATAATTCATCAATATACAGTTCTTGAAAAACAAACTCTATTTTATGAACCTGGGATATTGTGCTTCTGTACAAATGATTCAGAATGCCAGAAAATGGGGCAATAATGCAGAATATTAGGCCCACATCACCAGCAGGAAAAAGGATGGCAAGTTTTACATAGCAAAGTACAGCCTGAACGTTGACAACAACAACAACAACAACAACAACAACAACAACAACAACAACAACAACAACAACAACAACAACAACAACAACAACAACAACAACAACAACAACAGGAGTCAGGATGGTCTACAGCAGTGGTTCTCAACCTGTGGGTCCCCATATGTTTCTGGACTGCAGCTCCCAGAAGCCTCCACCACTCACTGTGCTGGAAGGGGTTTCTGGGAGTTGCAGTCCAGGAACATCTGGGGACCCACAGGTTGAGAACCACTGATCTACAGGATACCCTCTTCCAATAACTACCATTCATAAATTGAAACCATGCAAGATAAAATCCTGAAGCTGACTCTTTTTATCCATCAAGTTACCAATTCTCATCCAAAGACAAAACAATTGCCAGGGCTGTTTATTGAGAAGTATGAGTGGTACTGAGCATCATAATAATTATTCTTGTATTCCATGTACCTTTTAATGCAAGCGGAGGCCTCTTGTGGTCCTTCAAATGCTTTTGAACTCACCCAAGCGAGCACAGTCAGTGAGGAGAGATCATTGGAGCTGCACTTCAATCACATTTGGAAGGCCTGTCCTGGATTTAAGATTTAAGCTGACATCATTATAATTTATTTTACTACCAGCATGAATACTTATTGAGAGGAGAAGTTGTTATATTATTTCCTAATATTCCACAAAACACAAATGGCTAGTGAGCAACTGTTCCTGATAGATGTAAAGAGGGAATTATTGACTGCAGCAAAGTTTGTGGTTAAATTTAACTTTATAACATCTCAGTTATGACGGAAATCATTGTTTATGAGCCAAGCCAGGAAACTCCCCATTCAAATTGATTGGGCAATGGAAAATAACAGTGGAGAAAAGAAAAGGACACACCAAATTAATTTTTATTGCTAGATGGTATGATTTTTGTTACCCTTTTCCTGTTGTTGATCAAACTATGCATTGTTAATATTTCGGAGAGAGGGGGGACAAAATAAGGAATAGAGATGGGCACGACCAGGAAAAATGACGTTCCGAGTTGTCGTGTGTCGGAGCCGGCCCGTTTCGGCTCGTTTCCGTCTGTCACGAAATTTTTCAAAAATTTGTCGTTTCGTTTGTCGTTTTTTCATCTGTCGTTAGTACTGGTTTAGGGGGGAGGGTAGCGGGCTCCTGGAGGCACCTCTCTGGGGTGGGTGCCTCCTCTGGCCCGCTACGAAGGGAAGGCATTTAGCGGGCTCCTGGAGGCACCTCTCTGGGGTGAGTGGGTGCCTCCTCTGGCCTGCTACCAAGGGAAAAGGAAGGGTACATGACAGTGTAGCCATTGCGTACCAAGTGGCACTGGTAGAGGCACCTCTCTTTTGGGTGCCTCTACTCTGACTCACTAAGAAGGACAGCATACTGGCGTACAGGTTTTGGAACTTGGACTGAGCGAGGTGAGAGAGGAATGCCTCTCTGCTGGGCACCCTCTGGCTCACTTAGAAGGGAAGTGTACTTGTGTATAGTGCAATGCGAGTACAGATCTGCCTTAGGGTTGGGGTTAGGGCAAGGGCTAGGCTTAGGGTTATGGGTAAGGTTAGGGTGAGTTAGTGGGCTGCACCTCTGGGTGCCTCTGACCCACTAAGTAGGACAGTGTACTGGTGTATGGGTTAGGGTTAGGCTTAGGCTTAGGTTTAGGCTTAGGGTTGGTGGGCTTTTTATGCCCGACTGGCACATCCCAGAAGTCTCAGTCAAAACCTGGCCAAGTCGCCATGCGATTGGTGGAATGGCTCCAAAAATTTGCATGGTCCCATCCCATGGCCAGCCCATCATTGCACACTGTGCAGGTGTAAAAAAATAAAAATAAAAATAAAATAAAATAAAATAAAATCAATGGAGACGTTTTATTGCAAGACAAACCCACTGTTGCTAGCTGCTGTAAACATTCAGGCAGTTAAAATAGCTACTTTCACATGTTTCTGTGGTGCTTTGGTGTGTTTTTGGACCACAATTTCAAAATAAATATTGCGGTCGCCATTTTGGATCCCCCGCCCGCACCGCATGGCGCTCCCTCCCTCCCTGTCGCCGAGGAAGGAGCTCCCGGGATGAACTTTGGCGGCGACTTACTCAGGCACTTGAGGCTACCGGTCCTTCCCGCTCTGCCTACAGGGAAGCCCTGAGTGGCAGACATGCCTAGCGGGCGCCTCCTTCCAGCCAGGACAGCGCCGCTCCGTCCTGAGCAGGCACCGCCGAGCCGCGAGCCGCTGCTCCACGTGCCCCCTCCCCACCAGCCCTGTCTCTTCTTCTTTCTTGGGCATAGAGCCTGTGAGCTGAGAGCAGCGTCGAGAGCACCGTGGGGCATGGGCCGAGTCCCTGCTGAGTCAGAATCGTCCAACGGAGCAAGGGGAGGGGAGGGCGAGCACCCAGACCAGCCAGGGTTGCACCGGTCCCTTGATTTCGCCCGGCGGTGCCTGACACACACACACACACACACACACACACACACACACACACATACACACAGCTCCTGGCCTGAGCGTGGCGCTGGGGCTCCGAAGGCCGGCAAGGGAGAGGAACACGCAAGTTGAAGCTGCTGGGCGCACGGGCGGTGTGGGAGGGGATGAGGTGCAGTTGTGGGGAGGGGGAAGGAAAAAAGAGACGGAAAGGGGGAAGGAAAAGAGACGGAAGCTTTGCTGTGGGTGCCTAGCCAAGCCGAGCGGGCTGACCTAGCCCCAGAGACTGCCTGCACCCATGTTGGACAGGGAGGGGGAGGGGTGATGGAATATTTTTCGTTGTACAGATTTCCGTTATACGAGCTGTACGCTATACAAGGGTCCACTGTAATCAAGTTGCCATGTAACTAAGTGTGGCATTTACCTATATATTGAATAATGTATGAGAGGTGTCTGTGCTGATTGGTGTGTCTGTATGCGAATGAGAGAGTCTAGGGAGTGGCCTGAGAGAATTTAAGGCACTGCTCAGCATTGTTTTGTCAGATAGGGGCTAACAGAAAGACCTACACTTGGAGATAGGGCTAAAAGACAGAGTCTGAGAGATTCGGATAGGGACTGGCACTGAAAGGTTGTGCTAAAGAAGAGATGGGATTGTTATGTGTTGTGTTGTTACAGTCGTGACCGACTCTTCGTGACTCCATGCCCATGGAGTTTTCTTGGCAGGAATACTGGAGTGGTTTGCCAGTTCCTACTCAAGCACCTACAACACCTGGTATTCCCTGGTGCTCTCCCATCCAAGTACTATCCAGGGCCGACCCTGCTTAGCTTCCAAAATCAGGCGAGATCGGATGTGCTTAGGGCATCTAGGCAGCTAGGATTGTTATAGTTCCTGTGAAGAAAACTAAGAATTTAGCTTTAGTAAACTGGGTCCACATTATTCAGCTTTATTAGTGATCAAACTTGAGTGGGTTTGAACTCTATTCTTTTTTGTTTATACCTCAACATTTTACCATTGATAATTTTGATTGAACTTTGTAATCAATAAATTGTTTTATTTTTATTCAACTTCAAAACAGTCTGAAGGCTTTAATTTAATAGCTAAGCTAGCTGGTAGCAGCATTATAGGAAAATCAGGAGCAGTGTGTGTCAATAGCCCATGAAACGGCGGGGGGCAAGCATGTTAATGCTATGCTAAGGTCCAATAGTAAATATTGGAATCAATATTAAACATGGGCACAAACCTGAGAAATTGTGGTTTGTGACTGTTCATGGTTAGTCGTGAACCAACCAGAAAATAGAATTGTGTTGTGCTTACGTTTTTGGTTTGTCCTCAGTGGTGGGGGAGGCCACTTGCTCCTGTTTTGGCACCTCCACCAGTGTCATTGTGCTGCTGGCACCATACACTATCATCGTTCTTGCAGCTTCCCTTCCAGGATCTCGGGCACTGTCCTTTGCACATTCCCTGATCATAGGGGTGGCAAGCACATGCAGAGAAGTAGCAGGTCCAGCTTCTGGAAGGGAAGCCAGCCCACTATCTCTGATGATGGTGGTTAGAACAGAGGCTGCAATGACAAGACCGGGTAGGTAGGTGATGAGTACAGTGGGAAGGCTCTTTTGCCAAAGCAAAATGAAATCACAAGGGGGCAAAAGTTTGGACCTTCATTTTGCATAGGCAAAACAGGATTCCCAAACGGTGTTGCAAATTGAACCCCTAACCTATTCATTATTTTTTGTGGTTCGTGGTTTGATTCATACCAACCTCTTGTCACTATTTGAAGCTAGCATCAAAAAAGCAATATGTCATCATAGAAAACACAAAGCTCTCAGATTTCAGCAGGGAACCCTATATTCCTGTTGCAAAATGTGATCATTATAACAAGGTATGGGTCACCTAAATGCCTGAATCCTTATACACGTTGAAGTCTGCACTACCATATGTTCAGCCTGCCTGGTGCTCACAACTGTCCCATCCTCCAATGTACAGCTTCAGTCTAAAAAGGGGGTTTCTTTATGGTCCTGGATGGACAGTGATTTTGAGTTTCATCCTCCTCCTTTCCTTACTTTAATCTGTGGATTTTATACCTGTATATCTAAAACTTTTCACAGTTTTTCTTGCAGAGTTTTTCAGTACCTGTACATGTGCCTCATTATAGCTTTGAGTTAACCTTCCATTAACATTCTCACTTCTTGGATTCATGAGTTCACGTTTTGACAGATCTCTTGTACTGTTTAGGCATGAATTTTTAAAAGGCCATTATTGGCTATTCCCTTGCTTGCTGGCTGAGTATACTGCAAGCAGTTGAACTACTGGAGCTCTAGCAAAGGAGCTGGGAGAGTTTCTTAGTAGGGCTAAAAAAATGACACCTGGAAGACAAATAGGAGCTGTCACAGCCAAACCTCTGAGGAATGCCTTGCGAGCATACTGGCGTTACATAGCTAAATCTTAGTGTGCTGCATCAAAAGGTTCATGCCCTGAAGGTGCTTACAGGAGCTCCTTCCCCTGTCAACAGTCATAGCTACGGAAGACCATACATTTCTTTTTAATGTCTTTCTCTTCTTGAGGCTCTGGAATATGCAAATTGATTTACTGAAACATTGCTATCATATGTCATGCAAATTTTCCACCATGATAGTTAATGGAGAGCACTGGTGAAAGAAATGTTGGTCAATCATCAATCATGCTCCCACTTCACATGTTTAATTTAACACTGCACTGAACAGTGGGACAACTTACTTGTAAGGCAAACCACCACTCAGGGCACTTCATAACATGAGTGTAAATTGCTCTCACTTTTACTAGGTATGGAACATTCGCAAAGTGCGCAATGACTAGACTGATCTTGTTGAACAGAACCAGGATTCACAATATAGTGATGTCAACCTGGTTTTCTCCTCCAGTAATCATAATTGGAAAAAAAACTTTCTGTGTCTATGACTTAACAAGATGAAAGGAAACACTCTATGTGAAGGTTGGACAACATGTCCCCTTCACACCTAATGTTTGGAGGCCCTGAAGCATCTGTCTCCACCCCCCCTTGCAAAAATCCCCAAAACTTGAGAACGAGAAGTGTGCATTTGGAAACACAGATAGAGAGGGTCACACATTCAAACACTTTGAAGAAGACTGGAGGCATCCAAGAGAAAACTGGACAACCATCTGTCATAAGAACATAAGAACATAAGAAGAGCCATGCTGGATCAGGCCAAACGCCCATCTGGTCCAGCTTCCTGTATCTCACAGGGGCCTCACCAGATGCGTCTGGGAGTGCATGAGACTAGATATCTGTCTCCTGATACCACTCTCCAGCATCTGGCCCTTGAAGTATCCCGGTTTTAAGCCTAGAGATTACACATCTCCACCATGGTTTGTAACCTGTTATGGACTTTTCCTCCAGGAATCTGTCCAATCCCCTTTTGAAGGCATCCAGTCCAGGTGCCATCACCACATCCTGTGGCAGGGAGTTCCACAGACTAACAATGCACTGGGGAAAAATATTTTCTTTTGTCTGTTCTTACTCTCTCAGCCCTCAGTTTGAGTGTATGTTCCCTATTTCTGATATTCTGTGAGAGGGAGAAGAGCTTCCCTCTATCCACTTTACTCATACCCTGCATTATTTTGTATGTCTCAATCATATCCCCCCTCAGATGCATTTTTTTCCAGACTAAAGAGCCCCAAATGTTTTAGCCTTTCCTCATAAGGGAGGTGCCCTAGCCCAGTCATCATTTTAGTCACTCTCTTTTGCATCTTTTCCAGTTCCACTATGTCTTTCTTGAGATGTGGTGACCAGAATTGTACACAATACTCCAGGTGTGGCCTTACTATTGTTTTGTATAATGGCATTATAATGTTGGCTGTTTTATTTTCAATCCCCTTTTTGATAATCCCTAGCATGGAATTGGCCTTCTTCACCACTGCCACACATTGGGTTGACACCTTAATGGAGCTGTCCACCAACACACCTAGATCTCTTTCCTGATCCCTCATGGTTAACTCAGAGCCCATGAGTTGATAGATAAAGTTTTGATCCCCCCCCAATATGCATTACTTTACATTTTGCTACATTAAAACACATTTGCCATTTCACAGCCCATTCCCCCAGTTTGGAGAGATCCTTCTGGAGTTCTTCACAATCTTCTCTGGTTTTTACCACACGGAAAAGTTTTGTGTCATCTGCAAACTTGGCCACCTCACTGCTTATTCCTGTCTCTAGGTCATTTATGAACAGATTGAAAAGCACCGGTCCCAGGACAGATCCCTGGGTCACACTGCTTTTCACTTCTCTCCATTGTGAAAATTTCCCATTGACACCTACACTTTGTTTCCTGGATCTCAACCAGTTCTCAATCCATAAGAGGACCTGCCCTCTTATCCCCTGACTGTGAAATATTCTCAGCAGCCTTTGGTGAGGGACTGTGTCAAAAGCCTTCTGAAAATCCAGATAGACTATATACATTGGTTCACCCAAATCCACATGCCTGTTGACCTTTTCAAAAAATTCTAAAAGATTTCTCAGGCAAGACATCCTTACAGAAACCATGCTGATTTTCTGTCAGCAAGGTTTGTTCTTCTATGTGTTTTAAGATTTTCTCTTGGATGAGGCTTTCCACCATCTTCCCTGGAACAGATGTAAGGCTAACTGACCTGTAGTTTCCCGGGTCCCCCCTCCTTCCTTTTTTAAAAATTGGTGTGACATCCGCTATCCTCCATTCTTCCGGCACTGTGGCCATTTTAAGAGACATCTGTTTTGATTTAGATTCCTGCACTGAGCAGGGGTTTAAAGTTGATAGCATTACAAGCCCCTTGCAGCACCATCATTCAACTTGTTCTTTTTATTAAATATACTACCAGAACAATGAAAGAAGTATGAATGTTTGTTAAAAAAAATTCCCTCTTAACCAGTCTTTTTTTAGTTCTAGTGATTGCCATGCATCATAGACACCAACTCAGGGTCTTGAAAAACAGTAATTTGTAGCAACTGTCTTTCAACTGGAGATTGTCTTTAGGATGCTGATTTTGAGGTGGGGGTGGGGTAGCTTTTGCAAACATTTTAATTTAGAGCATAGCCTATTAGCATCAACTGCTGGTTCAGTAATTGTTGACCTAAAAGAAATTTCAATGTATTCACCCACAACAACCATCAAATCTCTTTCATTCATTGTATCTATTGTAGTAGGGGTTTGTTTTTCAAAGGCTTCCTCTACCTTCTGTTTGATTGTAGACTCTTTTGCAAGAATGTTTATCCACTTGTTTTCAGTGGAACAACCAAGCTCATCCTACTGTATTTCTGTGTAGGAATTTTTATCCTTCATATACAGGGTGATTGTTCCTCTCTTTTTAAACTTTATGATCTGACAGAACAATCTTTATCCCTTTTCTGCTATTCTAGTCATGGGAGTCCTCCCACCAAGTTTCAGTTATTCCTATGACATAATTTTATCCCTTTGAACTAAGATTTCCATTTGTTCTTGTTTGTTTCTCATATTCTTCTTATTTGTTTCCCATACTCCCTATGATTGTATATAGACACTGGAGATTGTTTAATTTGTAACTTGATTTTTTTTTTTTTTGCAGATTATTATTGGGACCCATTAGAGCTTCTTCCTTTCTTCCTCTTGTTGTGCATAAATCTTCGTGTGCCTTTATCTCCAAGTTTGTGTCTTTCTCTGCTTTCCAATCCAGTTTTAATACCTCCTGATGAAGTTCTTCGTGCTGTGGCCGAAGACATTCTTCCCACTCGGTCTGAAGTACAATTCATCACTTGCCAGCAGTTTGACTTCTAGGAAGCATAGCTCATGCTTCCAAAAGCCAGACTGATCCTTAATGCTTGTTCTTGTGTTTCTTCAGCAATTTGTGTTTTTATACAATTTCCATAATCCAGCCATGCCAAGGCTTCCAGTACTATTTTTCAGAAATATATCGGGGGTTGGGATGCATCTCTCATTGACTCCATGCACTCCTTGGCCATTTTTGCAATCCCTCTTCCCTGGAAAATACAATTGCTCCTCCAAAAAAGGAGCTGTAATCTCCTTCTTTGTTTGCTGGAAATTTTAACGCAGAAAGACATTTTAATATGTAAGATGTATGTAGGTATGTCTGTGAAGAGTCTTGGTCATCCAGGTGAGTTTATCTGGAAGTTGAGTCATGGCAACTTGACTTCTTTTTCTTGAGAGATTGAAATGTTTCACTGTTTATCCAAACAGCTTTGTCATTCTGAAGAGAGCTAGTTGTGAGTCCTCCATTTTATAGTTCACTTAGACCTCTTGTCATCATGGTCTGAAACAGGCTCATAAAATGAGGTAGGCAACCATTAGGTAGGCAACAGTCTCAGTAGCCTTAAGGTGAACAATGGCCTAAAGTGCTGAAACCTATGGTTCCTACAGCTGGATGATGTGGTCAGGACATTGGGGAGGTGAGGGCCACCACATGTGTGTTGGATTCTTGCCCCTCACGGATCATAAAAGCTGCCAGAGAAGGTATGGTAGACTGGTTAGGAAGAGTAGTGAATGCCTCCTCACAACAGGGCAGGATTTCAGCATGCTTAAATGAGGTACAGTGGTACCTTGTATAAAGAAATTAATTTGTTCCAAATGAAATTCTGTTAAGCAAATTTTCCTTTATACAAATCTCCCATAGGAATGCATTGAAAACAGAGTAATCCCTAATTGCAACCATTTTTATGTTGTATGGATTTGTCCCATAGACAATTCTGTTAAGCAAATTTCCCCTATCTCCGGAATTTTTTATGTTGTACAGATTTTATGTTATACAAACTGTTTGTTATACAACGGTCCACTGTAATAGTAAAACCACTGTTAAAAAAGCCCTCCTTAGATCCAATGATACTGAACAATTACTGACCGGTATCGAATATCCCATTCTTAGAGAAAGTCCTGGAGCTGGTTGTGGCCTCGCAGACTCAGAGGTTTCTGGATGAGATAAACTACCTGGCTTCAGTCCTGGCAATGGGACTGAGACGGCACTGGTTGCATTGGTAGATGACTTATGCAGGGGAATGGATAGGGCAGTGGTGGCCAAACTTTGGCCTTCTAGATGTTTTGGACCACAACTCCCACAGTCCTTTGTCATTGGCAGTACAGGCTTAGAATTCTGGGAGTTATGGTCCAAAACATCTGGAGGGCCGAAGTTTGGCCACCACTGGGAGAGGGGATCTGTGTCCCTTTTGGTTTTACTAAATCTCTCAGCTGCTTTTGGCACTATAGGCCATGGCATCATCCTGACTAGTCTCTCTGAAATGGGAATTGGGGGTAGTGCATTGAAGTGGCTCAGTTCTTCTTGCAGGATAGAACACTTAAAGTGGTGTTAGGTTTCCATGTTCGACACCATGGCTGCAGACCTGTGGAGTTCCCCAGGGTTCTGTTCTGTCTCCTATGTTATATAACATCTATATGAAACCATTGGGGGGAGATTATCAGGTCTTTTGTGGTTAGGTGCCACCAGTATGCTGATGATACCCAGTTCTACCTCCTGTAACCTCCAGATTCTGAGCTACTATTTCTTTACATGAGTGTTTAGCCACAGTAATGAACTGGATGAGGATGAACAAAATGAAACTAAACCCAGACAAAACAGAGGTGGATGGGCTCACCCTCCAGTTGAAGAACAGGTACGCATCTTGGGGGTGCTCTTGGACTCATCCTGAGCTTGGACGCCCAGGTCACGGCTGTGGCCAGGAGCGCATTTGCACAATTAAGGCTAGTACACAAGTTATGCCCATTTCTTGAGAAATCAGCTCTGGCCATGGTGACACATGCCCTAGTGACATCCCAGCTAGACTACTGTAATGCACCTATGTGGGGCTACCGATGAGAAGTTTTAGGCAACTTCAACATGTTCAAAATGCAGCATCCAGGTTACTGACTGGGGCAGGGTACAGAGATCACATTACACCTCTATTAAAGCAGCTCCTCTGGCTGCCAATCAGCTATTGGGCACTATTCAAGGGGCTAACCTTGACCTACAAAGCACTGTACAACCTGGGTCCTAGCTACTTCAAAGATCGGATCTCACAATATCAACAGAGTTGGGTTTTAAGATCATCAGGAGAGGCTCTTCTCTTCATCCTGCCACCCTCGTGGGAACCCATGAAAGGGCCTTCTTGGCTGCTGCACGCAGACTCTGGAACTCCCTCCCACTAGAGGCCAGGACAGTCTCATCTCTATTGTCTTTCTGAAAACAGACAAAGACCTTTCTCTTCAGACAGGCTTTCCCTCAATGATGGACTACCTATTATGTGTCTTTTATATGAATCTATAGGATCACATAGACTTTATATTTATAACTACTTATAACCTTATGTGCTTACATTGACACTATGTTAGCTTGCATCACTCATAACTTTACATCTCCTTTTTAACTGCTCACATTCTCTTGTAGCTTTAATGTAATGTTGTCTTTTAATGCTATAAGATGTCCCTCAATTCCCTGTTCTCAATACAGTGGTACCCCCAAATTAAGAGCAGCTCTACTTAAGAGCAATTCGACTTAAGAGCGGAAAATTGTTGGCATTTTAACTGCTGCCTTACAAATTTAAGATATGGTCTGCTTGACTTACAAATATTTTTTCATTGTTTGGATTTTTTAACTTAGTTTTTCAATTATTTAGATAGGTACCCCAACTTAAGAGTAGTTCGACTTAAGAGCATGCATTTGGAATGGATTAAATTTGTAAGTTGAGGCATCACTGTAATTGAACATGACTTAAGTGTACTGGACTGTATGTATATTATCCCTCATTACTGTAAGCCACCTTGGGTCCTAATCCAAGGAGAAAGGCAGGGTAAAATACTCTAAAATAAAATAAACAAATAAATATTTTTGATTTTTCTGAGTGTTGCTGAAATCACAGCTTGATAAGTGGCAGATAGACTGTGCCTGAGCCCCCCACATCTGTTGAGAAAGGGGTTTTCAATGCTCACATGAATGGCTTTTCTGACCCTCTCTCAAACCACCTAACTTCTCTGTGCCCTTTGTCCTTCAAGTGGAGGTGTACTGTTGATTCTTGCCCTGAGCTGTTACCATCGTACTGGTTCAGGTATGTAGATGATACCTGGGTGAAAATTAGGACTCAGGAAGTACAGGCCTTTATAGACCATATCAATACGGTGAACCCTAATATTAAGTTCACTAGGGAAGACACCCAAGACAACAGGCTGGCTTTCCTGGATTGTGCAGTCATCATCAGACCCAACCATGGCCTGGGAGTAGAAGTTTACAGGAAACCCACCCACACAGATCAGTACTTACTCTTTGACTCCCACCATCCATTACAACACAAATTATGAATCATCAGGACCCTAAACCACAGAGCAGAAACCATCCCCACCTCCACAGAAGCCAAGAAGAAGGAAGACAAGCACCTGAAGACAGCACTTAAGGCCTGTGGATATCCAAAGTGGGCCTTCAACAAAGCCGTGTGCCGACCCAGAAGAACAATGGATCAGAGCTGATGGAAGAACCTGGTCATTCCTTACATGGCTGAGAAGCTTAAAATGATTTTTGGAAAACCCCACATATCTGTTTATTTCAAACCCACACACTAAGGCAGAGACTCATCCACCCAAAGGACCCGATACCAAAACACAAAAGGAGCAATATAGTATATTCAGTCCAATGCAGGGAGGAGTGTGCAGACCTCTACATTGGAGATATTAAAACAGCCATTAAACAGAAGGATGGCCAACATAGGAGAGGTAACAGCTCAGGACCAGAATCATCAGTATACCTCCACTTGAAGTACAAAGGGCACTTATTCAAAGATGAGGATGTATACATATTAGACAGTGAAGATAGGTGGTTTGAGAGAGGCATCACGGAAGGAATTCATGTGAGCATTGAAAACTCCTCTTTCAACAGAGGTGGGGGGCTCAGGCAGAGTGTATATGCCACTTATCAGGCTGTGATTTCAACAATACCCAGAGAAATCAAAAATACCTCACACCTTCAGCTCCAAGATCATAGCTAACAATCCATACTTTATGGGTTTCACCACCTTAGGACATTGTCCACCTTAAGGCTATTGAGACTGTTGTCTACCTAATGAGCCTATTCAGGCCATTGTTCTTCTTATGAGCCTATTTCGGACCAGGGTGAAAAGAGGTCAGAGTGTACTATAAAATGGAGGACTCACAACTAGCTTTCTTCAGACTGACGAAGCTGTTTGGATGAGCAGTGAAATGTTTCAGTCTCTCAAGAAAAAGAAGTCCAGTTGCCATGACTCAACTTCCAGATGTACATGGGTATTGCTTTAGAACGCTGTCAATAGCATCTTTTGCAGTTGACATGAGAGGAGTAGAGGCGAGGACAAGGAGCTCTTTGCCCTTTGACTTTTTAACAATTGCCTCCACTTGACGTCAGTAAAAAGTGGCTGATAGGTACATCAAGGATTTTGATCTTGCCAAAGGAATTAGATGCCAAGCTGGAAAGTGCTTAGTTCTAGACAAAGAATACTCAAGAAAGTATTATGTTCTCACATGTAACTTGAAAAATATGCCAGTTTTCATTGAAAATGCTATTTTCCCTGACAAACAAAGTGGGTGAATATTAGGGCAGCTGTCCTATTTTTTCCAGCTCCCACTGTCTTTGATTTTCCATGAAGCCATCCCCTATTATTTGTCTCTCCAATGCCTAAAAGGCTTCAGAGAAGGCTCAGTTGCTTTAGGAATAATATGGTAGCAGGAGATAGAGTTGGCTCCAAGGTAGTCTGAGATCAAGCAGAAGAAAATTCATAATTTTATTCCCTCGTCAGAATGAGATTAGCATTAACCCTATGAGAACACATACTACTGGAGCCTTCAGAAGTTCTGGGAGAAAAGGTCTGTGCTTTTACATCACAATCATTCCAATTAATCGTACTGGTCTGTTTCCTCATTTGTACTAAGCAATCTTGTCCTTTCTGGGCATTGCAAGTGATACACCAGGGTGATTGAAAGCCGTGCTTCTTCTTCTTTGATACCATGGTCCTTTAGGATGTTTCAAGGCATTGTGGCTGGGCAAAACATCAAACAAAATCCCAAACTGTCAGTTTCTGTTATGTTAACATTCCTTCAGGGCCTTGTCTTAAGACTGAAAGAGAAAATGTTTGCTTCTAGGCAGGGAGAGTCAAGAGATTTGGGGCAAGGAAGGAATCAGTGTATCCTCATCACTTCCAAGGCAGTGATTTTCTCACTTACTGTCAAGTAGAAGTAGCATACCGCTTAGCTTGTTTTCGTGTAGGAGGGATGATAGGTTGAAGCTGGAAGGGGCAAAACTGCCATTTGGTGGTAATCTGTACTTCATCTGTCCTACATGAGCTCAGATTTTTTTTCCTGATGTCCATGCAGATCAAGTATAGAAAAATTAAAGACATGGTGGTCCTCTTGAGGCACTGTTAGAAATGGGGGAAAGGGTTTCATTTCTGAACACACTTTGACTCAAAAGGTTAAAATTTTGATCTTTCCTATATTTTTCATTGTAACCTCTTAAAACTGGATTAAAATGTATGTTTCTTTGCAGGAAAGACAAAACAATCAATAATGGGAGCCGTAAGGCCTGCGTCTATAAATCACTATGAAAGCCCAAATAGAAAACAAATTGTATGATACGGTAGCATGATAGTATTGTGCGGCACACAAACTCAGCTTCTGGCTTTTGAATTACTGTGAAATGCTACTTCAAATGGAACAAAACCATTGCAATTGCAGAAAGATTGCAGCTGATTTGATATCTAAAGTGTTTTAGCAGCTAATTTTCTTGGTTTAAATCTATAAGCTGACTCTTTTTCAGAATGTGTTTAAAATGAACTCCATTCAAGCCAACAGGAGGAAACTATAGGAACAGAGACCTGGTCATAACCCTGAAAGATGAGTTTCCAAGCTTAGGCCAAACAGTGAACTTGACCTAGAAGTTAGGAAGGGCGGTGTTCATCATTATCAAATGACCAACTGAACTTGTTTGCTTGTCTAGCTGTGGATTGTCTCTGGCCAGCATCTGGAAGCCACACAACACACTGAATTCATTCAAAACCTCTGATTTGAACTCCATAGAGGCATAGACTCGTGCACTCCCAGACACATCTGTTGGGGCCACTGTGAGACACAGGAAGCTGGACTAGATGGGCCTTTGGCCTGATCCAGCATGGCTCTTCATATGTTCTTATGTTCTTATGGTTGCTGTCAAAGGTCCCTTTCTGATTCCTTCTCATCTTTGCAACCAGACAGATAGTAATCAGAGGTGGGACTTTTTCTGTGTGTGCTTTTATTTATCTATGTTTTCCAGTCAGGTATCTGAACTAGACATGGGCACGACTTAGCGAAATTCCCGTTTCCGTTTCCGTTCCTCGTTTCCGTTACGTAACGGAAAAGGAAACGACAATTACTCCGCCAGAACTCGAACTCGAACCGACGAACGAATAATTGGGTCTGATTTGTCGTTGTCGTTCCTGGCATCGCGGCAATCGCGCGATGTCAAGCGGCACAGAAAAAAAGTTTTTAAAATTAAAAAAAACCCGATTCCCGGCCAAAAAAGCAGGCGGAAATATGCCTGCCTGAGTGAGGGCACCTACCAGAGGGGTGGTTTGGGGGGGGGGTCCCCGGCCTCCCCCACTCTCCTCCTGTCCTTCCATCCTGAGCTGCTCTGGCGGAGTGGCGGCCGGCGGCGGGCATCCTCGTCATCCCGCCAACATCGCCGCCTCGCTGCTGCCATTCAAGCGGCACAGAAAAAAGTTTTAAAAACCCCGATTCCCAGCCAAAAAAGCAGGCGAAAATATGCCTGGCTGGCTGCCTGAGAGTGCACCTACCAGAGGGGTGTTTTTTTGGGGGGGGTCCCCGGCCTTCCCCCCTCCTGTCCTGGGTTGCTCTGGTGGTGGGGCATCCTCGTCGTCTCGCCAACTCGCCTCACCTGCCATCCGGTGCTGGCGGGGGATTCAAAATGGGGCTGGCGACCGCAATCTTTTTTTTTTTTGAAATCGTGGTCCAAAAACACACCAAAGCACCACAGAAACATGCGAAAATTGCTATTTTAAAACTGCCAGATTTTTTACAGTAGCAGTGGGTTTTTCTTGCAACAAAATGTCTCCTGTCCTCCTCTCCATTTATTTTATTTTATTTTATTTTATTTTACACATGCGCAATGATGGACTGGCCATGGGAGTGGACCATGCAAATTTTTGGAGCCATTCCACCAATCGCATGGCCACTTGGCCAGGTCTTGACACAGAGACTTCTGGGATGTGCCAATCGGGCATAAAAAGCCCACTAACCCTAGCCCGAACCCTAACCCTAAGCCTGTACACTGTCCTTCTAAGTGGGTCAGAGAGGCACCCAGAGGTGCACCCCAATACTCACCCTAACCTTACCTGTAACCCTAAGCCTAGCCCTTGTGCTAACCCTAACCCTAAAGCCAGATCTGTGTACTCGCATTGCACTACAAGCAAGTACGTTTCCCTTCTTAGTGAGACACAGTGAGAGCCCGCATCTCTCTGACTGAATGATGCAGGGAAGGCACCCCCAAGAGGGGTGCCTCTGCCAGTCGAGTCCACTAAGCAAGTCTGCAACTGGTATGCATATCCAATTGGCTATGCATGCTATTTTGTAGCGGGTGAGGAGAGGAGGCACACACGGGTGCCTCCAGGAGCCCGCTTTCCCTTCATAGCGGGACAGAGGCACCCACCCCATAGAGGTGTCTCCAGGAGCCCACTACCCCCCCAAACCAGGACTAACGACAGACGAAAAAACTATGAACGAAACGACAAATTTTTGAAAATTTTCGCGAAAAACGGAAACGAGCCGAAACGGACCCGTCCCGAAAAACGACAACTAAAAAATTTCCTGGTCGTGCCCATCTCTAATCTGAACCAGTTTGAATTTGATGTTTTACTGTGCTCTGCCTTTTAATAAGATGATCAGGTGTGATCCATTTTTGTGGTTTTCATTCACATTGTTTAATACTGTTGTGTGCCACCAATACAGCCTTGTTAAACTGATGATTGGTGTAAATAAAATGCCCACCTCACATGAAGATGTAGGATTTGGTGAGTGTGTAACTTCTGCAGTAGCATCGTTTCAGTGCCCTCTGCAAAATTAGTCAAGATTAGAAAATAAAATCTTAAAAAGCAAAAGCAAAATTGGACAATGAATGAGGTGACCTGGAAAAGACATGACTATAGAAGCCAGCCCAGAAGAGGTTATAATATTGCCTGAAGTGTGGCTCAGCCTGCAGCCATTGGCCAGACCTCTTAAGCAAACTTAAGGTTTGTGTAGCATTAGAGTGCATGTGGCACTAGAATTTTAATCAGGTTGCAGGACATGTTTGCCTGATTCGAATGGATCTTGAACCTTGTAGGGTATCACACTTGTCCCCTTCCCTATGTGGAAGATATAAAAAATGGTTTCACTTCTGTTTTTATATATGCTGTGTAGAGATGGGCATGACTTAGCAGAATTCCCGTTTCCGTTACTCGTTTCCGTTACAGAACGGAAACGGTAACGGGAATTACTCCGCCAGTACTCGAACTCGAACCGACTAAAGAATAATTGGGTCTGATTTGTCGTTGTCGTTCCTGGCATCGCGGCGATCCCGCGATGCCAAGCGGCACAGAAAAAAGTTTTTAAAAGTTAAAAAAAACCCGATTCCCGGCCCTAAAAGCAGGCGAAAACTGTCTGAGGGCACCTACCAGGCCAGAAGGGTGTTTTATTTGGGGGGGGGTTCCCCGCCCCCCTCTCCTTGGCTAGTGCTACTGCTGCGCTGCTGGTACCAGGTGGGGGGGCATCGTCTCGTCTGCCTTTGCCATGCGGTGTGCGGGCGGGGGGATCCAAAATGGCAACCGCAATAATTTTTTTGAAATTGTGGACCAAAAACCCACCAAAGCACCACAGAAACATGCGAAAATTAGCTATTTTAAACGCTTGAATTTTTACAGTAGCAGCAGTGGGTTTGTCTTGCCAAAATACATCTCCGTTGATTTTATTTTATTTTATTTTTATTTTTTTACACCTACGCACGCGCAATGATGGGCTGGCCATGGGATGGGACCATGCAAATTTTTGGAGCCATTCAACCAATCGCATGGCCAGGTTTTGCTGAGACTTCTGGGTGTGCCAGAGAGGGCATTAAAAGCCCACAAACCCGAACCCTAAACCCGAACCCGAACCCGAACCCGAACCCATACGCTAGTACACTGTGTTCTTAGTGGGCCAGAGGCACCCAGAGGTACAGCCCACTAACCCACCGTAACCTTAACCGTTACCCTAAGCCTAGCCCTTACCTCCGACCCCATGCTCTGGGAAGTCAAGTCGTGCTAAATCGCGGCGATAACGACAAATGAAAAAACAAAAAACAAAATGACAAATTTTTGAAAAATTTCACGAAAAACGGAAACGAGCCGAAACGGACCCGTCCCGAAAAACGACAACTCGAAAAAAAATTTTTCCAAGTCGTGCCCATCTCTAATGCTGTGATTTGTTCCTTCATCAAAACTTGAAATTAACTGTCACATTTACCAGATTTCATTTTTATAAATTCAGTTTCTTGCTCCTGGTTTGAAGTAGAGATGGGCACGAAACGAAAAATTTTTCGTTTCTGTTTTCGTTTTTTCATTTCGTTATGCAACAAAACGACAAACGAATTTTATCTCTAAAATGAAACGAAACAAACAGAAACACCAGAAATTTTCATTACGGCATACATTGAACTGCTTTAAAAGCTAAAAAATCACAAAAAAATTGAAATAAATGGTAACAAAATGGTAACGAAACGAACAAAAACGAAAACAATTTTTTTTCAAAAATTCACGAAAAATGGAAACGAACCGAAACGGACCCCCTAAACGACAAACGACAAATGAAACACCATTTTTTTGATTCGTGCCCATCTCTAGTTTGAAGTTACCTTATTTTAAACCTTAGAACATGTATGGCTTGTCTGGGATTTCAAGGTTTACTATTACCAGTATTTGAGAGACACCCAACTCTACCGCTCCTTGCCATCTACATCTGAGGAAGGTGTTTTGACTCTAGATTATTGTCTAGTACTAGTAATGGACTGCATGAGGGTGAATAAACTGTAACTTAATCAAGACAAGACAGAGGCACTCCTGGTCAGACAAAAGGCAGACCAGGAAATAATGAGGTAGCCTGTTTTAGATGGGGTTACATTCCCTCTGAAAACACAGTTGCCCAACTTGTGGGTGCTTTTTGATCACCTAGCCCTCTTGTTACATTAGCTCCACTGGCTGCCAGTCTGTTTCCAGGTTGAATTCAAGATTTTTGCTGTAATCTATAAAGCTGTAAATGGCATGGGCCCAACATGTCTCAAGGACTGCATCTCTCTTTTTGAATTTACCTGGCTGATGAGACAATCAGGTGAGGCCTCCCTATTGGTCCTGCCACTTCCACAAGTGCATTTGGTGGAGACATAGGAGAGAGCCTTCTATGTTGGTTGTGGAGGTTTGGACTTTTGGGGGTACAGCCGAAGTACCACACTCTGCTCAGTACTGCCTCATTCTGGCACAGGCCCCCAGTTGTCTCATGAACCATTGACCTGTACCACTTTAGTCTCAGGTATTGCTGCCACCATTCAGGGTATCCCAGTTCAACTACTGAGTTACAGACCAGATGTAACATGGTAAAAATAAAATGTGTGTTTATTGAATACAGGAAGATGTTGACATCAGATTCACTTGTATACAGTTACTTTAAAGTTACACAAAGCAGTTCCCTCAAATACTGATATAATTCCCTCACTCAAACTTGACAGTTCCCTAACTTCCCTGTCTCTTCTTCAGTGCCTTAACAAAGTGTGCAGCTTCCCTATCTCTAGCCTATCTCTTCCCTATCTCTCAGGATCGATGTTCCCTAGCTGAATCTTTCTCACTCAGGTGGAGCTATTTAAGCACTAGGGCTCCGCTTCCACATTCCATATTTGGGCATAGACATTAATGCCTTCCCCTGTCCTGTACAGTAACATACACAGTAAGAGGGTAAACACTACATTGGTGTTCCCAGATTTTGGAATACCCTCCCACAGGAGGTTAGGCTAGTCTCATTAGTAGTGTCATTCTGCAGGCAGGCAAATACCTTTCTTTTCAGGGGAGCTTTATTTGAGTGACTGGCTGCCCAAGTGGGTTTTTATTTTTGATGGACTGGTGTACCTTACTGTTTTGAAAGTGTTTTGGCATTGCTTATGTTTTTTGTATGGTACTCATTTGAACCATTTTAGCATTAAGATTGCCAGAAGAAATATCATCAACCCCAGATACACTGATGATACTACTCTGATAGCAGAAAGTGAGGAAGAATTAAAGAACCTCTTAATGAGGGTGAAAGAGGAGAGTGAAAAAAGTGGGGTGAAGATCAACATAAAAAAACTAAGATCATGGCCACTGGTCCCATCACCTCCTAGCAAATAGAAGGAGAAGAAATGGAGGCAATGACAGAGTTTATTTACTTGGGCTGCTTGATTGCTGCAGTTGATGACTGCAGCAATGAAAATTAAGAGATGGGCATGAAAAGAACTTTTAATTTGTTTCATTATTTGTTTCTTTTGCTAACAAAATGAATAACAAACCAACCCATCAAAGAAAAATGAAACAAAATAGAAATTTCCATTTCGTTCACTTCATTTTTATTACCTCCCTTCTACGTTGTGCTCACTGAAGTCCTCCTGGTCCTGGAACCTGGTGGGGGAAGGTAGGCCTGTAGAGGCGGTGGCCCCTAGCCAGCACCTCAAAAAGCCCCTGGCTGGGGACTTTTAAAACCTAAATAAATAAATAAATAAATAAATAAATAAATAAATAAATAAATAAATAAATAAATAAATAAATAAATGGAATGCCGACCCAGCCCCAGGGGCTGCGTGGTCGGTGCTCTAAAATCAAGAAAAAAATAAAAATAAAATAAAATAAGTGCTGACCCAGCCCCAGGAGCCATGTAGTGGGCACTTTAAAAACAAACAAAAGAAAATAAAACAGGAGTGCCATCCTGGCCCCAGGAGTGTGTGGTCAGTGCTCTAAAACAAAGAAATAAATTTAAAACATAAAACGAATGCCGACTCAGCCCCTGGGGCCACGTCTGGGTGCCCAAAAACAAAACAAAACCCTGAGGTGCTGGCCCTAAGCCCCTGGGTGGGGACTTTTAAAACAAAAATAAAAATAAAATTAAATTAAATTAAAACAAAAAAGGAGGTCTGACCTGGCCCCAGGGCATGCATGGTCGGTGCTCTAAAATCAAGAAAAATAAAAAATAAATAATAAATAAAAGAACTGCTGACCCAGACCCAGAAGCCGTGCGGTCAGTGCATGAAAAGCAAAACAAAACAAAACAACAATTAAAAAAAGAGCACCAACCCAGCCCCAGGAGTCCATGGTCGATGCTCTAAAACAAAGAAATAAATAAACAAAGTAAAAAAAGCACGGACCAAGCCCCTGGGGCTGTGTGGTCGGCACTCAAAAAACAAACAAACAAAAAGAGGTGCTGGCCCCAAGCCAGCACCTCAACCCCCCCCCCAGCTGGGGACTTTTAAAACACACACACAAAAAGCAAACAAACACAAAAGGAGCACCGACCCGGCCCCAGGGGCTGCATGGCTGGTGCTCTAAAATTGGGGGGTGGGAAATCAAAAAAATAAAAGAAGCGCTGACCCGGCCCCAGGAGCTGTGCGGATGGTGCTTTCAAAACAAAACAAAACAAAACAAACTTTAAAAAACTGAGCACCGACCCGGTGCACAGTCGGTGCTCTAAAACAAAGGAATAAATAAACCAAATGAAACAAGTGCTTACCCAGCCCCTGGGGCTGTGTGGTTGGCGCGCAAAAACAACAACAAGAAAAAAAGGGGTGCCGACCCGGCCCCAGGAGCACGCGATTGGTGCTCTAAAACAAAGAAATAAATTAAATAAATAAATAAATAAATAAATAAATAAATAAATAAATAATAAAAGGAGTGCCAACCCAGCCCCAGGGGCTGTGTGGTCGGCGCTCTAAAACAAACAAAGAAACAAATAAATAAAATGAGTGTCAACCCGGCCCCTGAGGCCATGCAGTGGGCGCTTCAAAAAGCCCCTGCCACCGTCGTTGCTGCTGCTGCTGCCACCACCTGGTAAGTTGGACCCAAATCGTACAAACCCGAACCGAACTGAACCAATGGTGGGCTCGAAATAGAAGAACACGAACCATGGATTTTCTGTTTCATGGCCACCTCTAATAAAAATAAAAGATGCCTGCTTCTTGGGAGGAAAGCGATGACAAACCTAGGCAGCATCTTAAAGAGCAGAGACATCACTTTGCTGACAAAGGTCTGAATAGTCAAAACTATGGTTTTTCCAGTAGTGATGTATAGAAGTGAGAGCTGGAGTATAAAGAAGGTTGATCACAACAGAATCTATGCTTTTGAGCTGTGATGCTGGAGGAGAGTCTTAAGAGTCCCCTGGACTGCAAGGAGATCAAGCCTATCCATCCTTGAAAGAAATCAACCCTGAATGTTCACTGGAAGGACAGATTTTGAAGCTGAGGCTTCAGTACTTTGGCCACGTCATAAGGAGAGAGGAGTCCTTGGAAAAGTCCCTGATGTTGGGAAAGATTCAAGGCAAAAGGAAAAGGGGACAGCAGAGAATGAGATGGTTGGACGGTGTCATTGATGCAACCAACATGGATTTGGCCAAACTCTGGGAGGCAGTGGAAGACATAAGGTCCTGGTGTGTTCTGGTCCATGGGGTCACAAAGAGTTGGACATGACTGAACAACTGAAGAACAACAATATGCTCACTGCTCTTAGCTTTTACTGATTTAAGGTCCCTTGGGCCCTGTTATGGCAAAGTCGGGGTAAAATATTTTAAATACATGACCATCCAAGTCCTATCACTCTTACCCAGTGTAGCAAAAGTTGAAGAATGAGTTTCTATCCTGTGGCCTTCCTGTAAGCAACTAGTCACTATGAGAACAATATACTGGATTAGCATTTGGTTTAATACATCTTAATGTTCTTATTTACAAACCCAATGGTAATGAGAGGGCCACCCATTCTCTATCAAGTTAGGGGGAAAAAACCATAATTAGGGGGTAACCATAGTTTACTGGTTTAGACAAAATGTTAAATTGTATTTAGGCAAACATTTAAAGACTTCTCCAATGGTGCGAATTATTAAGTGATATGAGCGTCTAAGCCAAGGAGAAGTCCAAATTCAGCCCGATTTTGATAATAGGTCCAGACGGAGCTAGTGCATGTATAAACATGGATTAAAAGCTTGATGTTTTTCTTTTACTTAGAGGTTAAACCTAGTCATTACCTGTTGATAGAAGTCCCAAGAGGTACATTTCAATGGGCAGAATTAATCATCTCTGCCACAGTGTTTTCCTGTGGAGCTCTGATTTATTTAACTAGAGACTGTGGAACCTGCAAAATAGAATCATATTCAATGTTTAATAGGGAGGGCATGGGCAAAACCAGGCAAGTATGTAGCCTATAGACGTGAACAGCCTTAAAAGAAATAGAAAAAGAATCTACCTTTCCAGTTCTTTAAAGTTTGCATTGCTTCAATGAGTTATAGGGGGTTCCTTCTTCTATAATTGTGGTGCTTTACCACAATGAGTTATTGACAGTTTTCCCAACTAGTAACAGCTTTAGTGTGTTGTGCAGCAGTGAATTTATTGAGAGATTTTCCCAGATAACTGCTTAACTCCTTGCTTTTTTGCCATGGCTGTTCCATGAATAACTGTCAGATGCTGACTTTACCATTGTGGCTATCAGTTGCTCTTTAAAGGGCCTAACTGCTTACAGGGGCTCTGTCCCAGGCGTATTTATGGCCCTTTCATGGACAACTGCCTGTGTTGGCTTTTCTTGGAAAAATAACTGGCACAAATGACACAGGAAAGCTTCCAGCTGTCAAAGGAGGATTTGTACCATTGTTTTGTGGCTCTGAATTTCTCTGCCTAGTTGGCTTTCACACTCTTCAACATCATATTTTGAATCTATCTTGCATTTTTTCTCAGTAAGCCTCCCCGGCTCATCCGCATATTATCTTCTCTGTTGTTTAATTAGAGTGTAAATCCCTTTGGGACAGATATATATATATGAGATGTTGAATAAGTAGTTTTGCATTTACATCCCAATGTGAGTTCCTGTGATGGAGCAGGGATTTGAGCTCAGGTCTCCTATGTGCCTCATTTGACTCTCTATCTACTGCACTATAGTGGCTGTCTATATTTGTGTTATATTTGTGAGCATTTTGGTCCACTACTCTCACTATCCTTGTTTGTTGACCATGATGGTTGGGGTTTAATGGGGAAAATGGCCCAAAAATTTCTGAAGAGCCCTAGACCTCCTTCGCAATTATGACTGCCATATTTCCAAACGCAGGAAGACAAATTGATACTGCCACGTTTTGTTTGTTGTGGATGAAAGAATGCCCTGGAGAATCAATGTGTCTCTGTAATGTTTGGTATCGTTTTGTAAATACACGAGCAAACTACGTGGAGGTCAGAGCCAACCCTGTCATTAGGATGAGTGAGGCAGCATATCTTCAGGCTACATATCTTGTTTGTCATAAAAAGTCAGCAAATGTTAGTCATTTTGCTTTTTATTATATTTCTTGTCATGAATGAGGAAAGCTGCTTCTGGGACTTTTCTGTCTTGTGCACCTGCAAGACTTGCCAGGCTTTGGGTACCCTTGACCTGTGTGAAAGTGGCAAGTGACATGTCCTCTTCCAGGCACAAAAAATATCTAGATTCATCCCTGGTGAAGGCAAATAGCTGCTCTTTTTCTTAGGATGATTTTGGTTAACCCACAGCTTCCTATGGCCAAAATCTGATCTCTCCATCCCTTTGTCTCTTGCATGCGTGCTAACATGCCTTTCTTCCACATCTGTTGTGAGCTTCTTCAACCTCCTAAGCCATTAGCACCTCCTGATGGAACATCTACACAATATGGATTATTAAGCATTACCTTCTCTGAAGAGAAGAATGGCTACTTATCAGCCTGACAATAGATATTAATACAAACACACGTTCAAGAGCATTTTTATGCCAAGTTTCCTTAGCTTATAAATTTCACAGAAATATTTTAACACTGTACGGACATTGGGTCTAAGCCATGCTAGCACTCTTTACTTACAGAATTCCTGAAGCCACTATAGCCTGACACCTTGTACTTCTTATTTTTGAAGTGAAAAGGGTTTTTAATACTTTCCCACTATTGCTTTGCATCAATCAGGTGCTACAAAGTATAGGATAGAAAATGATATACAGGCTGGAAGTTATTGCAAAACAGAAGGTACAAGGCAGGAAGTGAGAAGGGGAGGGACATATTATGACCAAATGGACCAAACCAGATGGTTGTGTGCGCTAAATGCATGCTAAAATAAGGAATGATCTGCAATCACTCTTGATGTTACTAATATAGACATACAGTACCCAAAGTCATTTGTCAGTATTTTGAAGCAAGTTGTCAGAAGGACTTCCATCTCTGATGGATCTCAGAAAAAACTATGAATGTGATCAGCTGCCACTGAATTGCTGCCTACATCCATGCTAGTTCCACAGTATAGTGACTTACCAGCAATACTTACTCACTAGATTTATTCAGTACTATTATTGCTAGCTAATCACTTTCAGTATACAATGCATTAAAAAAATTGTGGGTTGAGCCGTGGGACCAGAAAAACAAATTCAAAAGTTGACTAGGTGATACCTTTATTGGTCACTACCAAAACAAAATATGTAAGCTAAGCTCTCTCAATAGCAATTTGCTGTCTTTATCAAAGCATTGTACCAGAAATGCAATCTTGATAGAGGATGCTGTCTATCAGGCAGTGAGAATCTTTTTGTTGCGATAGAATACCCCAGATAATGGTATCAGGAGGCAAGCTGTTGTTAAGACTGCTTCAAAGTCCCGGATATGGTTTAACACCCAGCATAACAAACAAAGCAGCATAGTCCTTGACCACCCCCCTTCCCTTCTTCCCACCCTCAGTTTGGCTGTTTCGAGACTAAAAGTCCATGCTCACCTGAGGGAATTCATAGGAAGTGAGGGATGTGTGTCGTGAGCTGGTTAACCATCCCTCATAAAACCCACTGATGCATATCCCTTTCTTCTCATCAATGTGCAAACAAGGGACACAGCCAAAAGGAACTACGAAGAAATCATATCAGACTATGAACCTCTAGGAAGGAAGCTCTTTTTGTCTATCATGCCAGGACTCAGATGAGGAATAGAAAAAAAGGAAATATGCAGGCAAATGACTGGCTATAAATGTGCTGACATGAGGGATTTGGATTTTGGGACTGTGGGCTACATTTTCTGGATGATGGACATCAAGTGAATTCATTATTCACTATTTTTCTTGAGAACTTTAAGAAAAAAACCATCTTCCACAAAAGCTGCTGCTGGCTTTCTATCGTTGTGCACTTGAGAGTGTGCTTACTTACGGGTTATGTGTGTGGTATGGAAGTTGTACCCATCAGGATAGAACAGTGTTGCACAAAATCATAAGAATTGTAGAGAGTATTGTGGGCTGTTCAATTCCCAACCTAGAACAAATTTATACTACGAGGTGCCACTGTAAAGCCTTAGATATATTAAGAGATCCATTGCATCCTGGTTGTCGCCTCTTCGAGTTGCTGCCATCAGGACGGAGATATAGAGTACTGAGGGCAAGAACAAACCGTCTCAAAATTGCTTCTTTTTTAGAGCAATATTGGCCTTAAACGGAAAATCTGGACTTTGAAGTCAGCTTATTTTATATGTCATATTTTAGTCATGTTACATGTCATATTTTATGCGTTGTAGCTGTTTTTAAATTTATATGGAATGTTTTAAATGGGTTGAATATAGCAACCATGAAATTTCGTTGTTCCTGCAAGGGGGCAATGGCAATAAAGATTCCTATTCCTATTCCTATTAACTGCATGCAATACAATGTTCAAAAATCCTAGAAATAATAGAGAGGTGGAGTTGTACAAGAGAGAGAGAGAGAGAGAGAGAGAGATGCAACCTGTCAAAATCTGTCTGGCGTAGCTGCCCTTGATGAAGGAGATCACCATCTCCTCCTCCTCCTAGGTGCTTTGATGTCTGCAAAAGAGATTGAAGCACCTAGGAGAAGGAGGAGGAGGTGGCGATCTCTGCCCCAATCACCTCCTTCCCCTTCCTTGCTCATTGTTTCCTGCTCTACCCAACACATTGGTAGGGTAAGCAGGGAACGATGGATCTTCGACCAGCCTGGGTGCCTTGCAAGGCGCCTGGGCTAGCCGAAGATACATCATTCCCTGCTCTGCGCAAACATTGTTGGGCAGAGCAGGGACTCCTCCTTTTCACCTGAGTCTCTGCGCAGAGGTGGCTGCCCCCTCAATCAACAGCAGCCGAAGTCTCCTCCAAGCAGCCAAGACAGACAGCTGTCTTTTAGCTGCAGGGGGGCAGCCTTCCGCTGTCCCTTGATTGAGGGTTTTTTATACAGCTTTCCCATAGGAATGCACTGAAAACCTATTAATTGATTTTCAATGCATTCCTATGGGAAACCGCTGTTCAACTGAGGAAAAATGTGACTTACAAAAATGCATTTAAAATGGATTAATTTCATAAGTCAAGGTACCAGTGTGTGTGTGTGTGTGTGTGTGTGTGTGTGCGCGCATATGCATGTGTGTGCGCGCACACACCCACACCCACACCCACACCCACAGAGTAATATCTTGGTTTACAAGTATAACTCATCCAGAAAACATGGTTGTAAACCAAAGCACTCTTATATCAAAGCAAATTTCCCTATACAGAATAATGGAAACTCCTCCAGTGCTCATATTGCAAGATATTGCTGATTGATCAAGTCAAAATTGATCAGAAATGTTTGCTTGTCTTGTGAAACACTCATAGTGCACAATAATGGAGAATATGTGTATTAAAACTTTGCGGAAATGGAATTGCAAGATTTTAAAAGAGACACAGTGTTGTAGTAATGGGAGATTTCAATTATCTGATATCTGTTCAGAGGCAAATTTTGTGAAATAAATAAATATGGCCCTACCAAGAATTTCCTAGTTCGTGTTCCATGTGTCATTTTAATAAAGCAAAGTGTTTTGCTTGTATACTGCCCCATAGTAATTCAAGCACTCACTGGGAAGTTTACAATTTATTTATGAAGGCTACACATTGCTTCCCCCCCCCCCCGTGAACTAGGTACTCATTTTACCAATCTCGGAATCCCAGGTCATCAGCACAATTACAGCTGCAGTATAGCAGTTGAACCACTGCGCCATAAGGTTCTAACAGTAAAATATTTGCACAGCAATCATTTTGCTGCAGTGATTCTGAAAGAATGAGTGGAACCAAGATAATACTCCCATAGACTGTTAGATTCAACTCTGTAGTGGACTGTTTTTCGAAAGTTTATCAAGAACTCTGTCCTATTTTGATGGCAGTTTGTGAACAAGATCAAGAGAAAAATAGATGGCACTGTCACATCCAAAATCTTTAACATCAGGCTTAAGAGAAATGCTGAACATATGCTGAGCACCCTGAAAGAGTATTCTCTTCTTTTGGACTCTCTCATTCTAAATTAAGATATCACCTGGCAAATGATAAAGCAGAAAAGGACAGTGTTTTAGGTTTTTCATGTAGGCTGAGTCTTACTTTTATTTTTATTTTTATTTTATAGGTTTTATTGGTTTCTTTAAAATATAGGGTAATAGAGAAAGGAATAAGAAGAGAGAGAGAGAAAGGGAGGGAAGGGAGAAGGGGAAGGGGAAGGTAAGGGGCAATAGATACATTGGATACAGTTTGAAAAACAAAGACCAAACACTATTAAGTACAAAACTAGTGCTGGATATCGTTGGGTGTATACAGACTTAATGGTTATCAAGCTCAGCTGCGACACCCTGCCATCTTCTTGTAAAAAGTTCTTCACAGTCTCCTTTCAAATTGCCAGCAAGCTTATCAATTTCCATACAGTCTCTTATCTTACAATATAGCTCTTCCTCAGCTGGGATTTCAGCTTGTTTCCAAAACTGTGCATACAGAATCCTAGCAGTTACAATTATATTGTATTACATAATTTTGATCCCGTGAAATGCATCTGTCTGCTATATTAAGTAAAAAGAGCTCTGGTTTAAAATCTAGGTTGGTTTTGAGAACTCTCTCTATAAAGTTCTTTACCATAGACTAATACATAATTGCTTCTTTGCATGTCCACCACATATGATAAAACATTTCCGGATTCTTTTTGCACTTCCAGCACCTTGAATCACAGCTGTACATTTTAGACATGCGGAGAAAGATGCCACCGGTAAAACATCTTATAACAGTTTTCTTTATAGGATACAGCTTTAAATTGTTTGACTGTAGAGAGTCCCATTTATCCAGATGTATTGGATAGCCAAAGTTTTCCGCCCATCTAATCTTACAATCTTTAACCACTATTTCATTAGTTCGCAAATCTAACAAAGAATTATAAAATTTACTAAGAGCTTTCTTCCCATCGGAGAAGAATACCTTGTCAAGGGCTGTCTCATTTACCATCAAAGCAGTTTCTTTCATTATATTTTTATAATGAGAGTATATCTGTTGATAGTTCCACCAGTTTATTTCATAGCCCTCTAATGTCAGTTGATTTAAGGGCTTCAGAGTTTGATCTTTGTTTAATAATTGTTTGTAAGTTAAAGATTTAATTGTCGTATTTGACATAGGGCCAGATATAGCTTCACTAGGGGATAGCAAGCATGGAGCTTTGTTATGTATTAAGGCCTTTAGGGTAACCAGACCTTAATCAAGGTCTTTCTTATCCAATGTTTTTTTTAAAAAGTGTTGGTGGATTATTCTTGTTCCAAAGATAGTGGTGCCATCCTTTATCTAAATCGTGTCCTTCCAGGCTCAGAATTCTGTGATTGGACATTGTGACCCAGTATCTGCTATGATTCTTCAGGTTGAGGATACACCAATTCTGCTACTTCTGTACCTGCACGTAGGTAGGAATTGTGTGACTTCTCAAGTGCTGTTGGATTCCCATCAGTCCTCTCCTGCATGACCAGTAGCCAGTGATAATGGAAGTTAGAGCCGTGAAGTATATACCTTAACTCCGAAATATTTTTGCTAGTAATTCTCTTTTATTGGTGCTATATTGTTTTAGAATTTGTTGGCTCTTTTGTATCACCACCAGTGATGATAAAAATCACCAGTTTTTCATACCTTACATGATATCATAAATGCATCTGTGTCATTTTGATTTTGGAATCTGAAAAGGGTCAAGTTTAGTTAGAAGTTAAGTGCCAGACCAGTAGTTAAGTGTGAGGCAGGAATTTCATTTTGCCTAAAACCATAGAGAGCTTTTACCAAACATACTATACACACAGAGAGAGAGACACCACACAAATAACAAAAATTAACAAGTACTCAACATATTATAAAGAAAACAAAGAAAACAAATGGTGGAACTAAAGGTCTTTTACTAGGACAACACTACATTAAGATCCAACAGGCTCAGGGAGAACCTGCCTGAATAGCCATGTTTTTCAAGATTTTGGAAATTCCAAGTGAGGAGGCCAGGTGAGTTTCAGGTGGCAAGCTGTTCCAAAGACAAGCTGTGACCCCTGAGAAGGCCGTGTCCCTAGTCTTTCCTTTCCAGGCCTCTCTTTGGGTCAAAGTCCTCAGATGTCCTGCCTGGGAGGAATGAGTAATTCGGGCAGTTCTTGTTGGAAGCAGATGTCTTGCCAGGTATTTGACAGTATTGGACCAGATGGATCAGTTGTCATACATAGTCTAAGGGAATTTTCCCCTGTTCCCATTGTTTATTTGTATGTCACTATTTGCTGTGAGCTTTTTGAAGCATGTTAGACAGGCTTATAAATGGCACGAGCTGGTAGCATTACTGAACAGCTGCATCAGCTTTTGAATCACTGCATGCAGACTGCACAGGTAGGTCCGAATTCTTTCCATGTTTATTTAAATCCAAATTTTCCTTTAACATTTTGGGATATTATTATGGGGACATGGGGAGATACAATACCTTTCTCCTGTGATCCAGCAATGCTTAATCTATGGCCTGTGTGTGTGTGTGTGTGTGTGTGTGTGTGTGTGTGGTGTTGTTACAGTTGTGACTGACTTATTGTGACCCCATGTCCATGGGGCTTTCTGGAGTAGTTTGGCAGTGGTCTCCCATCCAAGTACGAACCAGGCCCAACCCTGCTTAGCTTCTGAAATCAGGCGTGATTGGATGTGCTTGCACAATGCTTCCCAGCATCGCTTGTTAGTTATTGTGGTATTTCCAATTTCAAACAACACTTAACTTCCTTGCTTCTCAAAAGCATCTGCAAATATGATTTTTAATATTGGTACTCTGGGCTGATTTGAGGGAAGGGGAAACCAAAGTCCCAGAGCTGTTTTACCCTGCTGCTGCTGCTCTTATACACCACAGTACAAAGCAAGAATGATATGTTTTCTTTAACCTATTGACTGGAAGTCCTTATTATAATAGTAAATAATTTGTAACATGTTACCGACACATTACTTCTTAGTTGTCTTTATTTTAACAAAAAATATATCCAAGTTTCTGCTATTTTTAGTATTTCATGCAAAAATAAATTCCACAAAATGCACAAATCTTCCTGCATTGCTGCTTGCAAAAGGTTACTTCCACAGTATGATGCTTAGATCATTTGGAAGAACCTGAATGGCAACCGGCATTCTCCTGAGAGACTGCACAGTCATTAGGCCTGTGCTTTTCCTAACATCCCTAAAGAGCCACTCAGCAAAATAGTAGATGAGCAAGATTAATCATTATAATGTGCCTAGTTCCACCTAATCCATGAGGAAATCCAGCCCCAATGTTTTGAACCTTGGCCATTGTACATGAGCAATTCATTAAGAGATTAATTTCTGGACCAGAATTGTTCTTCTGTTTCATAATTGCTATTGATTCAAGGTCTGATCTCAAGCCCACTGAAGTTGAACATAACCTTCTGGCTCCCTACCAAGGTATTTCATGTTGTAGCTATATTTATGTGTAAGCCCCCATCCCATTTTGTTTTACTACTTTTTCTGGCTGTGCATAGTTTCCAAAACATGTCATTTGATTTCTTCTTTCAGTCCAGTAAACTTCCCCCCAACACACACACAGACACACACAAAATGCTTCATACACATCTGTTATATGGAAGCTATTTGGGGAATATCAGAAATTGTGGTTCCTTATTTCCAAAGGAACCATTTTAAGCAAGTTTATAACCTTTGTGTTCCAACACACGTTGCAGTCACAGAATGGTTTCCTCATGAAGAATCTTATTTGAATTAAATAATTTCATAGTTGCAACAACTGCAATAAATAACTTTTGTGACAACCTTGCAGTTATCCACTGTTCTAGTATTAGGTACCCAGGCCAATAGATGAATGGATAATTGACCATAGTTTATAATGCCCCTGTATTTGCCAATAACAGCACATATTAAGATAAATCAGGAGTTACTAGAGGGCAAAAACAATGTAAGAAGTCCAACAATGAAAACTGCAAAGGGAGGATAGGAACTGAACTAGAGAAATGGTAGATGCCTCTTGAATGTTGACTGTTGCTATTAAATGCTGTTTCACATTTAGTAACAACCAATCCATGCAGGATAGGCATTTGAATATTTTCTTCCAGTGATAGGGTTTAAAGGGGCAGAGGACTTTAGCAGGTCTTGATTTCATGCCCGGGGGTCCACCAGGAGAAGCATTGACTGCCAGAAATGCCTAAGCACCTTAAAAGAATTCAGATAGAAATAAATAGAAGTACACTCCCATTTAAACACACAAACATGCACATGCAAAAGGTATTTTTGAGTGTGTGGAGTTCTGTGTGGGTGATTGGGTGTGTGATTCATTTAAAAGGGGAATTGGATCTCCTGATTTAGAGTCTGCAGAATACCCATTGCTAGACTAGGCAGATCTTGCTCTCAGATCCTACAAATATTTTACCTTACCTAAGACTAACACAATTATTTTTACACCACAATGTTGCCAGATCAAATATTATATACTTATATGAGCAGCTGTCAGGCAAAGGGTATGCTTTCTAAAACTAGGATACATACATATACTGTACTTAACATTAGCTTAGTTATTGTGAACCAGTTTGATACTTCCCTATCTTAGATGCAAAATAAATGTTTGTTGTAATGGGTGAAGTGAACAAATTCTTTGCTTTAGTATTTACTGAAGAAGACAGAGACCACATGCCCAAAACAGAGCCTATCTTCATAGGGAGGGAAACCAAAGAATTAAGCCAGATAGAAATAACCGGGGAGAAGGTGCTTGCATGTCTTGTTCAACTAAATGCTAACCAGTCACCAGGACCAGAGGGCGTACATCCACAAGTTTTCAAGGAACTTAAAGATGAAATTGCTGAGGTCCTAGCCAAAAAAGTCCCACCCTCAAATAAGGTGTTGTGCCTGATGACTGGAAGGTAGCGAATGTAACACCAATCTTCAAAAAAGAATCCAGAGGTGATCCATGAAATTACCAACCATCAGTTTGACATGTGTCCCAGGTAAAGTGATGGAAACCACCCTAAAAGATAAAATTAATTGGCACATAAAAGAGAAGGCGCTGCTAAAGGAGAACCAGCATGGCTTCTGCAAGGGCAAATCATGCCTCACCATCTGTTGGAAATTTTTTAGAGGTCAACATATACAGTATGTGGATAAGGGAGATTAGGTTGACATTGTTTATCTGAACTTTCCGAAGGCTTTTGACAAGGTCCAACACCAAAGGCTCTTGAATAAACTTGCCAGTCATGAAATCAAGGGACAGGTCTTGTCCTGGATCAGCAACTGGCTCAGGGACAGGAAACAGAGAGTAGCACTAAATAGACACTTCTCCAAGTAGAGGGATGTAAAGAGGGGGAATCCCCCAAGGTTCAGTACTGGGACACCTGCTTTACAATCTCTTCATAAATGATCTATAAGTAGGAGTAAATAGCGAGGTGGTCAAATTTGCTGACAACATTAAATTATACAGGGTTGTAAAAACTGAGAGAGATTGTGAGGAGCTACAGAGGGATCTCTTGACACTGGAGGAGTGGGCAAACCAGTGGCAAATGAGCTCCAACATTAGTAAGTGCAGAGTAATGCACGTTGGAGCAAATATATACATAAATTAATATAAATTAATGGGGTATGAAATCTCTGCAACAAACCAGGAAAGGGACCTTGGTGTCCTGATGGACAGCTCAATGAAGGTGCCAACCCAGTGTGCCGCAGCAGTGAAAAAAGCAAACTCAATGCTAGGGATCATTAGGAAGTGTATAGAAAATAAGTCAGTAAATGTCATTTTGCCTCTTTATAAATGTATGGTGAGGCCCTATCTGGAGTATTGTATACAGTTCTGGTCAGCATACCTCCAGAAGGATATTATGGAAATGGAAAAAGTGCAGAGGAGGGCAACCAGAATGATTAGGGGACTAGAACACTTTCCTTACCATCTGAGGCTGTAACTGTTGGGTCTCTTCACTCTTGAATGACAGCACCTAAGAGGTGACCTGATTGAAGTTTATAAAATCATACAAAGTGTGGACAAAGTAAATAAGAAAAAGCTGTTTTCCCTATTGCACAACACTAGAACTAGGGGGCACTCTTTGAAAGTTTGGGGTGCTAGATCTCAAACAAATGAGATAGTACTTTTTCACCCAGAAGATCACTGGTCTGTGGAACTCCCTGCCAGAAGAAATGGTGACAGCTGTCAGCCTTGACAGCTTTAAAAAAGAATTGGACAAGTTCATGGAGAACAAGGGTATCAGTGGCTATAATTATGGATGCCAAAGGACAATCTCCGGGTTGAAGAGATAGGCAGGATATCTCTCATTGCCATTTGCAGGGAATCATAAGCAGGTGAAGACATCTGCTTGGGAATACCCTGAAGCAAATGGTGAGCCACTGTGTGAGACAGAATGCTGGCCTGAATGGGCTGTGGCCTGTTCCAGCAAGGCTGTTCTTATGTACATTTTATCCCCAAATTTAATTTGTAACCATGGTTTGAGGTGAGTTAGCAATTCTGATTTGGAAGGAAGATATAGATGTATGAAGCCATGGGCCAAGAATTAAGGGATATGATTCTGAGTGTACATGGTGTAGGAGAGAATGGATGTAAAGCTTTTCTGCAGACATTTGAAACAGGTGTTCTATGGAGAATTAGCATTTATGAATGTTCTATTCACTCAGTAAACTTTCATTTTGGATTTTTCGGTGAGAAAACAGAGCTGCGCACATCTAAAAGTAAAGAAATGTCAAACAAAGAAGTACATTCCCAGATGATGGAGAAAGACAAGCTAGCAGCGACTACTATAAAATTAATCATGGGATGTAGGTGGCCCAGAGGAGGGATGTCAAATGTTTGCTTGTCTGATCCTCAAACAATGACGAGGAATCATTAAATTGTTCTTCCTGCCTGTGAGAAAGCAAGATATTTTCTGGTGAAATTAAGAAGAGTTTTGCCAGGTTTTGATTGCTTGATTTTTATTTTTAGAGGGCCGTGTGTGTGCATAAATTATACCAAAGTGCATGCAGTTTTTAAACATTAGAAGTAACACGTACACCTTTTAAAAGAATCAGCCTGTTCTTTTTCTCAACTCTAATGCAACTTGTAGACAATTTGACATAGGAAAAAGTAGTGCTGGTTTCATTCTTGTTTGGGAAAAATAATGCTGTGTTTGAAAAATCCTTGTTGAGGTTCTCACAGTGTCAGCACAGCTGAGAACTAGTAATTTAGTGAGTATTATTGTGGCCCCTATCCCAGAATACTCTCATGTTAAGGTTTCTTCACTTTCAGGATACTGGTTTTCTGTAATCTTTACCCCAGAATTCCTTGACGAATGGCATCCATCTACCAAACATTCAGATTAGAGTTTCTGTGTGTGGTTGCCAGAAATCCCTGCAACAGATCTGGCAATTCTTAGTCCAGCTCTGTGCATGACATAGTTTAGAATTATTTGTAGTTGAGGCTGCATTATGTGATTGGAATTTTAACGATGCTAGCCCATTTCAGAAATAGGCCATTTGTTTCAGTTAAACAGTACCGTCTACTTCAAATTAGGCGGCATTACTGTGATCAAAGATTTTATCTGTCTTGTGTGTGTTAAGTAGCCCCCTTCAGCATTTAAAATTTAGAAAGTTTTCATCTTGCATTCATTAATGATAGAGGGCATTCCATTACTATTAATATATTTCCCGCTATTTTTTACACTTTTAAAAACAAGCTTGGAATAGATGGGTAAATAAATTTGTACAAATCTCTGGGAGCTGTTCATACTCATGCAGTACTAAAGATCTCTAGGCAAGGATTTGGCTGATGATTTTCCCAGCAAAATGGGGAACGTTGGAAACCTTAAAAATAGATGTTGTAGTGAGATGATGACTGTGTTGACTGTTATCATTCATGCTGTGTAGGCCGAAGGGGTGTGGATTTTTAAAAATCATCTATGCAACATTTTCCTCTACAACATTTTTTAAAAAAAGATCATTGTGATGTTCACACCCACACTTTTATTATTTCTCCTGCCACTACTAGTTTCCTAGATTCCTTGATTTCTTTTAATAAGAGAGTCTGACACCAAGGTATATATTTTCAAAATAACATATGTAACGTTTATTGATTTACAGTCGGATCTTCAATAGTATTTATATAGCGATGACCGATTGACTTAATAGCTTAAATCAAACGTAGTTCACAATACTTATTTATTCACCCAGTTACTTTTGTTTATATTTATATGCCAAGCTCTGTCCCAGACCCCAACCAGCCTCAAGATTTCTTTCCTGACTGACTGTCAAATAACTATCTTAGATCTTAACTGCTTTAGGACTTTCTGGCTTCTCTCGTTTTACCACAAGGTTCTATGCATTTATAGACTTTAGTCACACTCACTGCTTCACTGATGGGCTATCCTAAACACTCACATAAATATTTATAAATAACAATACAGATTAATGAACAACCCTGTTTGCCACAATTGTCATGTACGGAAAGCAGACAAAGCAGCAGAGTTATTTCATGCCACACCGTTTCACTAGGCTCTTCTTGTCCATTATCATTTTTGCATTGTAGGAAATTAAGAAATACAGTGCACCGACCTGCCAGGCCTTTTACTCTCAAACCCTGAAACCTCAATCCATCCATGTACAGATAAATTCTGGTGACTACTTACTAGTACTGTGTGTTTATGTCTGGCAGTAAGGCAAGAGATAGCGAAAATAAGTGGGTGGGCTATGCCACTTTTATAGGGCCAATGAAAGACATATTGCTGCACAAAGTGAAAAACGAGATGGTGTGCTAGTCCATTCTGTGTACAAAAGCCATCTGGCAGTTTAATGTTAACACAACCCTGGCAGGAAGTCAGCATCTATCACCATACAAAGGAACAGGGGAGTTGCGGACAAAAGTAAAGCTGGACGGCCCATAATTCTGTCGAGGAATGAAAACAAAATGTAAGTGATGTGCGAGTTTTTAATTCCTGTGACTCACTATGGGACAAACACACCTTGCTTCAAGCTTGCTGTACGTCTTTGTAGGTATTCCATCGTGCATAGATTTTCAACATCCGATGGCTAAATATACATACATATGGTGAGAGGAGCACACAGATATGTTCAGTCAATAAAGAAAAGAAGATTTACAAAGTATATATTAAAAATACATATATAGTTATGTGCATTATAGAAAGGTATACATAAAGAATATATTCTTTTCCATGCAGAAATAAGCAACCAAACCTGGAAACATGGTGCAACAAAAGTTAGATGCCGTAAGAAATGTACGGACTCTGGACTAAAACCAGAATTGAGCTCCAAAAATATAACAGCATAAACATAATTTGATAAACTCTCTAATTTTAGTGCATTTTAATACAATCCTAGTAAAATACCACCTGTTACCGATTAATCTACTTCATAAGTCTAGTATCGATGTAAAGGTTTCTAAGGTACAGACTTAGATACCTAGCATGCATTTATATTTATTTTGTCTCTTGCCTTAATTTTAGCTATTTTTTGTGTTATTTTATGTTTATCTGACTGGTTGTAGCTGTTTTATCTTGCCATGGCCTTTGACTGGTGCAGTAAATGTTGTTGTTGTTGTTGTTGTTGTTGTTGTTGTTGTTGTTGTTGTTGTTGTTGTTGTTTAAAAAGATGTACAGTAGGACCCCAATATCCACTGATTCTGTGGGTTCACATCTGCAGATGGCAAGGGGCACCCCCACTATTGTGCCCCCAACCGCTGTCACCACCACTACCACTGGTGGCCAGAAGCCAGCCACGGGCCAGCCGCAAATTCCCAAGGCAAAGCAAGAAAAGGTTGGCCCCGCTCGCCACCAAGGCTGTCCGGCCTGAGAAGAAGGCGCTGGGCGGGCAGGTGGAGCCGCTGGTCCACCTCCTTTCCTCTCCAGCTGCTCTATGTGGCCAGCTTTGCTGGCCAGGCAGAGGAGGAGGAAGAGGAGGAGGAGGGAGAGAGAAAGAGAGAGAGAGAGAGAGTGCCACCTCTAAGGACTTGCAAGCAGCAGCACATAAAAACTCCCAGCGTTCTTGGCTCCCAGTGCCCCCTCCCCTCCTCCCTGCTGCCACACACACCTGAAGAGCTGCCCAGGTGGCAAAGCCACCACTGCTACTTGGGCCCCGAAGCTGCCTCCAGTGCCAGTAGGGAGACACACTCCCAGCTGCGCAGCAGGCAAGGAGCCCCATCACCGGCCAGAAAAGCAGGCAGGCAAACAGTCAAGGAGTGTGGCGAGTGGGGTGATCGGGCTGGCAGGCTGGTTTGGAGGCACCTCAGGGCCAAGGCTACCGGGCTAGGCCTCCACGTCCTAATTCTTTGCCTGGCCAGCAAGGCTGGGTACCTAAAACTCCCAGCAAGGAGAGGACATGGCCTGGCTCTTTTACCTGCCTGCCCATAAGCTCCTTCCTGGGTGGGACGGCCTTGCGGCGTGACCACTTTTGATGCCGCCACTCCCTTGGCTCTACCGTCACCCTTGGAGTGTTCGCTCTTACCCACAGATTTCTGTATCCATGGGGCAGACCATAACCGTACCTGCGGGTATGGGGGTTCTGCTGTACATGGATGTAGGGGAAAGTAGGGGAATGTAAGAACATCAAGGCTCAGGATTTGTCAAATCACTTATGATCTCCAATACATGGCTATCACTTTGCATCAGCTGCTTTCTGTGTACTTCTCTGACTAATGGTACAGACTACCCTTTTATGTCTTGGGAACCTTTGGAACAAAATACTTATCTTGAGTCAGTCCCTATCTTTTCCAAGTACAGATGTTTTCTTCCTCTAAAGCCCATGTTTCTTCTTGTTTTTCTCTATATAAATATAGTCCAGAGTAGTGCCTTTAGCACTAATGGGAGTGGTATAAAATACAAGAAATAAAAAATATACATGTAGTCAAAATGTTGTAGAAGAACAGATGCGGCTGAGCTATGCCTGTTGGCTTATTCCCTGCTGTCTACCTATTGGGCAATCAATATCTGAAGAAGCTACGAGAGAGAATTTTATTTACTTGTTTAACTTAAACATTTCCCACAAATTCCAGATTTCTCCACATTTGAAATCGGAAGCAGGAGGCAAATGTGAGTAAAAATAAACAGGAAGAAACTGTCTGTCCTGGCTCTGGATTTTTGACTGCTTCACTCTGTTCTGAGTGTTGGAGTTTGGATTCCAAACTCTGCAATGGTGGTAGTTCTGAATTAAGTTTGACACTTCTTTCTTTCCACTCATGTTTAAAATATTTATGACAAAGAAGCTCCTCATCACATTTGGAATAGTAAAACTTTGTTGCAGAATTTTGAATATCTGGTTTAAAAAAATCCTTTTGTTATGCAGTAGAAGTACAGTGATTCACACAAGAACATAGCTACAAGTTCCCTGATAGTCCTTGATAGTTCTCAAGATAGTCTGATTAATGGGTATTTAAGGTCTTAATAACTTACTCTGTTGGGGCATGGTGGCTCAGCAGGCTAGAGCACTGAAAACTGTCAGCTACAAAGTCAGCAGCTCAGCGGTTTGAATCCCAGGTGCCACGCAGCTGAGCGAGCTCCCGCTATTAACCCCAGCTCCTGCCAACCTAGCAGTTTGAAAGCATGTCAATGCAAATTGATAAATAGGTATGGCTGTGAAAGAAAAAGAAAAAGAAAAAGAAAAAGCAGGAAGGTAAAACAGTGTTTCCTTGTAGCCATGCCGGCCACATGGCCATGGACTTGTACAACACTGGCTTTTCAGATTGAATACGGAGATGACCATCACCCCTGGAGTCAGACACAAGTAGCACGCAGGTGTGGGGGAAACCTTTACCTTTTTAACTTACTCTGAGACATTTGTAAGAGAAAGAACAAAAATATGTCATCACTTACAATTGTGAACAGATCAACAAACTGCTTCCCACAGACTAAAGAAAGGAAAAGGAACAGAAAGAGGTGGGGGAATGATTGGTTGCTGCTATAGACTGATTGTTCACCCACACCAGTAAAGTCACTCAAACCATAGAGGCTTCAAATAAAGCTCCAATAAGCTTAACATGCTTGTACAGTACAGGGCAGAGGATTGAAAATGTTATGTCACTTCATTCAAGAATGTTGCAACATTTCCTGGTTATATACTTAAGAAATAAAAGACATGACATTTTTAAGCAATTAGAATAGGGGAGATAAAAAACTAAAAAAAGAAAAACCTGCCCAGAGTGGTACTGGCACCAGATGGTGCGGTAGATAGATAGATAGATAGATAGATAGATAGATAGATAGATAGATAGATAGATAGATAGATAGATAGATAGATAGATAGATAGATAGATAGATAGAGGTTTTCACATTCTGATGTGAGAATCCTGGCAGTACATGCACTTATATGTCTGAACCTTGACAAAGTGGTTTATATATTAAATAAATCTAATAAATAAATAATCCTAAGGATGTGTTTTCAATCTCTTTACCTTAGAAGCCTGATTAATGCCAGTGTAGGTTGTTTCTGACTTGATGGGGCATGAGACTTTAGATGCAGGAGGAACAATTTGCTTGCTTCCTGAACCCAAGAATGTGGGTGATGCAGACAACTCTGACAGGAGATACCAACGGTTCTGGACTGACAAATGCAGTCCAAGCTCTTTTCCTCTCTATATATTCATCTGATCTCAAGTTTAAACTGGAGTATGATGTTTGCTTTTCAGCTTTTTATAATGTGAAGATAGTTTTCTGAGAGATGTAAAGAATATCTAAATTCTTCATTCTCATAAATTTAGGCTGTCTGGATTTGACAAGATGCATTGATACATTTCAGGCCATGTGAAATTTATTGCCCTCAGGATAATCCTTGTCTTCAGGAAAACCAGGTTCTTATCAAGATCTCTCTTCTCTGTGCAAACCATATCTGCAGAAAACTAGTGTCCCTTTTTTAAAAAAATAATAATCCCAAAGCATGTACAGGAAATAAGCACAGAACAACAGCCTGATGGCTAAAAAAAAAAAAAAAAAATGGCAGCATCTCTCATGCTTCCAGTACTTAAATGTCTGCAGACTAAAGCTTTGCCATTTTGTCACAGTTTCTGTTGCTTGCAGTACAACATTGTTTTAATTATTGCTATTTACACCACCTTGCTTAATTTGTGTTAAGAAAATAAGCCATGCAATTTTCTCCTTGCTGGAGAGCCATGAAATACTCTGCCCTTGCATGGGGCTGGGGGGATGATTTTGCTATTCCTTATTTTCACGTGCAGGCTGAGATAAGTGAGGTTTTATGTGACTAATTGTTGTGAACTGCAGGAGAGAACAGGAGTGTTTCATACGACTAAAGTTCTTTTACAGCTGCCTCATTCCAAACTAGCTTGAAGGAAAAGTTTTAGTTCTCTGCCACCTCTGGTTAGTATGCGATGATGTGAGAGTCAGCATGTGAGTTATAACAAACCCATTCAGAGATAACTTGAAATGAGCTACAAAATTCAAGCCATGAAAGGGAGCCTAGCAAGAATTTGACCCAGTTGGAATTCTTAAAAATGACAAGAGGTTTGCCAATGAGATAATAGCCAATTCTGTTTCCCTGCATGTGTTTAGGCTTTGAAATGGTGTAGGAGCTTTCTTCTTGTTGTTGTTCTTGTTGTTGTTCTTCTTGTTGTTGTTGTTCTTGTTCTTGTTCTTGTTCTTCTTGTTGTTGTTCTTCTTGTTCTTCTTCTTCCTCTTCGTAAAAATGTTTCTTCATGCTAAATTTTTCTCTGCTTATCAGTAGCCATCCTGCACTGTGAAATCCATTGTTATCATAGCCCTGCAAAAGAGCTAAAAGACCCATTAATTCTAACAGGATAGCTGAAGACAGAGCCATCTATGGTTCCTACTGTGTTGAACAGTTGTCAGGGCTTGAACACCAGGGAGATGTGAGATGGGAATCTGGAGCCTGGGAGACAGCAGTTAGGTTCAAAGACAAAGGATGAAGCAGAGAATCAATCGCATAAGCAAATGTTATTTATAGAATTTCCTCATCCACAAGATTCAAAGGAGATTTACAAAGATATTCATAAAACTATTACACAAATATATAAAACAACACACAGTCTTAACATAATTATCCACCAAATTAAGCAGCCATCAATAATTTAAAAAACACAATCTAAAAATGAAGAAAAACACAGAAAAAGTTGCTTCAATTGATTGGACAGATAAAAATGTACTATCTCTGAATAAGTGGGACACAGTCCATGAAAGTTCATGCTAAAAAAAAACTATCGCTCCTCCTGGCTGGCCAGGAAACCTGCACCTCCCCACTGCCCACCTCTGTGGCTTTTCTGCACTTTCCACCTGTTCCCCCTCTCCTCCTCTGGGGATTCCGTGCCTTTCCTCCTCCTCCTCCTCCTCCTCCTCCTCCTCCTCCTCCTCCTCTGAATCACTTGCCACCACGCGATCCCTACGTCCTTGCTTGGCGCTGCCTTTCTGGCTTGGCTCTGGTCTTTGTCCTGGAATGTCAGCTGCCTGCACATGGGTTTGTGCCACCTCACTGCCCAGGTCACTTTCACTCCTTCCTTGTGGGTGTTGCCCTCTGGGCCATTCACCTTCACTTTGGGAGGTGCCCATCCACGCACAGGAAGGAGAAAGCCCAGCAAGAAGGAACGCAAGTCCAGCAAATTGGTCCAGAGATCGCATCTCTCTCTCTCTCACACACACACACACACAAACACACACGCACACATGATCCCCGCAGTACAGGAGCCTTGCCTTGGGTGCCAGGTCATACCTTTCCCACGGTGAGTAGGGAGGAACTGTCACAGGGAGGGAAGCGCTGGGCTTCAGGAAAGAATTACTTGGGAGTAAAGGAGGACCTCTCCCCCCGCAGGTTCAAATACTTTGTGGCTGTTTTATCCCTTTCCTTGTTAGTTCCCGGTCTTTTCCCTGCTGGGCCCCAGGCAGCCTTTGAGAGCACCACCCCCTTGTTTACTCCCTTCAATCAAACTTCAGTTCAACTAGTTATAAAGTAGCATCACCACAACATGAAGAACTATATTAAAGGGTCATGGCATTAGGAAGGTTGAGAACCACTGGTCTAGATGAAAGGAGGTGATAGTACCACTCTATTCTGCTCTGGTCAGACCCCACCTGGAGTACTGTGTACAGTTCTGCACACCTCAATATAAAAAGGATGTTGACAATCTTGAATGGGTCTGGAGGAGGGCAATCAGGATGGTTAAAGGCCTGGAATACAGTGGTCCCCCGCCCATTCGTGGTTCATATACTGTGGTCCCGCTATATCGCAAGACCACAGTATGCAGCATGAAAAAAGTCCCCCTGGGGTAAGGGGGGAAGGCCTGTAGGAGGCCTCAGAAATGACTTCTGGTTCGCAGAGAGGCCCTTTTGGGGCCACCAAAAGACCATTAGGAAGAACTTCCTGACGGTTCAAGCTGTTCAGCAGTGGAATATGTTGCCACGGAGGGTGGTGGAGTCTCCTTCTTTGGAGGTTTTTAAGCAAAGGCAAGATGGCCGTCTGTGAGGAGTACTTTGAGGTGGGTTCCTGCATGGCATGGGGTTGGACTGGATGGCACTTGAGGTATCTTCCAACTCTATGGTCCTATGGCTCTTTGAACAATGTCAAGAAATTTCATACAATATTGCAAGCAGTTGCAGATCACAGAAATAACACCATCAGAGCTACTAAAAACAAAACAAAACAAAACACAAAAACCCAGCATTACTGGTAACAGCATACATATTGCACCAATATTTAACAGATATTTAGGTTTTGTGTTAAAACTCATATGTATTCTATAATACCAGCCATTGTTTTCATAAATTGATTGATTAAGCTTATATAACAGTAACAACAATCTGTCAATTCTGACTTATATTGACCCTTTTCTGGGTTTTCCAGCTACGGAATAATTTATTTATTTATTATTATATTTATATACTGCCCCCTCTTCCGTATCGGAATTTGGGGCAGTGTACAGTGTAAAATCAGAGCATAAAATCAGAGGCATCAATAAAAATGGGAGGGTACAATACCCTCCACACAGAATGGCATGGGCGGCCACAGAAAGAAGAAAAAAGAAAAGAAAACAAAACAAAAAACAAAAAGAGGAGAAAATTAAACAAAAAGGTCGCCGTATGCCTCCTTGAACAGATGGTTTTCAAGGCTCTTTTAAAGGCGGGCAGGGATGCTGCAAGACACAGCTCACTAGGTAGTTGGTTCCACAGTGTAGGGCCCACCACAGAGAAGGTACGGTTATGCGTGAGCAACTTCTACGCCTCCCTCGGTGTGGCCACCCTAAGTGAGCGTGCCTGCGCCATTTTAGTGGGCCTGACCCCAGTTGACCTCTGAGAGATGCGCTCCGACAGGTACTCTGGTCCCAGGCCGTGGAGGGCTTTGGAAGTCAAAACCAAGACCTTGAACCTTATCCGGTGGACAACGGATAGCCAATGCAGGTGAGCCAGGACCGGGGTGATGTGCTCGAATCTTCGAGCACCCACCACCAGTCTGGCAGCCGCATTCTGCACCTGCTGGAGCCTCCGGACAAGGGTCAAGGGCAACCCCACGTAGAGGGCATTGCAATAGTCGATCCTCAAAATCACGAGGGCCTGCACGATTGTTCTCAGGGCTTAAAAGTGGTTCACCATTCCCTTCTTCTGGATGCCTTGGGACTGTGCAACCTGTCCAGGACCTCACAGTCTGGTTCTACTCACAGCAGGCACAGTGGGGAATAGAGATGGGTACGACTCAGCGAAATTTTCGTTTTCATTTTCGTTTTTTGTTTCGTTACATAATGAAAACGAAAATGAAATTTTTCCAAAAACAAAACGGAAACAGAAACGAAACGAAAAATTTTGCCGTGTTTTTCGTTTCTGTTATGGCAAATGCATTGAACTGAAAAGAATGCTAACAAAACAGCATTTTTTCATTTTCGTTTTTGGTTTTTCATTTAGTTACGTAACGAAAACAAAAACGAAAAATTTACGGGAAAACCCAATGAAAATGAAAACGAACCGAAACGGGCCTCTAAATGACCAAACGACAAACGAAACACCATTTTTTTTTAGTCGTGCCCATCTCTAGTGGGGAATGCATCTCCCATTCTCTAAATATATATATATTACAGGAACATAACATGGAAATTGCAGAATTTCCCTAGGCTGTTCTTATCTTGTAGAGTGTTAGTTCATTAATGATGTTCCTTATTTATGAGGGCTGGGTGACATGGAAGGTATTGTTTAAGTTTCTTACTATTTGACAGTTGCCTACACAGGGACTCCTGGTGTTCTATCATTGATAGGTTTTGATGGCAGTCTAAGCAGCACTGGATCACACACATAAAAAGAAAAGAAAGAAAGAAATCAGATTTCCAGAGAGAAAAAGCAAAGGCAGAGCGAAAGTTTACAAGTAAATGCAAGAAGAGGAAAGGTTAGTAGGGCTACTAAAGGAAAAGAAATTCCTTCCTAAAAACAAGTTTGCAATTCAGCAGGAGCCTGAACAAAACAAATTGTCCAAATGGTTGCCTGGAAAGAGCACTCTTCATATGAAAGGCAATGCAGACTCTTCGGATACATTGACTGGAATCTTACTGAGATTTTACTTTGGAGTAACAAAATCATGTAAGTTGTGGTGGTACATTGCAGATGATTGATAAATTAGCAATTGTGTGCCTGGCCATGTGCCAAATATATGCTGCAATTAGCTGCAATTCATTCCCATAATTTGCATGATTTCACTTACTCCGAAGAATCCCAATAACATTCTGGCCATTCATGTCTAGATTCATCAATGTTTGATTGATGCATTACTTAAGGTTTCATTTTCAAGAGGTAGCCTGCATGTGTGAATGAGATGGGTTAAGCAGCAGGCAGAATAACACCCCCTCTCTCTTGCTGGTTCTCACTTGTTTTCATTGGAGCCATTCCACAAATTTATCTGCCAAGTATTAAGTAATCAAGTTAATGCACATATTTGTTTGATATTGGTCTATAATAGATGAGACAGATGTCCCAGTATTGTGGAAATCCACAGTCACTATGATCAGTTATTGAAAAGACCACATAGAAGGCAATGAAAGTAGTTGTAAAATAGATGCTTTTCTTAGGTACAAAAGTGATAGTGATTAAAATATTCCAGGATGCTGTTATATGTGTATAAAATAACAAATGGATATCATGCACAGACACTCTTGGTAGAGGCATCTCAGGTATGGAATTCATTTCTCTGAATATTCCCTAAAACATGCTGCATACTTTTATTTATTCAGCACTTTTGAGCTGTAATGTTAGCACATGCATAAAATTAAAAATTGAAAAGTAGGTAATGAAGCAGATATAGGAAAAAGGCATTCACATTATTAGTGGTGTTGTGTGTGTGTGTGTGAGAGAGAGAGAGAAATGTTGGCTGATAATAGGATGCATGTCTATTCTGCTGACCACTACTACAATTTAGATTTGAAATGCCTTTTCCTTAAAGACAAATCACCTTAAAAATCACTGTCCACTTTTCAAATTGTTGTTTCTGAAGAGCCCCCTTGGCCACACCCATTTTTGACCACTGTGTCATATATATATTTTTTGCAACGACCGCTGGGGGTGGTGTTTTCTAAAATCGGTTCCTGCACCCCCTTTAAAAGCGATTTGGTTGTATTTGCGGACATACTACGCCGCCTTTAGGTTTAAAGCCTCTAGCTTTAAAGCGGTTCAGCCAAGTGCGAATGGGGAAGCCGGTTGCTAAGCAACCACTGAAGTGTGGACTGCCAAACCTCTGTAGCCACCACGTGACGTGGGAGGAGATAAGGCAATGAAAAACAAAAAGCAGCTGCTCACGGAAGCGCGGTAGTGGCCAAAGTGTATCTGCATGTTGTATTGAACCTTCAAAAGAAACTATGATAGTTTGTGGTGATGCACTTGTTCCTTTCCCATTTTTCAAAATTTTATTCACAGTTCCATTCTTCTTCTATTTATCCATTCCCACTATAGATAAGGTTGTTACCTAGAGCTCCCTGAGGAGTCTTCCTCCACACTTGTGTAAATTTAGCACCACCTCCAATCTGAGCTGACACAATGCCCCACATTAATCTACTCTTCCCTCCTTACCAGTTCCTTCTATAGTTTAAGTGGCAACAGAATCATAGCTGTTCCTGTAAATGTCAACTAGTCTCTAGTGTAACTGCAGAAATAACACGTTGGATAGTGGCCTTGCTCTATAGCAGGTAGTAAAACGATGATGATGATGATGAAAGCATGAGCAAAACCTGTTGTTGCTCATTATGATCAGAAGCTGGCAATAATAGAAATGTTAAGTACAGACATTTCAGAAAGAAAGAGAGCCATTAATCAATGCAGTAATGCAAGGTTTTCTGCTTTTAATTTAATCTTGAGGAAAGACCTAAAGACCTTTTAAAACAACTATTTGAGGAAGAAGCCAATTAATTTGGACAATGCTGTTCTCCTGGATCCCATTGGAGTGCAATACAAACTCTCATTGAAGACCTGAAAAGAAAGTTGAATGCAGGTCATAGGGTCAAACAAGGACAGCCCAGGGACTAATCTGAGAAACACCCCGCACACACCAAAAAAAAAAGGAGAAAGAAAGAAATCCCTATTGTGTTCTGGTTATAAATTGTCAATGGGTCAAACTTCAAAACAGAAAATGCATGAGCAGTATATGCTCATATGGGTAAAAGAAATAAGAACATAAAAAAACTTAAGAACCTAAGAAGAGCCTTATCTCAGACACTTTACACTATTAGAAATTTGTCTGATGAGTCTGAAGGGCAGAGCTTTCTTTGGCACAGAAGACTTGTTATAGAGGGGACACCTGAATTTAGGCATATTTTTATATATATCTGTACTTTGCACTGTATAGTAGCGTCTTTAAAGGGATCCTGCTTTTGAGATCCCATTGTTCTACAGGAATTTCGCTATATACTCGAACATAAACGGACCCCACAAAAATGGTAAAACTTATTGACTCAAGTATAAGCCGGGGGGTTATATTCGAGTTGGCTTATATTCCTCGCCTGACACTGGTACATCTTGGAGAGATGTGATCAGTGGGGTGCCCCAGGGTTCTGTTCTGGGTCCAGTACTGTTCAATATCTTTATTAATGACTTGGAGGAAGGAACAGAGAGTATGCTAATTACATTTTCAGATGATACTAAATGGGGAGGGGTTGCTAATTCCCTAGAGGATAGGATGAAAATCCAAAAGGACCTTGACAGATTAGAATGCTGGGCCAAAGCTAACGAAATGGATTTCAACAGAGGGAAATGTAGGGTACTACATTTAGGTAAAAAGAATGAATTGCACAAATACAAGATGGGGGTTACTTGGCTGGAGGATAGTACCTATGAAAGGGATCTGGGAGTCTTGGTGGACCACAAATTGAACATGAGCCAGCAGTGTGATGTGCCAGCCAGGAAAGTCAATGTGATTCTTGCTTGCATCAACAGAACCATAGTGTCTAGATCAAGGGAGGTGTTAGTACCACTCTATTCTGCCCTGGTCAGACCCCACCTGGAGTACTGTGTCCAGTTCTGTGCAGTGCACCTCAGGTTAAAAATGATGTTGACAACCTCGAGCAGGTGCAGAGGAGGGCGACCAGGATGGTTGAGGGTCTGGAAGAAATGCCTTATGGGGAACAGCTTAGGGAATTGGGAATGTTTAACCTCTCTAAAAGAAGTCTGAGGGGGGATATGGTAGCTATGGATGAAAGGATGTCATATTGAAGAGGGAACAGGTTTGTTTTCCATGGCTTCAGAGACTAGGTCTCGGAGCAATGGTTTCAAACTAAGGAAAAGAGATTCCATTTAAACATCAGGAAGTACTTCATGACAGTTAGCGCTGTTCGGCAGTGGAATATGCTGAGACAAAGGGTGGTGGAGTCTCCTTCTTTGGAGGATTTTAAGCAGAGGCTGAATGGCCATCTGTCGGAAATATCGTGATGGGGGTTCCTGAATGGCAGGGAGTTGGAGTGGATGGCCCTTGAGGTCTCTTCCAACTCTATGATACTATGATTCTGAGCCTCTTGTGGTCAGCAACCCCGTGGGTGAGCTAGACTCACGGGCTGTACTCACCTAACCCATGAGGCAGCCAAGCACTCAGAACATGGTGGAACGGGCAGGAGTTGCCCTCCGCCACCCTCCCCAAGCTGGCTGAGCACACAGGAGGCAGTGGAAAGAGCTTCCAAGGTTGCAGGGAGGCCTCTTGGCACCCAATGCTGCTGCAGCAACCAACGAACACCCGCAGAGGGGCTTCCGAAGCTGCAAGGAGGCATCCTGGCACCCGCCACAGCTACCAACGAATCCCCACGGAGAGGGCTTCCATGGCCGTGGGGAGGCCTCCTGGTGCCCAGCGCCACCGCAGCTCCCAATGAATCCCTGCGGAGGGGGCTCCTGTGGCAGCGGAACGGGCAGGACTAGCCCTCTGCTGCCTTCCCCAAGCCAGCTACCATATTCACCTGCATATAAGCCAAGGCATTTTTCCCAGCCAAAATAAAGGCTGAAAAGCTTGGCTTATATTCGAGTGTATGCAACAGACTGTCACGATTTTCCTCTGACAATTCTTTAATGTTTTCCCTTTTCTTTTTCTTTTGTTTACTGTTCTTTCTTTCTTTCTTTCTTTCTTTCTTTCTTTCTTTCTTTCTTTCTTTTTGAGCATTTGGGAGGCGATTTGCTAAATTCCTCTTGTTTTTATTCTTTTATCAACTTTATAGATTTGCAAATGATGGGTGTAAGGCTTTATAATAATATTTGTGTATACAGGGAGGTGGGGAGAGAGAGAGAGAGAGCAGTTCCAGGACATCATGCTTAAGGGGCCTTTTACTGGGCATGGGCAGTAGTGCTGCTTGTTCACTCCTGTCATTTCCCATTAATACTTATCTGTGTGTGTTCTTACCACATAAAATCTATTTTGGAGAAGATGGACCAGGAGAGGTAATATTTTCCTATCCAAGGTTGCTTACAATATTTAAATGAGCAATATTAAATGCTTGAAAAACACAGCACCACCACCCCCTTTTTAGGAGCCCTCTCCTAAGAAGATGAAGAAAAAAGCCTCCTTGGTGAGAAATGGTTTTCCCTGATTACAGGAGATTAAAAGAAGAAGAAGCCATACTAAGCTCCCATGGGAGGGAGTTCCATAGCTTGGGAACAGAGCGTTGTTTCTTAAAAACTTTCCAGCCTGTCACAAACAGAAATCAAGACAAAATACTCCCATCTATATTGTGGCATTGGTCAGCCAGTATTTTAAAATAACATCCTAATGAAAAATGAAAAAGTGATTGAAGAACCCTGCTTTGAAAGAACCAAATGAAAATCCAATTTATATGGTAACACTTTTCTGCTTCTCACTGGTACAGTTGTAGTGAGTACTAGAAAGTAGCCCATTTTAATGTTTTATTATTATTTTTATTTACTTTCTATGTGTGTAAGACAGAAAGAAAAAGGAGAGGCAGAATTCTTTGGGCTGAAATGCTAAACAAGCATTTTGTGAACCAGACTCGTGCCCTCCCTTTCTGTTCTGATGTAAGGATATTGGTGGTTTTGGGGTTTGTGCAGGATAGTATAATTTACAAGGTATTTTATTTATTTATTTATTTATTTATTTGGATTTATACCCCGCTTATCTTCGTCCCGAACTCTAAGCGGCTTACAAAGGCTAAAATAGCCACACAAATTACAATAAATACACAGAATACAAAGAACACAACAATAA
>JAHTLZ010000085.1:3540539-3585909 GCA_023846285.1 Phrynocephalus versicolor | reverse complement strand
ATAATAATAATAATAATAATAATAATAATAATAATAATAATAATAATGTCCCTGCAGCCCGTGTCCGGCCCATGCCCCAGCCGGTATGGCCCATGGGCCAGCGGGGGGGGGGGATGAAAAATATAATAATAAAAAAACCTGAGGCACTAGCCCCCTTTAGCTGTAAAAATAAATAAAATAAAATAAAATAAAGCCCTGCAAGGACGACTTTTCAAAATAATAAAAAATAAACAAGAAATAAAAACCAAACAAAGCAAACAAAATACTGTCGAAACATTTTTTTTAAAAAAGTTTCGTAATTAATGAAACGAAATGGGAGGGAAGAAAACGGATAATGAACTGAATCGCCATTTTTTTCAGTTCGTGCCCATCTCTAGTTAAAATTATTGAGGTGTAGGGTAGTCTTATAGTTCCAGCCAAACTGTGTTTGTTTATAAAATCACAATAACTGCACAATTCCAGTGCATCTCCATTTTTGAACCTGCTTGCCTTTCACACACCACAGTGTTAGTGAACAGGTGATAAGTTACTTGGGCAAACGTTTCTAATATTTGTGTGTACCTGTTGGCATTTATTTATTTTCTGAATGCAAGAGTCTAATCTGAGAAAAGCAAGCCCATTAACACCCAGTCTGCAGGCTGACTGAAGCTGAGCTGACAAAGAAAGTCATGAACCCACTTTGTGATTAATATGCTTCCCCCTATGAGTGCATACGAATCAAATGTCAGGAGCTGCAGGTGTGGCAGAGAAAAAACTGTATTTTTTCCTACGCGTTTCCTTTGAAATACAAAGATATTGTCATTTGCATTTGGCCAGCAGAGAATGTAGGACAGCCTATAGCTTGTTGACCCAATTTGCTGCAGTGTAGTCACTGTTCTACGGTCTGTTGTTCTCTAAGGAAAAATGATAAATATGTTTGCCTAGCCATTCTGTGAGATGATATGTGAGATATTTCAAGTAAAACCCCTTCTAGAGCAAAAGTGGGAATTTTGTTGTTGTTGTCTGCACTTGAAGGAGTGACAGAGATAATTCCCAGTCATAAACACATCTGAGGACGGCTCTACTTGGTGCCCATTGGTTTGATTTCATGTTGAAACCAACCCCAGGCTTAGGTCTTGATTTAGGCCTTGGGTTTTGAAGGATTCAAATTGATTGAAAACCCACTAAATTCTTTCCTGGCATGGATTAAAAGAATTTGAACTTGGAAATGCCACTCTACTCTCTTTCCCATCCATCAGTCCCCAAAATGGCCAGGGAGGGATCACATACTAGCTAATTGATAAAAGATATCTAGAGACTAAGAGCCTTTGAACTATCGTTTGTCTCCCCTCAACAGCTGCTTTTCGGGTAGGAACATCTGTATATGTTCCTATTGAAATTAGTGCATATTTTAAATTGAGATTAGCTCAGAAGCAAGATGAGTTCTTTCCAGTCTTAGAGATGGAAGATAGTTCAGCTTCTTTCAGAATCAGTTGAATGGAAGTTGTGAATAAGTTTGGCATCTCAGTTGATGTCACAAAACGTCAGAAACTCAATAACTGGTTGGAGTCTGATTTTTAGCATCTTTCCCAGTTGTTGTTCCTCATCTGTTTGAGGGCTCAATAAGAAGGTCCAAAAAAGGACAGTAACAAGTAACACTTTATTATCTCAGAGTATGTGAAAAACACACTACAAATAAAGACACAACTCATATCTCAGGATTGCAACTTAAATCAACATGACACCTCAGTAAAGGTTATAAGCAGATGAAAGAAGAAGTGGATGAACAAAGGTGACAATAGTCTTATAGAATGTCACAATAAATCATCCAGGTGCTACTTCTGGGGAAAATAAAAATGGATCATGTGTCTTGATCAGACACATTGGTCTTGATAAGAGTGGTATCCTTCCATACATTTTAGAATTTGAAAGCAAGAGGCTGGATGCTTCTTACTTCAGCCCAGCCAAAGCAGCCCCCGTGAGCAAACAGCCCATGCTGTGGAGATTATTATGTGATATTGGAGATATTCCTCTGTTGCCCTTCTCTTTCTTAATACTGTCCCAGAATTTTCTTCTTGTATGCATGAGGAGGCACAGCTGCATCTCAGTCAGGTTGCTACAAATACTTTGATGTTCACCTCAGTCACATCTCAGGGTCTCACTTAGAATGTCCATTGAGATCACCCAGATGCTTCCAAGTAAGTATGAGAGGAACCACCACACTCTTGTGACATTTTTGGTTGATTGAGAACACACAAGATGTTGTGTGCAAGAAAGATAATATGCAGTATATTCTAACATGCACTGTTTATCACACCAAAATGGGAGAAAGGACAATCTGAGTCAAAGAGGTGGTGCCAAAGAAAGAGGTAACTCCTCTGGGAGCCACAGGTTCAGCCCAATTGCCTGTCCTGACTACATTAACGTTAAAGGATCAGAAAATATTGTTCAGCTTCCAAAGTGCTAGCAATTGGACCGGAATCACTACTGAGCTTTATCACAAAGGGATTAATCGAAATGTCCTCCTGGCCCAAGTCTGGCACCTGATAAGCTCTACCAAGTAGCATATTGACTGCCCCACTTTTAAATTCCTGAGTGTTGAATCCTGATACTTTCACCTCAGTTAGAGTTGCCACATTGTTTTATCCTGACATGTTTCTCTTTCAGTAGCTATATACTAGGCCAGTCGTGGAGAATCTTTGGCACTGAAGATGTTTCGGACCACAACTCCCACAGTCCTTTGTAATTAGCAATCTAGGCTTGGAATTCTGGATCCAAAACATCTTGAGTGCCAAAGGTTCCCCACGACTGTACTAGGCATCCATTATATAGTTTTCTCCCTGGTTGGAATAGCAGTGGTATTTGAGTTTTGTGGCTAGCAAGGGAAGCAGGGGATTAGTTGGATCAATATTTGAAAGAAATGTGTCAAAGATTCACAACTTCTGCATGAACAGCATGGAAGCAGCTGGCCATGGAAGCAGTTTCTGCTACCACAAATTGCCCATGTTTCCATCCATTGTAATCACTGTAGGTGAAACAGGGCTTATTCTGTGGTGAAGCAGGGCTTTTCAAGTATTTTATTGATTTATTTGATGGTTATTTATTGATTATATGTGCTGTTTGTTTTTATTGCATTTTGATTTGATTTGTTTTACATGTAAACCACCCAGAGTATTATTTAACACTAATTGATGTGATATACAAGTGTGATTAATGAATGTAAATAATGAATGAATAAATGAAATTTTCAGGTGAAATGTTAGGAAAGAAAGCTTAGGCAGGAAGGATGCAGAAACAGCTTTTGGCTGTGCTCCCAGTATTCCATAATTGGCCCAGTAAGTAGTCTTTATTTAATTGGTTTTAGGCTGCTCCTCTATGGGTAGATACTATGGGATTTGTTGCAAAAGTAAAACAGATGCATTCAAAAACCCTAAACATGATACTAACGAGAACCAGGGCAGCTCATTTTGTTTACATAGCTGATATTTCCCCCCATGTCAATGTGGCCTTCCACTTTTTTTCAGCGGGGAGATTTGAACAGTGTTTTCCCCATATGATCATTTGTTTCATCCTCCAAAAGCATGGGAGGGCATGACTGTCGGTAGTATTCTGGCAACAGACTAAGCTGGGCATGATATTTTGTTACAGGACGAACACCCTAATTACCAGGAAGTTTTTCTTTTTTTCTTTTTAAATAAACACATACACAGTCAGTACATCAAGTCATTTCAATGTTTTCTAGATAGAAAATACTCAGAAGTGATTTACTGCCTCCTTCTTCTGGGGATATCCCATGACTGTGCAGTTCCCCAAGACCATAAAGGCTGGCTCTATTTATAGAAGGCACAGTTCGAAATCACATTTCCAACCTCTCTCTCCTTAGTCTGATATCCAAACCATTGAGCTCACCAGGCAGCACAAACTACAGCACAGAATTATAGAATCATAGAATAACTGAGTTGGAAGGGGTTTATAAGACCATCATTTCTAGTTCCTGTTCAGTTCAGGAATCCAAGACTATTATATTTCTGTGTTATGTATGTATATGTTTATACATTATGAAAAAGTTTTGGAAACTGTCCTTTCCCATAGTGCTATGCAACATTTTAAAGAGTCCATCGGCTTTATAGTGAACCATCAAAGTGTTACTGTCAGAGGGCAAGATCAAATGAAGTCTGTATGAAGTCTGTGGGTCAACCTAAAGTGAACTGAGGGGCCAGGGTAGATACTGGCACAGAAACAATCTATGGCAGTGACCCTTCCTAACACTGTGACCCTTTAATACAGTTCCTCATGTTGTGGTGACCCCTTGTCCTGCTTGGAAGAGGCCACAAGCCCCCTTTGGTGCCATAGAGAACTTCCCTCTACAGGAACCCTCAGCCAATCACAGCCTCTGGTGCCCTTGACTGACATCCCCTCCAACCTATCAAGCTGTAAATCACTCTTCCCCCCCCCTCCACCTACTCCTCAAGACCCAAACTGTTTGTGCCCTTTTCTTCACTGGCTTATGGCGACCCCTGTGAAATGGTTGTTCAACCCCCAAAGGGTTTGGGAACCACTGATCTATATGGTCTTTGCCCTTGCTGTCTCTTTGAGGTTTCTCATCGAAACTCCTTCAATCGCTGTCTCTTCTAGTATTAGAGCTGAGTGGCAGTTGGCTCCCCTGGCTTGATCCATAAGAGTGATCCTCTTCTACCCATCATTACCAGGGAGGGTTGAGGGTTGATATTTATCTCTTCCTTTGGGACCCAAAGTTGTAGCAGAATCGTGGTCCAAGGATCATGAATGGGAGTTCAGATTCCTTCCTCTACATGGAAGCCCACATCAGGATTCTCTAGGTCTAGGATGTCTCCCCATCCCACCCCACCCCTCTCTTTACTCATTTTCTCTATTGCCACATTGGGCAACAGGTTCCTTGTCTGAACCTGCTGTTCCACTTTCTCCTCTTCTCTTTCAAACACATACTCTCTTGCTCCTTTAAGTAAGCTCAAATGCCTCCAGACCGTCTTCCCCATTTCCCCCTAGAAGTCACTTGTTCTGGCCTGGATTCTACCATTCTACCATTAATTCCAGCACAATAGGGAGTAGCGGAGCAGGTATTAAGATATAATCTATCACACTCACTCCATGTGATCAAATATGAGTAAACTGTCCATCAAAGTTTAAATCAGCCAAATTAGGTCTCTTGGTATACTGAAGGTAGCAAGTAACTACCCTGTATAACTGATTTGTTTGTCCTTGGAGAGCCTTGTCCAGGAACAATGATCCAGCAAAAACTCTCCTTCAGCTGAGGTATATATGATCTTAAAGACCTCAGGCCCTGACCCTATCCTGGTCTTAAAGTCATCAGCCACCACACTGCAGGCATGGGGAAACCTAGTTTCAGCATTGTCCAATACTTGTGACAGATAGCACCATTGTTGTTCTCTGTTGACTTTCTTCGTGGTGTGGGGAATATACATATTTACTATAAGTAGATCATGAGTCCTGATATTCATTCTACTGATCAAAATTTTGCAGTAGCTGTCCATCATGAACACTAGCTCTGCAATCAGTGTGGCAAGCCCACCTGAGGATGTTACCCTTAATTTGGTGCTTGGTGGTGGGGAGAGAGAAAGAATTACACACATCCAAAGAGATACAGTGGTACCTCAGATAACATAATTAATTCATTCTCCGAGGCATTATACTATCCAAAACACGGTTTCCCACTGAAATCAATGGGAAACTAATTAATCCATTCCAGAGGTCTGAAGAAAGGCAAAATAGCTGGAGGTTTTCAGACCTCTTTATAAAAAGGACTTTAAAGGCCAGAATCCACCCGGCAGTGCAATGCAAACATGGACAAAAGAAAGCAGCAAGACAAACCCCAGCCTGTTCCTGCCAAAAGTACAATGAAGAAATGCAAATATGAACAAAAGCAAGCTCAAAAACAAAAGTCGTTCCCACCAAAAGTGCAATGAAAATCAGTGCAAAGATGAACAAAAGAAAGCAGCAAAAGAAACCCCAGACCATTCCCGCCTGCAAAGCAATGAAAAGCAGTGCAAAGAGAAATAAAAGCTAGCTCCAAAACAATGAAGCCAGTACAAAAACACAAAAGAAAGCAAGGAAACCTCAGCTCCCTATCTTTCCAAGTTTGAAATGTCCAATTCCCTCAACAAAAAATGTCCAGAATGGCTTCAAAGCACATTGAAAAAAATGATCTAACTCCTCCCACCCCTCCACAAACTACATGCATCCTGGGTACACTTTTTTGCAAGGCATTATGAAAATTTCATTATCAGAGGCATCCCATAGGAAAATTACATTATCCAAAACATCCCTATTTCCGGAAATTTCCTTAAGCTGTCCAAATTTTTCGCTAACAGAGGCATTCATTATCTGAGGTATTACTGTTTCAGAAATTGACCAAGTTTCCTGCAGGGGAATAATCCCTTGCTCTAGCAAGACCTCTCCGATCTCCGGGTCACGAACTTTCCTAGCCCATCCTGCTACATTCCAAGAGAAAAGCCTTAAAGAAATGGGACTTAGTCCAAGGAGGGGGGGATATTTATTTGGTGTTAAACCAACTGAGTGGAGGGGTCAGAAGGTGAAGCCACCACTTCATTAGGAGACAGCTTCCCTGATGCTGAAGTTAAGTCCATGGCAACCTGTTCATTCACTGTACTATTGGAAGGTTCTTGCAGGGAAGGATCATCAGTTATGTTATGTACATCCCATGCTGTTGTTATTTGGGTAGGAATAATTGGAGTGGGGAGGATAGAAGTGGGTTGAGGGCAATTATCTATTACAGTGGTACCTTGTATAAAGGCATTAATTCATTCCAAATGAAATTCTGTTAAGCAAATTTTCCTTTATACAAATTATCCATAGGAATGCATTGAAAATGGAGTAATTCCTAATCCTGACCATTTTTAAGTTGTACGGATTCGCCCCATAGACGATTCTGTTAAGCAAATTTCCCCTATCTCCGGAATTTTTTTTTTGTTATAAAGATTTTATGTTATACAAACCATTTGTTATACGAGGGTCCACTGTATTTGGATGAGCTGAGATTTAGCCCTGTTCTGCACAGTCTTCTGATGTTTTTCTGAAGGTGTGATCCTGGGAGCCTCGGTGGCATCAGAGGCGAGGATCTCATCCGCTTTGTCCAATTGTATGAAGGGAGCATAGCTTACTGACTCTGGTCCGTGCTAGGTAGTTCTCCTGCTGCTAGAGTTTCCTTAGCCTGGTCTCTGAAGATAGGGGACTTTGGATTGTATTGGCTGCTTGGTTAAAACAGACACTGGAAAGAGGCCAAATCCCCAGTTCATGTTGATCTGCTGAGTTTGTTTCCATGGAGCCCCCTGTACTCTTTTTAAAGTACAAGAGGGCTTTCTCCAAGTTAGAGGTCTGGGCTGGCATTTGGGTGAATTTGTCCCCCTCCCACTTTGTAGGGATATAATTCCTATGTCTGAAATCCAATCTTCACCAAACGTGGAGGTATTGTAGAGGTATGCTGGGCATAGCCTCTCCTCAGGTTTTGTTTCTCTCGAAGGGAGCTGTCCTGGGGGACTCTCTTTGGGGTGTGCATAGCTCAAAGTTAGTAGATAAGTGTCAGGGGATGTTTATTTCTAAATATGGTGTCTCAAGGCGCCTTGGAGAGGGCATTATATAACATTTTAAAAGGGATATGAATCAATTCATTGAGTCATCAATTTGTCACTGGTAATTCACCAGTTCACCAATTGTCAGCCCTGACAAATCACAGCTCATTACTATTTTTTTTTAATTCATCCCCATCTTTCGAGCTGATCTTTAGAACTTAGTCCAAAATATCTGGATATTTTGCCAGCTGTATCAGTTACTGAAATATTGCCATATTAATAGAAGTGACTTACATGTACCTTATGTATGAAATACCAAGTGGAGCATTAACATAAGCAATAAGTTACTTAGATTACAATCACATGAGCATTTTGAAACATGTACTTTTAAAATATTAAGCATGCACATCTAAAAACCTAGCCTGTACTTTTATTAAAATGCAGGCCCTGATGCAATGCAGAGTGAGCTTCTGTCTGTGCAGCTTTAAGTGGGAAAGCAGTGTAACGTGGCCTCATCTTTCAGAAGGCATGAAAATCTGAATTACACACTGAGTAAATGACAGTAGACGGAGGACCTGCATCCTTTATTACTGCTGCAACATTCACGCTACTGTAGTTCTGAATGTGCTCAGATTTATCTGTTCTAGCCAGCAGCCTGGAAAGCACACAGTTTCCATTCATTGTATTAACTCTAAAAAAGAGGAGAGAAGGAGAAAGAAAGAGAGAAAGAGGTTTCCTCCTTTGTTAACGAAATAGAAGGGGAACGTTCTTGCAGGGTTTTTTTTGGGGTGTGTGTGTCTGTAATGAACATTTAGGTGTTACATTCTCCTCTTTGGTTTTCTCCTTGTGTTATTATTAGAACTGCCAAATTCTGTGAGGGGAAAAGGAAATTGTCTTGATGTCTACCAAAACCAGATATGTAATCTTTTTTTTTTATTTTTATTTGAAAACCAGCAAGACTTGCATCAAATACACAGTCCTTAAGTCAATCAAAGGCAATTTTTGCTCCCTGAGTTATGGTGACTAATGTCTTCCCAATATTTTAGATATTTTAGTTTAGTTTATGTATTTATTTACAAGATTTTTTAGCCACCCCACTAGCAGTTTAGTTTTATTTATGATTTGTATACTGCCCACTTGCCAAAGGCAACTCAGGGCAGTGAACAACAATAAAATTGACATAAACAGAGGATAAAATAAAACAAGCAAATTAGACCATAGGTAATATAAGCATATAACAGAAGAAGTATCGGTGCCCACTCCCAGTAGAAACAAAACAGGACAAGCAACATTAATCATCCAAAGGCCTCCTTGAAGAGCCAGGTGTTCACAGATGTCCTGAAGGCAGGAATAGACTGTATCAGGCAAATCTCACTGGGAATGGCATTCCAGATAGTCAGGGCAGCCACAGAGAAGGCCTGACTCCATGTACAAGCTTTGCATGCATCTCTGGGCATGGCTACCCTGAACGTGAATGCTTGAGAGGATCTAGTGCAGTGATAACAAACCATTTAGAGACCAAGTTCCCAAACTGCAATTCAAAACCCACTAATTTTTCGCAAAGTGCCAATACAGCCATTTGACCTGAATACAGGTGGCTGTGAAGGGGCGATGTCAGGTGTCCACAGAAAGGGCTCCGAGTGCCACCTTTGGCACCCATACCATAGGTTCACCAACACTGCTCTAGTGGGATGGGCATGAGATGATCTGAGGGAGATACGCTTTGTAAGAAAGTCAGGGCCCAAGCTGTGGAGGGTTTTGTAAACCAAAACCTTGAACCTGATTTGAAAAGCAATGGGCATTCAGTGCAGGTGGGCCATGATTGGAGTGATGCAAGCAAACCTGCCAGCACCAACCACCAGCTAAGTTGCCATATTCTATATCTGCTGCAGTCTCTGTATCAGGCACAAGGGAAGCCCCACATTGTCCTCCTCCATGAACATCTGGAGACATTCAGCAGTGACCCGCTCAACCCCCTTGACCAAAAAGGTAGCAATGGCTATCGCAAAATAGTTGGACAAATCATCTCCTGCTAAGCTGGATCTTTTAAGAATGGGCTTCACCACCATCTCCTTCAAGCAGGAAGGAAAAAAATCCATCCCTGAAGGAGGCAGTAATAATAGACAAAACCCATTCCAGCATGGTCTCCCCCCCCCATGATCGTAATCAGCCAGGAAGGGCAGGGGTTGAATGGAGAAGATGCCAGTTTGCAATGTACCAGAGCCCTGGAGATGTCTTCTGATGAAACAAGCCCAAACTGAACAGGGAGACAGAGGCGGTGCTGCACAGGGGATGGCCAAGCACGAACCATCGCAACCAGAGACAAGATCTGATCGGATGGCCTCAATATTAGATCTAAAATGGGCTGCAAATGAATCACTAGTGAAATCACTTGGAGAAGGCAACAGACCCAGGGTTGGTGAGGTCACGAACCACCCAGAATAATTCTTCCTGGTGGTTCATGGCTGCACCAATTCTCTGAGAGAAATAAGCTTTCTTAGCCACTCTAATGGCTTTTACATATCACCCGGTCACAGCATGGAATGCAGCCTTGCTAGAAGGCGACTGGTCTTTCTTCCATCTGTGCTCAAGTCTTCTCAATTCTTGCTTCATCACCCTCAACTCAGCCATATACCACAGCGTGAAACGGGCTCTGCAACAGAGAAGGTGCTTGGGGCCGATCAAGTCTACTGCCCAGGTGACCTCCTCATGCCACCTCTCCATCTGGGCTTCAACTGGATCATCAGCTAGGCTCTCTGGGAACCCCCCAAAGCCCCCCGCCCAAACTCTCAGGGTCAAGGAGCCTCTGGGAGCAGGTCCAGGCTCCCTGCAGGGAGAGGAGGCAATTGAAAAGGAAAAAGTCACCAGCTCTTAGCGTAAACCCTTGAGCTTGCCACCACTGGGATAATTGCTCCCATAACAAGTCAGCTAAGGATGGAAAATTCAGGGGTGAATGGACAAGCACAAGGGCAAACAGCCCACAGACCAAACTACAAGGACAAACCCAAGAAGCCATCTTGAGCATTGCTGGAGCCTTGACATCATACCAGTCGTTCTTTGAGAAAGGATTGACCACTTTCTTCTTTCTGTCCCTCTGGCCTCCTAAGGTGCTTGTTCCTGGCCGCTGCCATAGTGCCCATCAGGAACAAAACATCATGTAGATATAATATTTGTTATGCAATTTCTGATACAATTTCTGACATAAATTGTAACATAAAAATATGGTGACCTGTCTACTCTGCATGCACAGTAATAAAATTATGGAATTCATTCACATTCCGTTTTCTGTCCCATCCTAAGATCTGGACCAGGTGTTTTACCCTACATACACTATACAGGGGGTACTGAATGTGTCAGATCTATATACCACCTTAATCCACAAGTGGAAGTACACTCTGAACAGTGCCTGTTACTAAATTTTCCATCCAGAACAGCAGAAAAGATCAGGTTCATCAAGAACTAGTAAAGCCCATCCTTTCTCCCATTTCTTTTTCTAATTCCATTGCTGAAAACGGTACTTCGGAGTTGTGTGAAAGTACTGAAGGTTCTGTTGCTTAGTATCATAAGTAGCAACTAGAGTAAGCCCATTTGAATCCATGAAACCTATGGGTGAGTTGATGCACCACATCCTACTGATTCAGTTGTCCTAGTCTAGTTGCAACTTGGCTACGCTAAGCAGCAGGAATTCAGTGCATGGTACAGTATGGACAATGAGAATGGGCATTTATTTATTTATTTATTTATGTATTTATTGTATTTCTAGACTGCCCAATTTCCCAAATAGGGACTCTGGGCATTTTACACAGAAGCAAATAATCAATAATTAAAAACAAAACAAAACAATAAACAGCAAATATAAAAAACAGACTAAACACACTAAAAATCCAGACCCCAGCAAGAGGAAGACTAAGGGATGCCCCCCCAATTATATTAGAGATGGGCACGAAAAGAACAATTTTTCATTTCCATTTTATTTTTTAATTTCGTTACGTAACGAAATGACAAATGAATTTTGTCTCTAAAATGAAACGAAATGAACAGAAACACTGGAAATTTTGTCATGCATTTTATTTCCATTACTGCAATATGAGTTAATTGCTTAAAATCCTAAAAAAAAATCACAAAAAATGAAATAAATGGTAATGAAATGGTAATGAAACGAACGAAAACGAAAAATTTTTTTTGCAAAAGTTCATGAAAAACAGAAACGAAACGAAATGGACCCTCCAAACGACAAACGACAAATGAAATGTCATTTTTTTTATTCGTGCCCATCTCTAATATATATATAAAATCAACAAGACAGGGAGAAACAAACATTATATCACCAATCACCGAAAGCTTCCCTAAAAAGCCAGGTCTTTAAAGCTTTTTAAAAAGCTGTCAGGGACTCCATTTGGTGCATTTCACAAGGCAATGTGTTCCACATTGGAGGACCAGCCACTGAGAAGGCCCGATTACGGGTGACTACCTTACGGGCCTCCCGGGGGTTGGCCACACGGAGTGAAAGCAGTGAAGATGCTCTGGTGGAATGGGCCGATGCTGACCTTTGGGAGATCCACTCTGCCAGATACTCAGGGCCCAAGCCATTGAGGGTTTTGCAAACTAAAACCAATACCTTGAACCTTATTCGGGAGGCAATGGGTAGCCAATGCAGGCGAGCCAGAATTGTCGTGATACGATCGAAACGACCTGCACCAACCATCAGTCTGGCTGCCGCATTCTGCACCCGCTGCATTCGCCGGACAAGGGTCAAGGGAAGCCCCATGTAGAGAGCGTTGCATGAATCAATCCTTGAGATGACCAGCGCTTGCACAACTGTCCACAGGGAGTTGCCATCAAGGTACGGGCGAATCTGGGCAATAAGCCTAAGCTGGTAAAAGGCCGACTTGGACATGGCAGCCACATGGGACTCCAGGGGCAATGCCGGGTCCAAGACAATGCCCAGATTCCTATGTATGAAATAAAACAATTCTTCCTTGACTTCTGCATCACTGAATTCAAGCCCAAACATTTCACCCTTCTTCATTCTTAAAATGTTTATACAGTAGCTCTGTCAACTTTTAAGCCAGTGCTATGAAGTAATGCACACAGGGATGCCAACAAGTGTTTTGAACACTTGTAGAATTATTGTGATGCCTTCATAGTCAAACAAAGTAAATACATGTGCTGAAAAATTAATTTGAAAAATGCTGAAGTAGAAATGAAAGCAAAATCTCTACAAATAGCCTGCAAATGGATTTGGTTGGCGATTCTAACAACCATGGCACCCACCTGGCTTTCGGAATATTACAGATCTTCACAAAGTAACTCATTCTCATTGAGACAATGCTTTAAAAAACTGTTGAAGTTTTCCCTATTTGTACAATTTCAGAATCCTTTCCTATTGTTAAAAAAGCATGCATACAAAAAGAATACATCCATCTGAGGGGAAAAGTTCCCCAAACCATATGGAACTTCTTATTGTTAAAACCCCATGTGAAAAGGTAGCACCTATTGTAATTCTGTATGCACATTTTTTTCATAAAAAATAGTTATTTAAAATTGGATTAACAAATGAATTAAATGTTTCACCATCTCACATGTGAGGAAAAAGATTTGAAGTTTTCTGATTCTTGTACCTAAGAATGAGGAAAGGAAGGATTAGCATCCCTGATTGGCCTAAATATTTCCATGGTATTTTGACAGTTGCAGCTGGCAAAACACTGTCCTTTGAAGGTGTTGTCTTACATGTGCATACAGTAATCCTGGATTCCTTCTGCGGCACCTTTCTGCTACATAGTGATGTCTTGGCGTTTATCTACTGCTCCCATCAGCACCAACCAATATGGTCAAGGATGAAAGTTGCCAGAATATATGGAATACACCAGATTGGGCAGGCTTTGATTTCTGTGTGTATGCCAGACTTCGCATGCTCCTTGGCTTTGCTGTATATAGGTTTAGCACACTGGTTCTGTGCATGCCAACTGGGAAGGGCAGTTGCACAAAGATTAATGGGACTTGTTCAAAGAAATTTGCACTGGTTTGCAGCCTTAATGAAGTTATTAGATTTAAAAAATTGGTCCCCTTCCAGCACTGAGCACAGTATCCTTTAAACTGATTGAAATCAGATGGCTGAAGGCCACCTAACTCCTTAGCACAACTTATTATTGAATTAAGGTTGGTGGGTAGGTGTTTGGTGTAGTCAGCCAGCTAGTTGGCAGTTGACAATATTACATGTATTTTTTTTCAGGCAGGGTGCATTTTCTGAAGTTTAATATCAGTTAGTTCAAATGAAATTGTACACGTTTCATTTTACATTCAAGATAACAGTACTGCATTTTGTTTCTCTTGCTAAAGATAGAATACGCAATAGTGAGTATTGTGGGCTGAGCTTGCTTCAGTAATTGCACTGGTCTGTCAAATCGAATTGACTTATTAGAGTCTATTGATGTAGCAGCTTAAATTCCCTATTAGCCCTTGATGCAACTTTCCATTTTAATTGTGCTCCTCTTGAGTCAAACCTAAGCTTAGTCTCCCTAGTTGACCCCAGTGCATGTTGATATTTTACCATCTCCATCTTGTATTCAAATAATGGGTAGATCTGCTTTGGGACTAGCCCTGTGAAGCATATTTTGTTCTGTAGCGGCTGGAGCAAGCAGTCATTTGATAAGTCTGGCAAGGAATAACTTTTTGTTTCCTCATATTCAGCCAAAAGATTTGTATGTGAAAACTGTAGTGAACAAGGAGAAATAACAGGAATGTGCATACCATTCTTAACCGAGCCTGTGCTCAAATAAAGGGCACACAGATCCCACTGTGTTCTTTTCTAGTGATACACAAACCTAATCCATGCCTAGATCCATTGTGGCATTTGTGTTTTCTGAGTAAAGACCCCGATTCCTGCTAGAAGGGAAACTCAATTGTCAAGATCAGGTCATAGATTAAATGGTGCAGGGCAGACAGAAGGGTACCATTGACAGCCTGCAGAGCTGGCTGTTTGGTTTTTTTATTCCTTCATCCACTATTTTTGTTGCGGAGTTTTGAATTTCTGGTAAAATTCTCTTTCGGCACACAGAAGTACAGAGCTCCAAAAAAGATAATAGCTACAACTACCTCAGAGTCCACCTCTTTTTCATTGACTGGCATTTAAAGCCTCACTAACTCACTCTGAGAAATTTGTAGGACAAAGAATTTAAAAAATTATTCACTTACAGTTACTTGAGATTAATACTTGTGTATACTGCTTTTTAAACTGCACTCTTACTTAACAAGCAGTTAAAAAAACAACATCAAACAAACAACTGCCACCAACACAAAAATGCTCATCAGAGAAGTGGTGCTGTCTTTGAAATCAAAAGCTGAGAGGAATGATTGGCTAGAGCTGGACAGATAATTGGCCTTGCCTAGAAACCCTCCCAATCACACAAGCCATAGGCATCATGTGACGTTGCAAATAAAACTCCAACAGCCTTCAGCTCGCCTGTTCCTAAAGCGGCTACCAGGAAGTGAGGGGCTTTGAATGGGCTGAGGGTACGGTCAGGGCCGGCGCGTCCATTAAGGTGAACTAGGCAGTTGCCTAGGGTGCCAAAATGGACAGGGGGAGCTGCCCAGCCTGCTGCCCCCCGCTCCCCCGTCCGTCCCCCCCCCGGCGGCGGCCCACCCCCCGCCTCCGCCGCCGCCCCCCGCTCCCCCCCCGCCCGCCCCCCCCGCCCCCCCCCCCCCGCCCCCTCCCCACCCCTCGCCTAGGGCGCAAAAAAACCCTAGCGCCGGCCCTGGGTATGGTTGTCTCAGATTATGTTTTGAAAGGGCAACGCAGGTAGGTTCATCTTCTACACTTCCAATCTTTTCTCTTTCCTCCCACTCTTGATACTCCATGGATCAGAAGCGAGTGACCCTACAATCACAGACTACGGGGAGTTAATCCACGACTTTACAGCAAGAAAGGCAAAGAAGGGTACTTTCCAAGGTTTCAAGTATACCCTCCTTCTCCATTGCAACCACCTTAGTGGCTTCTGTAGTTTTTCTTCCCCTTTCCTTGCTTCTCTTGCAACGTATGCATGATGGAATTTAATACACATGATACATTAAAATCTCTGGTTCTTTGCTCCGCCCCACAGTAGTTCTGCTAATGAACAAATCCACAGGATTTTGTGCATATTGATACATATGTCTAAGGTCATGCATATCTGTAGTCAGTCCAGCCCCACAGCCCACTCTTTAGACAATGGTTCAGTTGTAAGTCTGAAAGTTAGTTTTGCACACATTTCGACCAGAGTGTTCACATTTTGTGATATTAAATTACTTGATCATCAGCACAAATGTTCATTAAATTGGGGACTATATTCTTGAGTAAGATAATAATTATTGGAATCTGCAAACTCAGTCTTATGTCTCAGCACCGCTGTAAAGGATTGATGGAAGAGTGGTTTTGGTGTTTGAAGTTAAGCATTTGAAATTAAAGAAAAATATTGTTAAGTTCTTAAATACATTTTCTTGTTTTTATATTTACATGGCAGCCAAAAACAGCTCCAAAAAGGACATTTGGATCCATTACAAATGAACAGGTAAATATCTATAATTTATCTCTCTTCATTTTTAATGTAACATGATCATTGCTTGGCTTCTATTCAGCAGTTGAAATTTGCAAACATAAATGTTGATTTTAAAACATAAAAGACATTTGCTTTAAATCCTAAAAATATTGATGTATATGATATATATCAATATGAGAATAGGTAACATCCTGTCTAGTTCAACAATAAGCAGTAGTATGTTTTTGCATCATATTTCCCTGAATATGGATTACCATACATGATTGCATTTACTGATTTCATAAGAACACTAGTGTTCTCCATGTTGGTTTTCACTCTCATAATGGATTTTCTTTTCTTCTTGCTCTAATGTTGCCTTTTTAATGTTCCACAATGCCCCTTCAAATTCCCTGTTCTTAACTTGAATATGTCCTAAATGTTCTGGACTGTATATTGTCCATTATTGTAAGCCACCTTGGGTCCTTTTCCAAGGAGAAAGGTGGGATAAAATATTCAAAATAAATAAATCTAGCATTCTGGCTGATTGACACATGAAGGTATCACTTCACAATTTAGCATTTGATGTGCTGCACCTTCAATGATAGAAATTGCTCCACTAAAAAGGACTCAATTTAAGGTGATGTAATATAAGACATTTACTTATATTAAGCCATCCACTTCTGTTCATTTGGAGACAGAGTTATGGATAAATATGCCAGCCTTGCATTCTCCCTTCCTGACCTCCCTATATTGTTTCCTGAAATCCATGAGACAGCCATGATCTATGGTCAGATTGGCATTGTGAAACTCAGGTTTCTCACAATACTGATTGGAGTTCCATTGCGTCTGGCTTCTGCTCAGTTAAGATCCCAGTTTTTAATGGCTTTTAATTTGTCTGATTCTTTTGATGGCTTTATCCCTCAGGTTGGAAAAGTTAATCTTTTCATTTACAGCTCTGAGAAACTCCCATTTGGGAGGTTGTTGCTATCTTTTGGAAGTTGCTGTTCCATAATAATAATAATAATAATAATAATAATAATAATAATAATAATAATAATAATAATAATAATAATAATAATAATAATAATAATAATAATAAATAATAATAATAGACTCTGGCATAAACCAGTACAGGTGGTCCCAGCGGTAATTGGCATGCTGGGTGTGGTGCCTAAAGAGCTAAGCAAGTATTTAGAAGGAATTGGAGTTGACAAAGTCACCATCAGTCAGCTGCAGAAAGCCACCTTATTGGGATCTGCTTGCATAATTCACTGATACATCACATAGTCCTTGGGAAGCGTTCGACTAGTGATTGGTATTATAAAATCCAGCGTAGTCTACTGTGTGATAATTTAATAATGATAGGATTTATATACCGCCCATCTAGCAACATGGCCACTCTGGGCTGTTTACACAGTACATCATAACAAAATAAACATTACAATATAAAAATAATAGCAATAAAATTTATTCATTTACAGAAACATAGAGCAACAGGTGGAGTGGACAAATTAGGATGTCAGCTCGTGAAACAAATAATTAATGGTCAGAGAAAGCAGGGAAAATCGTTTTTTAAAGATCAACAGCGTGGGGGCCAAACAAATCTCAGGCAGAAGTTGGTTCCACCAAAGAGGGCCCACTATCAAGAAGGCCCAGTTCCTTGTTGTCGATTTGCGGGCCTCTCTCGGTGTTGGGACTCTCAAGTGACCTGCCTGAGTCGATCTTTTACAAGTTCTGCCTTAGTCACTAAGGTTGTCAGTGCTTTCAATTGCCATATATTATTAAGATTGTAATTCACTAAATTATCTTATGATTACAGCATATAATGTTATGATTACTTTTATGCAATAATGAAACCCACCATAAACTGGAAATAAAAAGAATACTAGCTAAATTTGTTATTCTCACTGATTTTTCTGGACTTGGCAAGACACCACAAAGTAGGAATTTCAACACTCTTGCCTCCTGCTCAGATCAAGGCAAGGCACTCTTCCTAAATCAATTCAAAGTCTCTATAATTTCTGCAAAGAAATGTTGTCAGTGTCTTTGAGGAGCAAAATACACAAAGCTAGCACGGAAGGGCTGGCTGACTGTTGAGAAAGATGCAAACATTCTATTCAGTGTTTCATATTCTTAAATGAATGAGTAGCAGTTGTCTAATTTTTGGAAAATTAACACAGTGCAAGCAATTGCACATATTATACAATATAGTATGAAATTTGAAATTTGTCAATTGTCAAGTAAAAGGCTAATTTCATGCCCAAAGAATCCTTCTTGCCCAAGTGAAAACACATGTGAGAACTGAGAAAAAATCCTATTTATCCTTGCTGAAGTGGAGAATGTTGTAGTTCTTCCTTACTTGCTAGCATGGGACAATCAAGGATTCACATCTCTGTCCTAAGCACTGGTTTTACAGTGGAATAGTGAGAAACCATCATCCTCTTAGAACTGCAGAGATGGAATGGATCCTTTGTCAGAAAAGATCAGTAGGATGAGGGGAATAATTTAAATATTTGAAAGGATGTCATATTGAAGAGGGGGCTGGCTTGTTTTCCATGGCTTCAGAGACTAGGACTTGGGGCAATGGTTTCAAACTACAGGAAAAGAGATTCCATTTGAACATTAGGAAGAACTTCATGCCAGTTAGAGCTGTTCGGCAGTGGAAGATGCTGCCACAAAGGGTGGTGGAGTCTCCTTCTTTGGAGGTTTTTAAGCAGAGGCTGGATGGCCATCTGTCGGAAATATTGTGATGAGGTTCCTGCATGGCAGGGGGTTGGACTAGATGGCCCTTGGGTCTCTTCCAATTCTATGATTCTATGATTCTATGATTTGCATTTTATATAACAATATTAAAAACAAGAACAAGCAAACTGCACATTACATTATGTGTTTTTAATTCTCTCTTTGCCCTAGCCATATGATTATACATGTAGCCACAGAAATATATCGCATGAATTGCTGTGAACCAATGTAGCCACATGTTTCCACATTGTTTATTTTCCACGTACCGCATAAACAGCCTATCTGAAATTAAATGGTGTATTTCTTTCTGGCATTTTCACTCGGTTTTGGGAAATTAGGCAGTGGACATGATCAGAAATCGTTTCTCTACTCCCTCGCCCCTAGGAATAGCTAGATGCCCTAAGAATACCCATTCTTAGCTGATTTTGGAAGCTAAGCAGGGTCGGACCTAGTTATCACTTGGATGGGAGACCACCAGGGAATACTAGGTGCTGTAAGCACCTGGAGTAGGAACTGGCAAACCACTCCAGTATATTAAAGCTGCCTAGATGCCCTAAGCACATCCAATCTCGCTTGATTTCGGAAGCTAAGCAGGGTCAGCCCTGGTTAGTACTTGGATGGGCGACCACCAGGGAATACCAGGTACTGAAGGCACCTGGAATAGGAACTGGCAAGCCACTTCAGTACTCCTGCCAAGAAAACTCCATGGACATGGGGTCACAAAAAGTCAGTCACAACACACACTCTCCCTTGCCCTTACCATTTCTTTCCTTCCACTTTTGTTGCTAGAAACAGTGAGCTGAAATTATGGGGTTTTTTTTTTGTGTAATCACTACATTTTCATATTAAAATGGAAGGATGTGTCTCTATTTTAATGAATCTGCTGAAGAAAATCTTTTCATGAATTAAAAAATCTGGATATTATAGTTGAAGGCATTATCAGATTAATCAATGAATATCTGCCAACTTCTGCATAAATAATGAAGTGAAGCCATCTCTCTTCTGCCCTTGTTCAATTATATAAAATACAAATACAGTATGTGCTCTGGTTAAGTTTTATGTCTAGAGCACTAAAAGGCTAAATAGATGATGGAAATGTATATAAGCTCCATCTCCATCTCTCTACCTAGAAATCAAGTATATCTTTATACATTCAGTGTGAAGATTTGCAGAGTGGGTTTTAAAGTGTATTTCATATAATCATAGAGTTGGAAGAGACCTCAAGGGCCAACCAGTCCAACCCCCTGCCATGCAGGAACTACCATCACAGTATTTCTGACAGATGGCCATCCAGTCTCTGCTTAAAAACCTCCAAAGAAGGAGATTCCACCACCCTCCGTGGCAGCATATACCACTGCCAAAAAGCTCTAACCATCAGGAAGTTCTTCCAAATGTTCAAGTAGAATCTCTTTTCCTGTACTGTAGTTTGAAATCATTGCCAGGTAGAAATACCAAAACCCATCAATCAATCAATCAATCAATCAATCAATCAATCAATCAATCAATCAATCAATCAGTCAGTCAAAAGCCCACAAAAGGGATCTATTAGATACCTGAAACAAGACCTGTATTTAGTATCAACAAATCATCTATTATGAAAATAACCAGACTGCTGTGAAGATTATGTTATTTGCTTAAAGATGTTGTAGAAAGAAAAAGAAAAAATGTTTAAAACAGTTTCAAAACTTAGTTCAAAAGCAATAAAAAAGTTAACTTATGGTAATTCACTTCACACTTCTACCATACCACCCCTGATATTCAGCTGAAACCAGTCTTCCCAATTAAAATTAACATGGTGCCAGGAGAAAAGTGTTTTATGGTATATTATTGCCTACTAGAAAATACACATCAACAAATTCTGTCCTAATTAGCGGGCAGTCTTTCCTCCTCATTTTCAGTCACTTTTCTCAGCTACAAGGCATATCATGAAGTCAACAGGCCTAAATTTTACAAAGCCACTGAAAACTATTACTCTCTCTTTTACCAATTTCTTGACACAGTAAAACCAACCAAACAAACAAACAAAAACCACAAACCAACCAACCAAACCACTGCAAAGCATATGTTTGGCTTATCCTGCAAATGAGACCCAAGAAGGGACTGCTGCAGATATAGTTAGGTCTTATCCCACTAAATGGGTGTCCTCACATACTTTTCCGACTAAGCCATGAAGGTTAAATTGACCTCAAGCTTGTGTTACTTCTATAATCACTGAGTTACTTCTGTAACTGTTTTTTTAATGGAGAATAAATCTGAAATACAGATTTTTCTCATTAGGTTTTGCATTCTGTCTGGCATAACACCAGCATTTTCACTGCAAATGGCTAGCATAGAGAGATTCAGTACATAATGCTTCAATACTCACATACAAAAATATTCTATCAGTTTTTTGGTTGGGGTGACACTTAAGCTACACCCCCCATAACCTCCTAGTTGTGCAGTTAAAACCAGTCTCCTTTGTACTGCTAGACTGCAGGCTTTGCATCACAACAAGCAGAAATAATGTCAAAAAGCGAATGGAACATTGGATGCCCCTTGTTTCTTCTTGCCTGTTTTCACCCCCACCCTCCATGTTTCTGCATTATCACTCCTTTCCTGGCTTCTGGTGTAGCAGCGCTGGCACAGTTCCCTTTGGAAGCTGTCAGCACCATTTCCCGTCACTCAGAGAGATTGCTATTGATGAATGCTAATCACTTCTTCCTCCTTAGGGGATGTGTGTTGTTTCTCTTTTCTCCTCCTCTCTCTCCCTCTGCCACCCCTTTCTAAAACATCTCCCATATAGCCTTGCTTGTGTTTAACAGTAACACTATCTCTCTTTGCCTCCCCATCACTACTCTTTCTCATCAAAACTATCACAATATCAAATTTTGATGCTTTATGCAGACTAAAATATATTTATAGAGTCTCTTTTTACATGCCATGTATCCGTTTAGTTATAACAGGAGTGTACCATGCCCAACAAAACCTATTTCAGAAATTATATTATTCATTGTGTAAATGTAATGGCTGCATTATTTTTAACGTTTGGGATCTAATTTTCACTGCAGCCGTGAAATGTATTATGACAAAAATAGAACTCAGACACCTTGATATTTCATTGTTTGGCTTAGTCACAACTTGGTTGTTTCTGAATTATATAATAAATTGAGCACATGGGAGTTGTGTTTTACACAGTTATATGTCCCTTGCTGTATTATCCCCTTGTCCAATTTGATGTGGCCTGTCCGTACTTCTCCTGACAAATCATGAGCAAGATACGTACTCAGCAAGAAAGAATGATTCACGGTAGAGGAAGCATGGTAAGGGCAGAACTGGACAGATGATAGGTGAAGTTAATGATTTGCAAAGAGTAGGATACCCTCAGGAATTATATGGAATTTGTATTGTGAAGCTCACATCATTTGGCTGACTGGAGCCCTCTTCAATCCACAAAATCTGTTAACTTGCAGGTGCATCATATTAATTTGACTACAAATAAAGGGAAGACAGGGGGTATAGAAAAATTATTGAATTGTGATCAAAGCTATCCTGTACTGCCAAGCTATCAACTTGTCTACAACAGAAACAGATGTTACAGCATGTTATGCCATGTTACTAGTGGGGAGAAATGAGCAAGGAAGTCATTTGTGTTTTAAAAAATGAGACCCAAAAGAAGTCTTGTGCTTAAGTCTTAAAGAATAATTACAAAACATGGCAAACTAAGTTGGAAAATCTTGAATATGAGAGAATCTTCTGCTCCCATTCAATCAGCCATTAAGAATTTTCCTTTTCAAATTGTGGGCTATTTGTAATGCATTTTTCTACCCTTACGGGGAGAAAGAAGGAAATGAATGTTATTTGCTGTACATTTTCTGTACATTTTCCAAATAATGAGGTTAAGGTTTTGGGTAAGATGAACTGTTAGCAAAGCTTACTATTGTGAACACTGGTATATCATCTGACTTGCAAGTCATCTTAAAATCATGATAATCAAAGGGACACAAAGTCTTATTCGATAGACAGAAGAATTAATTTCCTTTTTTATTGCAGCTAACCAATTACTATCCTTTGAATTATTTCCTGCTTTATGGTGCATTATGAACAAATTGGCATTTATTGCAGTAAATACTCTGAATCAGAGTGTGCACTTCCAGTCATCCAGGGGTACATAATTCAATGCGCACACACAGCTTCTTTGTGCATTTCTACAATGTATTCTCAAAGAAGAAGGAGATGGATAAATTGCTTTTCTGAGTTGCATTATTCATAGCTGAAGTGGTCAGTTGTGGCTCTGAAGATGTTTTTGTGGCTGCAACTCCCATAATTTCTCATCACTGGCTACGCTGGCCAGGGCTGTTTAGAGTTGCAAGCCAAAAATCAACTGGGTTTTCCACCTCTGCTGTACAACTGGAAGTGTATTTTCCAGGTTATATTGAACATGTAGGCAGCCTTAAATGAGAAGAATGAAAAATATACCAGTGGCAATGCAATAGTTTTCTGGGGAAAAGTTTTTCCCCTTCTAGGTGAATTGTAATTCTAGTTCTTCACTATGGATCTAATTCTGCAACAAAACACGTATCTTGGGACTAAAGGGATTTTTGATACATGGGGATTAACAGTTCCATGTTTTTAAAAAAGAATAATAATGAGATGTGTATGCCTGCCAAGATCTTAACAATTCCATGTAATAATGCACTTACCATGTTCTTGTTTTATGGTTCCAGGGTCAAAATATATTTGGACTTGATATAATTGAGACACCTGAGGGGGACAAGTGGCCACAACTAATAGTTCAACAGATCCTTGATAGAGAACAGAAGGACACGTATGTGATGAAGATTAAAGTAGAAGATGGCGGGAATCCTCCACGATCGAGCACTGCCATTCTCCAAGTGACTGTCACTGATGTGAACGACAACCGGCCAGTGTTCAAGGAGAATGATATTGAAGTCAGCGTTCCTGAAAATGCCCCCGTGGGCACCTCTGTTTCTCAACTTCATGCGACCGATGCCGATCTGGGGTCAAACGCCCAGGTCCACTTCTATTTCGGCAGCCAGATATCCAACTTAGCCAAAAGGTTGTTCGCCATTGATAATGCCACTGGTCTCATCACCATCAAGGAGCCACTGGACCGGGAGGAATCCCCAGTACACAAGTTAACAGTCCTGGCTAGTGATGGAAGCTCAACACCCTCAAGGGCAACAGTGACGGTGAATGTCACAGACATTAATGATAACATTCCATCAATAGACACAAGGTACATTATCAATCCAGTGAATGGGACTGTGCTTTTGTCAGAGAAAGCACCGCTCAATACTAAAATTGCCCTGATTACAGTAATGGATAAAGATGCTGACCTCAATGGTAAAGTTACCTGCTTCACAGATCATGATGTACCATTCCGGCTAAAGCCTGTGTTTGATAACCAGTTTCTCTTAGAGACAGCAACATACCTGGACTACGAGGCCACCCGGGAATATGCCATTAAGATAGTAGCTTCTGATTCAGGGAAACCGCCCTTGAACCAGTCTGCAATGCTTCTTATCAAAATTAAGGATGAGAATGACAATGCCCCAGTGTTCACACAACCCATTATCGGCCTTTCTATCCCTGAGAATAATGCCCCAGGCACCCAGCTGACTAAGATAAGTGCTACAGATGCAGACAGTGGCCGTAATGCTGAGATCAGCTACATGTTGGGATTGGATGCACCTCCGATTTTCAACCTGGACCGCCGTACAGGCATCCTGACAGCAGTAAGGAAGCTGGACAGGGAAAAGCAAGACAGATATTCATTCACAGTGCTGGCTAAGGACAATGGCATGCCACCTTTGCAAACAAATGCTACGGTGACGGTTTCAGTCTTGGACCAGAATGACAACAGCCCAGCTTTCACACACAATGAATACAATTTCTATGTGCCAGAAAACCTCCCCATGTATGGCACTGTTGGATTGATCACTGTGACAGATGCAGACTCTGGAGAGAACGCAGCAGTGACATTGTCTATATTAAATGGCAAAGATAATTTCATTATTGATCCACTCACTGGAGTCATAAGGCCCAACATTACCTTTGACAGGGAGCAGCAAGGATCTTACACTTTCCAAGTGAAAGCTGTGGATGGAGGAAGACTGCAACGTTCATCAACTGCCAAAGTGACGATTAATGTGGTTGATGTAAATGATAACAGACCAGTATTTGTTATGCCATCATCTAACTACTCCTACGACTTGGTTCCCATGTCTACTAGCCCAGGATCTGTGGTTACAAAGGTGTTTGCTGTTGACAACGATACAGGAATGAATGCGGAGCTTCGGTACAGCATTATTGGTGGCAATTCCAGGGGATTGTTCGTGATTGACCAGTTAACAGGTAACATTACTTTGAAAGAGAAAGTTATATCAGCTGATCATGGGTTACACAGACTGGTCATCAAAGTAAATGATTTAGGGCAGCCTGAATCACTATATACCATAGCACTGGTACATTTATTTCTGAATGAAACGGTCACCAATGGATCGTATGTCCAAGAGTTAGTGCGACGAAACATGGAAACACCAGTAGGCCAAAATGTTGGGGATGGTGAGATAACCCCACAGACCAATGACTATGTGAAGATCATCATTGCCATCATTGCAGGCACCATGACAGTAATATTGGTCATCTTTGTGACTGCTCTGGTACGATGCCGCCAAACACCGAGGCACAAGGTGGTGCAGAAAAGCAAGCAGAGTGGCGAGTGGGTCTCTCCAAATCAAGAAAACCGTCAGATAAAGAAGAAAAAGAAGAAGAAGAAGCGTTCCCCCAAAAGCCTTCTTCTCAACTTTGTCACAATTGAAGAATCAAAACCTGATGATCCTGGCCATGAACATATCAATGGCACTTTGGACATTCCTGTAGAGCTAGAGGAACAGACTATGGGGAAATATAACTGGGCCACCACGCCAACCACCTTTAAACCTGACAGCCCAGACTTAGCAAAGCATTATAAGTCTGCCTCCCCACAGCCCACTTTTCAAATTAAACCTGAGACCCCAGTGGCACCGAAAAAGCACCATGTCATCCAAGAACTGCCTCTGGATAACACCTTTGTGGTGGGCTGTGATTCACTCTCCAAGTGCTCCTCCAGTAGCTCGGACCCTTACAGTGTCTCCGAATGTAGTTGTCAAGGAGGATTCAAGACTCCCGGCTCTATCCATACAAGACAGGTAAGGCCAAGTTTCTGCTTGCCTGTTTCCCTCTGCTTTTCATCTTCCTTTTTGCTTTATCTTTGTTCTTCCTTTGTTTTGTTTTTCTGTCTTTAGAATTTTCTTTTCAAGCCACTGAATGTTCATGCTTGGCTGAAGCACCAGGACGTAAACAGTTTGTGATTCGTTAATACTAAAAGGAAGAAAATGAGAATGGAGTGACTCTTTGGCTTTCGGGAACTTTTGATTGCTGAACGAGCATATTGGGGGCAATTCTTGTCTGCAGATGGCAGTGTGGCACTTCTTGCTATGTATAATCATAGTGCAGATTGCTGCAGAACAAAAGAAAGGTTATGGGTCTGTCTTTGCTAGCTGGTATCTTATGCTTAGGAATCTAAGTAATCTAGGCCAGGTGGAAAGCAATAAAGCTTTGCAGGATCTGATAAGTGGTTCTTAATGCTAATGGAGTCTGGAATTGCAGACTTCATTTGGTCCGCTCTTTACCTCAAGGTCTCAACAGCAAGCAAGTTTCTTCCTCCCCACTCCCACAACTCCCCTTAAGGGACTGAGTGCCATTTCCCAGACTAGAAATATGCCCGGCTATTTGGGTTCCTAAAAGCTGGGCGCCTGACACAATTGACAGCATAAAACAGTTGTGACGTTAATGGGGGGAAATATCAAAGACATTGCAAAGGTTGTCCAGCCTTTGGGGGGGGAAGGCACCGTAAGCTCAGCTTCCAGCGCAACATTTGCAATCAATGGACGAACATACAGCACTGCATATATTTCTTATGTTGGATAAGGGAGTAATGTCTGGCTTTTTAGTAGATAAAATACTGCCAGAAAAAGCCTTCTATAATTTAAATAGAGATTTAGGGTAGAAGACTCATGCTGTGTTAATAGTTAGAAGGCTTCAGCATTCACAGTGATATTCCTGCTTTTATGGCATTTTTGTTTTAAAAAAGCTAGGCATATAAAATCTTTCTCATTTTACAAGAAGCTAAATGTATCAAGTCCGTTTCTAGCCTCCATTGAGGTAATGGTTATTTCGTCTTCAAGCTGAATGAAATTGGCTAGTCCAAGCTGATAATTAAGTCCTTGAATTTCACTTGCCTCTTTGTTGTCATTTATCCATTTGGAAATAACCTTTGAACTGCAGAGCGGAAAAGGACCCTGTGGCTTGCGGAGTCCGGCCCCTCGGAAGACAAGTGAATAAATGTAATTTAGAATATTAAGATTCCAAAATTATGACTTGCCTTATATAGTATTTTCTGTAGGATGGTGGCCCCTTTCCTATCCCTACAACACCGTATAAAGAGTAGCCAAAATCCATGTTATATATATAATGCAGAGAAACCCTAGGTAAAATGTTACTATAAGTTGATAATGCCTGGTGGAAAATGCTTTAAACAGTTTTGAATGCTGTCTGGATGACTCAGGCTGATAAAATATATCACTGGAGGAAGCTTTGGGCATATTCAAATGAATGTGAGGTTTCTTCACAGTACGGAATTTTGACAGTTGGACAATCTCTACTATTGTCCTTTCTTGGTGCTTTGATTATACTGGAAAACCCACCTGCAACAGGATTGACCCTGTTTCTAAAGACAGTAGTAATGGATGTGAATAAGTCTTACATGTGGAAAGATTATAAGCAAGACCAAGCATCTTAACAAGGCAGTCCAGCATTTTGTAGGTTTAACGTGTGTGTGTGTGTGTGTGTGTGTGCGCGCGTGCGTGCGCACGTGCGCACACACACACACACTCACACACACACACACACAGACAAGAGGGGGGATAGAAAAGCTTTTCTTATCTTGTCCTGTGATAATAATTGTTGTTATTGTTACTTTTGTTTTGTTGTCTCATGTGGACAAATCAGTCAGAAAGTACATCCTTGGCACTTGCTAGCCTGCACCAAAATATATATCTTCATGCCATTTTGGGGAAGAGTGGCATTTCAGTAAGGGGAAAGAGAAAGGAACATATTCCCAACACCAAGGTCATACTTTAGTGCCCTTTTTAAAAAAGGCAGGGTGTTAGATAATGATATAGAAATCCACAGGTTTGGAACTCTAGGATGCTGCTGCCAGTCATATATTCTGGACTACAAATGCCAGAATTCTTGGAATTGTAATAAAAAAACACAGTCATGAACAATTCCAAAATCAATGTGCCAACAAATCTACTCTTGAGTTTTAGTCCAAACTTTAAAGCAATTATGCAAGGGGTGGGTGTATCTTGGGGATAGATTTCAGAATGCTGGTATAGCTCCTCTAAAGACTGATTCCATTCACCACACTGCAAACTTATTCAGAGCCACCAGCTTTTACTGCTTCCAGCATGCTGCTGTGAGCCCTAATTTATAGGGTCATTAAGCTTTTTATGCAGTACACATTGCTTCTCCATCCAGTATGGATCATGGCTAGTTCAAGAGGCAAAATATTAAAGTCGCCCATACTTACCTTTGAGTAGGAAAAATCAGTAAGATCAGATGTAGCTACATTTCTACTCATTAAAAAACTTGATATTCATGTTTAGAGATGGGCACGACTCAGAAAATTTTTTTGTTTTCATTTTCGTTTTTGTCTAGGGGTTCGTTTCGTTTCCGTTTTCGTGAGCTAATTTTCAAAAATTTTCGTTTTCATTTCGTTATGTAACGAAAATGAAAAATGAAAACAAAAACGAATTTTTTTTCGTTTCTTCCCATTTAGCTCCATTAAGTGCTTTCCCAGTAACGAAAAATGAAAAACGGCTCAAAATTAGTCGTTTCGTTTCGTTTCCGTTCCATTTTTGAATCGTTTTTCGTTTCGTTACGTAACAAAAACGAAAAACAAAAACGGAAACGGAAATTTCGCTAAGTCGTGCCCATCTCTATTCATGTTATCACTTGTCCTCACAAGAACCAGGAACTACAAAATTATATTCACCCGACAGGAGCATTTTGAGAATGGGGATTTTGGTAACATTTTAAAACTAATGCTTTAACATATTAACACACATTGCACCCAATCTAAAAAAAACATGAAAGCCAAACACTATGTACCCCTGGTGTATATAAAGGGTTACAAAGAGTAGTCAATAGTCATTATCTCTCTCGATCCAGCTCTGTGATCATATTGCAGTGACCCAGTTCAGCCATCAACACTGTAGGTAGGTGGAAGGGAAGTTCTAAGCATTTTCAGTGAACACTGAACAAAACCTTCCTTGAATCTCACTTCCGGGAGCAGGGGATGGTGTTCTAAAATTTTCATAGGAATATGTACTTTGTAGCTCACTACCGGTACCATAAGCATGTACTAGGCCAGATTCTTCTCTGCAGCCACAGTTCTCCCTTTCATCTATGTGTAATACTGAACTCGTGAAAACTGATTTGTATGGAGATGAAGGAATATTGGTACCACTGCTCTCTCCCCCAGGAAGCTGGGTGAGCAATATGCCCCCCCACTTGCCCTGGCAGTTGGGCTAGCATTTACGACTGCACATCAGATAAGACCGATGAAGCTGTTTGGATGAACAGTGAAACGTTTCTATCTCTCAAAAAAGAAGTCTAGTAGCCATGACTCAACTTCCAGATAAACTCACCTGGATGACTGAGAATCTTCACAGACATATCAGATAAGACTCAAACATAAGTTTAATAGCTGATTAAATGTTCAAATATTTAACGCTGAGATTTAACCCAAAGATTTAACCTCTAGAATTACCAACAAATTTCTCTGGCAAGAAAATTAAATTAGGTAAGTTGAGGGACTTCTGAATTTATATCTTTTTAGAGATGGGCATGAATTGCCAGTTCATGCTGGTCTATCCTTTGGATGAACAGGTGTTTGGCAGTTCCAGCCCTGCGGCAGTTTCCTGGCATCCCTGCCCCAGGTCCTCCAGGCGCTGCCTCTGATTGGGCAGTCACTGGAGGAGGCAGATATTGCTTGTGCCAAACCCCTGTTCAAACAAAGGACAAACTGGCACACGCTGAAGAACTAGCAGTTCATGCCCATCTTTATCCATTGTTCTAGCATAATTTAAAGTGAGTGGGGGATAAGAGTGGGTGCTCTTCTACACCTTTAAACTTACAAGATGCAAGAGTTAGTTGCAATTTTATTTTTTGTAATGAAGGCTGTGTTTTGAGGCCACATAGCTTCTCTACGGCATAGTTACCCATGCAACCTGCTTCTTCAGCTTCCCAGACTAGAGGTTGCAGTACAGTGGTACCTCGACCTATGAATTTAAATCGTTCCGAATGCATGCTCTTAAGTCAAACTACTCTTAAGTTGGGGTACCTATCTAACAAATTGAAAAAAACAAGTTAAAAAAATGAAAAAATGTAAGTCGAGCAGACCATATCTAAAATTTGTAAGGCAGCAGTTAAAAGGCCAACAGTTTTCCACTATTAAATCAAGATGCTCTTAGGTCAGGGTATTACTGTAGTTGATATCTGCACCAATAATCTAGGTCCTAATGGCATGTCAAAATTTCAGCCCTCCAGATGTTTTGGATCACAACTCCCACAGTCCTTTATTGTTTTCTGTCTAAACTTAGAATTCTGGGAGTTGTGGTCCCATCAGTATATCATGAGGGCCAAAGTTTGGACATGTTGATGTATATACATTTAAACATTCTTATGTATTCCTATCCAAATGTCATTGGATAGGAATTCAACTTGGAGAAAAAGGCTGATGGATGTTGGACTGTAGTCCAAGAATACCTGGCAAAAGCTAATGGCTGTTCAGGATCATCTGGAGTGCCTTCCCTTGCTCTGAAGCTCTAATATTTGCATTGATGATCATCAGGAAATGTTTCTTTTGTTAATCTGTATTCATTTTGTCCAGGGATATTTTCATCCATGTTCTTTGCCATTTCCCCCTCTTGAATTTTCCAGTAAGGTACAATTCTAGGCCAGGAACTCGTTCATGTTGATTGCTCAGGGCTTTTTCTCTCTCTTCAATCTTCTGTCTTCCTACTCCCCATCACTTCCTTAACTTTTTGTCTCATAATTTCTTACAGTATGGTTTAGTATCAGCACTCCCGAGGTAGTACTTAAAGCAAGGGGATTCTTTTGTCTATTTTCTTGGGGTGAGGGTAGCAGTGGCTGAATGTAAACAACATAGAAACACAATAGAAGTATCAGAGGGGAGTTTGCCACAGAGGGTGGATATCTGGGCACATGATATTGTACAGTGATGTGAAAAATCATGCTTCCAATATCATGTGTTAGTGGGGGGCACCCATTGTCTTACTTACAATGTATTTCCTTTGAGGGAATGACATGTGAATGCATACTGTGTGTGTTTTAGCCACTTTACCATCATCATCTTATGTTCACTGGAATTTTAGTTTGATAAGTGTTTTCATTATTCTCAATTAAGTACTTCTTCACAGTCCTCTGATTGATTGATTGATTGATTGATTGATTGATTGATTGATTGATTGATTGATTGATTGATTGACCCCATTATCCTTCCCAGGGTTCCATGGGAAAAGTGCATGCCTGTTATATCAATTCAGGACTGTGGTACTATTTTTTAGTAGCAGGTCTAGAAAGATAGCTCATCTATTGGTGGTGGTAGCCGCAAGAGCACGATGTAAATGTACCATCTCCCCTTGTAGGCTTGAATTGGCCTTGCATACAAATTGATGTTCATCCCTTTTAATTAAGTTTCCCCAAACCCCACCCCCACCTATTAAAATATTAAGCTAAGTAATATTTGGCAGGTAGTATCAATGTAGTGTGGGAGATGTGATGCTTAAAGGCAGGGGCTTTTCTCATGCTGTTTCTCTGTTTGCCAGCTCTGAACGTCTTCGCATCAGCTGTTAAGTACTGAAGTCGTACACAATGATGTTAAGCCAGCAAACATGGAAATATGGGAATAGCACGAGAAAGCCCTTTGTCCTCTCTCCCTGATTGATGAAGAATTTTATCGTCTGATCTCCAGAGGGGTTTCGAAGTGGCGCTGAACTGTTCAAGCTGCCCTACTAAAAGGTATTCAGGGCAAGAACATTTAAGAACTGAAAGGAAAGACAAGACAAGACAAAGAGAGACTTTAGAACGTTGTGCTATAGATGTTCTATAATGTAGTTTTTGCTAAAATAAAGGAAGTGATATTAACCATCACTCAAAGTGGATGGGTGATAACTTCAAGATAAATCTTTTATTCTCCTTTTTTGCTTGTAGACATTTTGCCCTTTATGAAATCAATCCTTAATTTATTTATGTTGAGAATATATGTTGTCCTTTCTTTACTTTTAAAAATAAAAAAACAGGAGCAATAACTTTTATGCATATACATTTTAGAAGTACTTTATAGTCCCCACATTTCGCAGTTTATAATGTGTTCTCACATGCTCTACGGTGAGCAAATATTATTGTTTATTTTGTAACAAAGATATAAAGATCTAGATTTAGCCATAATTTAGATTAGACTCATTGAAATCTGTCAGACTAGATTTTAAAATGATAAGCCAAAATTCTGTTGATTTCTGTGAATCTACTTTAGATATGGTCAAATTGTCACTATGAAGAATGCTAGATAATGGACATTACTGATCTGCAGATACCAGTATGGCTTAGTTCACACTAAATCCTCTTGGTGTGGTGGGAAAGTGGGTGATCACATGTTCTGGTACCCCATCCTTAATATAAGATGTAAAGCGGAAGTTGCATGTAAAGGCCTGCAGGTACACAGGACTGATTTGCATAATTCTTCTCCACCCAGAAAATTGAAAGAGAATGTAGAATAATGCAGAACAGACCCCTCTGTGGAATATCTGCTTCTTCAGTTATGTTTGTGAGGTAGAGAGAGGGATATTTCTTTTTCTCCATTACAGAAGGAGCATCTCCAACTCAGCAAAGCTACAATAAAACTACATGCTGATTGGAAACCATGAGAAGCATGGCACATGTTTATTTTCAGACGTAGATCTAGAAGTGTGCAGAGTGTGTATGCATTGGGTTTGCGAGAGAATCTAGCTCCTACTTCCATGTCTGTCTGTATCCATTTGTAGCTGTTCCCCTCCCCCCCCCCCATTTTCTTGCAACCTGTTATGTCAACTTTTCATGGAAATATTATTTTATGTTATGCTGGGCAATGTTTTAATTGCATCTACAAAGACATGATTTACACAATATTTTCTTCAACATTTATATCAAATGTATTGATTTAATATGCCAGATCCAAACTTTTAACTGTCAGCAATGCAAATCAAAATATCACACACACCCTCCTGGTATTGAAATTGATGATGTTTTAGACAATCTGGAAACATGAATTTGTCTTCTGTTAATATGAGATGTAATGTTTTTATCCCCTTCTCCCCCCCCCCACGTTTATCTCATGTTTAGAATGTGTATGTCTATTGCAGTTACATCTGTGTTCTGTTATAGCATCATTGGGGCAATAGTACATAAAGGAATGTACACTTTATAGTATTAGCGCTTGCGCAGAGATCAATGGGCACAGTCTATGTGGAATTTTAATTGTGGATATCCCATTGAAAAATAGAGCTCCAGGGGAGTATAGAACAAAATAAACAAATTCTGTCTTTACATTAGAAGGCACTGAACTATATTCCTACTGGATTGTGTTCAGTTCTTTATGAGTAGAAAATAAGAGTGTAAAGAAATTTGGATTTTCTTTTGGTTTTTTTTTATCATTGTATGAATGCTAATATTAGATTAGGTTGCTGGATGTGGTGGGGAAAAGAGAAGCCTCTGTCCAATTCTGGTATGCTTAGTGCACTTGGATGAACATGGAATGCCACACAGATAGTGCTTTTGCACATGAAAATATATGCAACAAAAAGCTGATGTGAATATGTTCCACTTTTTGTCACATGCTTCAAAAAAGAGATGCATATACTATGTAATCATCTAGATTCTGTGTACCCATCTGGAACTCTCACAGAAAAGGCAACATGCAACTAAAATTAAATGCAAGTCATGTTCACTGTAGCACATGGTGCAATTCTGCTGATCAAATGCCTGTAAAAAACTATTGATGCAGAAGTGGATGTTAATTACGCCCTGCCTGTTGAAATCAATTTGACTTAAAGTTTCCAGCATTGACTGGAGGGAGCACATGCTTTTCCCAGTTCTCTTCCTCCAATAAAATGAACTGGAAAAGCAAGGACATCCCCACATGTCCACTAGAACTCTTGCTCCTGGACAGGTCTCCATGAAAGTCTTTGTGTATGTTCGGGGTGGGGGTGGGGATACAATTCTACACAGTATGTATAACATTTACTTGAAAAATTAAAAGCTATTGAGAATCCATCAATGAGGCTAGCAAAATTAGAACTCTCACATGCTCTAATGTATCTTATGTAATCATCCTTTAAGCAGGCTTGCTATGTAATTCCACTTCCTCACCTGTCAAGCTGCAGACTGTCAACAAAGACTCTTGCTCAATTTCCTATCACACGTTTGCTGTCTGACTCTTTTGAAAGGAAATGCTTATTTGGCTCTCTGATCTGTAAAGTGTAATAAATCCAATTTATAATGGTCTGGTGATGTGTACAGTATTACGCTATGTATTTGTAGGCATGACTGTTGTGGCAAGAGAAGGGGGTTGAAGAGCTTCCCCTGGCTCCCCTTGAAAGAATCTTGTTCATTTTTATGAAATATTTTCTTATTTTCCTCCATTTTCCCATTCAGACTGTAAGAATTCTTGATCGTAGTAATACACTTCTGGTTTGTTTATTTAAAAGAAAGAAACAGCACTTGGTGACAACACAAAAGTCACCTAATTTATTTAACCCATTCTTTCAAGGCAGCAGTTTATTTTAGGATTTGTATTTCTACAGGGTGCTGGTGTACAGTCAGTATAAGGGAGGGATAAACAAATTGTGTCCCCCCAAATATTATTGGATTGCATGTCTCTGTATTCTTTGTGACTGACTGGGCTGGCTAGGGCTTATGGGAGAGGGCACTCCAACAAACTAAAATTAATATCAGAGCAAGATGCTGATGTAGGGTTCATGAAAACTGTGGCAAGGCTGCAAGTCTATGCATCACATGCACTAGATTACAGTAGGACCCCCGTATCCACTAATTCAGTTATCCACGGTTTACAGAGGAAAAAAAATAAATAATTCAGCAGCCACAAAGCAAGCTGTAAAGCAAGCTGTTGTCACAAGCAGTAGCCATAAAGCAAGCTACTGTCAGGAAATAGCAGTTTGGGAGTGAGTGGGCAGGTGTTCTCTCTTATCCACAGTTTTCATTATCCACGAGAAGGCCTGGAACCAGTCCCCAGCAGATATCGGGGTCCTACTGTACTGTGGTTCTCCAAAGACCTGCAAACTGCACACAAATGTGCCAGGTCAGAAATCAGTAATAGTTCAAGTTCAAGTTCAACTTGAACTTGAATCAGTAATAGTAACATGTACCTGCTGATCCAAGGACCGGTTTACATGTATATGATATGTTGACTTTTTTGGACCTTCTTGCCAGTTAAATCTGAATCTGGCTCTAAACACAGGTTGTTATATTAGTGGCATGAAGTTACTGTCTATGTCAGTGGCTTATTCACATACATATGCAAGTAATATGTTGGCATTAGATCCACCAAGTAAATGTTCACATGCGAATTGTTCCTAAGAATGAGGCATGTGCACATATCTCCTTAATTCACACCCAAAGGTGCATTGCTGCTTCTGCACAGCTGATACCAGCTTGAATGGACCTCTTCAGAGACATTAACTGCCAACTACCAGAAATAACTCCTTTTAGTCATATCACTAACATTCCAAGTTTGTTTGAAAACTAAATTTTGATGGCTACTAGTACTACTAGATAAATTTATGTTGTGAAGTATGGAACTGCCTGGAAATCAGAAACAGGGAGAATTTGTGGATGGTAGAACAGTAATTTTCACACACGGATTATTTCTTTCAAGGCCCTTTCTGTAGTCACATTATCAAGGTTTTATGGGGCTGAGAACACTTATTTTTCTTTGCAATACCTAGCTCTACAAAGCACTACAATGCTTTCAAATAAATCTATCATTGCCATTACCACTTCCATCACAATCATCACAAGTGTTCTAAGTCTCTTGTGCTAAGTCCTTCTCCTTTCTGTCTGTCACTGGGGCCATGACTATTTCTTGATGCACATCTCCGAGATCTCAGTTCTGCCAAACATAATCTCACCTGGATAATTTACTGCTCACCTGGATTTGAAGTCAGCTAATAGTGGATGACAAACATGGCATCTAATCTGTAACTTGAGGAAGCCAGCCATATTGTTGAAATTATCTTATGCCATGGTTTCGCTAATGGAGGGATTTTCCAAATCTCCACAGCTTTGTCCAGACCTAATGGCAGGATACCATACTTGGTATTTACAAGTTACATCACTAATATAGTGCCCAACTGCTGCATTTAATACATACATATCTATACATTTCCTGCTCATTTATAGGTTGATTCCCCAAGCACTTTTTCTTTATTGGTCCATGTTTTAAAATAATTTACGATTTTGAACTGGGTTTTATAACTCTTGGAATAATCTGCATGTTCAATTTAAAAATGCATACCTCTTTCTCCCTGTCACTCCCTCTCTTTTCTCACACAGAAATAGATTCAAGCCATTGTGCAATATAGGCCTGCACAGTTTTGTATTTTGTTGTGGCCCACAATATTTGAGTGTTAATTGAAAAACATTTTACATACACTTAAACTACTACTGCCCCACCCATGTCCTTGCAGAGACCGAATGATTGAACACAGCAATGCATTGATTGTCATATAATCAACCTCCCAAATTTGGGTCTGTAAATTAACTTGGTTAAAACTACTGATCTGAAAGGGGTTTGTCAGCGTTGGACAAGAACTGCAATAGTCTCACCTTCTGCTAAAATAACATTCAAAACAACAACACATTTAAAGTAAGAAAACTTGTTTAATCCATTTAAAACAAGAAATCCCATGTCTTCTCAGGAGTAAGTCCCAACTGGACTCATTCAGACCCCCCCCCCCCGCCCCCAGGTAAGTGTATACAGATAATGGCCTAGCATAACTGAAAGTGGCCAGGAGGTAGAACCAAGAAGAAACATCGCTTTGTTTGGGGTTTTGAACATTGGCTGAGTTTGTATCTTCGTAATCACTCCAGTCCTACGGTGTGTATTCATGTGCACTTTGCTTCTCGATGGAAAAACACTACGTATATTTTGTGTAAATTATAGAGACCTTGAGCTGAAGGGAAAAGCCGCATCGATCTGTCTTTCTCTTGGTTGGAGGTAAGGAATTTTGAAGGCCTTTTAAATTCTTCATCAAGGGATCTTGAAATGGCAGAAGAACCTAAACTGAAAAGAACAAGGAATTCAGCAAGTATTCTTTACATCCCTATGATAGATCTGTATGATTGATTGTTCCTGATTATATTTTCTTGTATTTCCTTATATAGCACCTATCACAATGTCAACATTGGGGGGGGACACACAGTATAAATAGTGGATTTCCCCCTTAATGACTTCTTTCTCTCTTTCTTTGTCACTGATTTCTTTGTAATAAGTTTGTTTTCCCAGGAGCATATATCAAACCCAGCAGCATATACCCCTCCACATACTGGATCTAAAGAGGGCTTTTTAAACAGCAGTTTTACTATTGCCTCCTTCAAGCATGCTGGAATCCTGCCCTGTTACAAGGGGGTATTCACTACTCTTCCTATCCAGTCTGCCAGACCTTCTTTGGCAGCTTTTTGAGCCAGGAAGGACAAGGGTCCAAGAGACATGTGGTGGCCCTCATCTCCCCAAGAGTCCTGACCACATCCTCAGGCTGTAGGGGCTTTAAGGAATTTTTAAGGAACTGTATAAAAGAAAAAAGGCAGAAATTTATTTTAGCACAATGGAGCAAGCTTCATCAGACAGTGACCTAGAAAAAACAAAAACCATTTTGAGTCATCATGGTGGGCTCCTCCAGACTGGAAGTTCAAGACCCTATCATAATATCTCCACAAAGATGGGTCCAATATTTTTCAGATCTTTTTGACAAAGATATAGTTGTTAGATCTCCTACACCTTTTGCTCTTTCTGATCTTCCTGTTTGGCCACCGGTAACCATAGAAGAGACCAAATATGTAATTATTCAGTTAAAAGCCAGAAAAACAGCTGCTCTGATTCCGTTTCGCTGGACCTATAGAGATGTGAACCAGACTGGTGGGTCTCACTTCTTGCTTCCCCTTTCACAGCTATAGATAATAATGGGATAATTCCAAAATTCTGGACCAATGCAATTCTTGCCCCTATTTATTTAAAAGGGGGATCCCCACCTTCCAGAAAACTTTAGACCAATTAGTTTATTATCAGTAATTGGGGAACTCTATGCAAAACATCTACTAAATAAACTTACTTTCTGGATTCATAACCAGGCATTGTTTGGCCCTGAGCAAGCTGGTTTCAGAAAAGGAAAGGCCACAGTAGATAAATGATTAATATTCTGGAAATAAATGGAAATCCAGCTGTCTTCTTTTCCCTGCTTACATGTCCATAAAAATGCAGGACATTTTCTCTAGCAAAGTGCAGTGTCATGCTTACTGCCTTGCCTTGCCCACCCCAGCCCCGAAATAAAGAGGCAAGACAAGAATCTGCTTGCAGGAATGGTGCTGCCCAATAAGCGTGGCGCCCAGCTTTACTGGTCACCCCTGGTGCATGTGCCTTCCTTCAAGAGTTACCGGGAGCTTTACTGTCGCTTGGTGGAGGACCCAAAGGAATTCTGGGGGGATAGGGAATTGAAATTGGGCCACAATTTATTGATAAACCGCCACAAGTTAACTGTAAAGAGTAAAGCAAGGTGGCCTCATAAAAGTGCAAGTGTCATCAATTAAAGGGCCTAATTAACTTGCGGAGGGTGCTGTCCCCTAGAACAGCACCCACCCCAAAGGGAACGGTCTGGCCAGCCCTCATCTAACCACTAGGGGTCAATTTTAATGCTCTAACTAATATTGTACATATCCTGAAATATTAATATAGAGGGCTGCTGGGTAAATTAATAACATTCTACTTTCTCTGACTGACAAAGCTGTTTGGATGAGCAACGAAACGTTTCAATCTCACAAGAAAAGAAGTCCAACTGCCATGACTCAACTTCCAGATAAACTCACCTGGATGACTGAGAATCTTCACAGACATTCTACTTTCTACTACAGCCTAACCTGGTTTGCCACTTGCACTAACTGCCAGTTGTGACTTGTGAAAGGATAAAGGACCACACCTTATCTGAGGAGAATGGGATGGGCAAAAACTCACTGCAACTCCTGGCCAATCTGAGTAGCAGTCAAAAATTCCCATCCAGCTCTGACACAACCAGCTAATCTCATTTTACTAACAGGGTGGGTGGGAGGGAGAACACCAGGAGACAAAAGAGGCCAGGGAGTCTATGCCTGAGACTATGGGACCATGTGGTCCACAATTCCAACATCACATCGGTGCAGGGAGGCAAAGGAGCCCCTCCCAGCACTGAACAGCTGTTTGGAGCAGCCAGTATGGTAGGTTAAAAGGAATCCCATACCTCAAAAGACATTGCTTATGTGAGCAGGGTGCATTGGGAACTCTTGCTCATATGTTCTTGTACTGTTCACTACATCAGAGTGATTGCTCCAGATTTGTTGCACTGGTCCTATTAAAATTGGAGGGAAAATCCGATGTGGACAAAGATTGTTCATGTTATCTGTGGAGGCACGTTACCCTTTAAACAAACATATCATGCTATTTTATGTTTTGCTATACCATGTTTGCACTCATGTAATTTTAATTGGGCACATACTACTTATATATGCGAGTAATTTTGCCTGTTGTACTGTATGCTTTTGTTTGATGCCAATAAAGGTCTTGACTGACTGACTTATATATGGAGGTGCCTGACATTCTGGAAAAAAATGCTGATTTTATCAGCTCAATTGTGAAAAAGCAAAGCCACATTTTCAACTGAACTTTTTATGTTTTGGTCTTCTTCCCCCATCTCCAGATTTTGTATGTGTGGGGTATTTACCCAACCAGTCTGTTTATGTTTTATTCAATAAAGGTCTATCTATCTAGCTAGCTAGCTATCGATTTGGAGAGGGTTCTTTACTTTTTCTCTATTAAGAATTGACCAAAAATGCATGCCTGAAAATCCTAGTCAGGACCCACTAATTGTCAGTGAAAAGTCAGAATGAGTTATGGCATTTGCTTGCTTCATTTGTAACTGTGCAAGTGGATTTGCCCCTAAAATTATCAAAAAATGTTAATTTGTAATAGTTGTTATGGGTTTTTTGGGCTGTTTCGCCGTGTTCTGGAAGTTTTTCTTCATCAGTTTTGCCAGACTCTTTGGCTGGCATCTTCAGAGGGCAAAGAGCTTGGGGCGAGAGAAACTCTTTGTTCCCTGAGCTACTTGCCCTCTGAAGATGCCAGCCACAGAGTCTGGCGAAACGTCATGAAGAAAAACTTCCAGAACACAGCCAAACAGCCCGAAAAACTCACAACAACTATCAGATCCCGGCCATGAAAGCCTTCAAAATACATTATTTTTTAAATAATTTTTGAAACATAAAACATTAGAATTTCTGCAAATATCAGTACAAAACATGTATAAGTATTGAGGCTGTCCTATAATTTGAAAAAAGTAATATAGCACTTTTAGATTTGCACTGCAAAATGAGTAAACTTATTCCCTGCTATGTTCCATTTGTAATGTAACTTAGTTACTCCTTTCTTATTGCTAAATAAATAAACGAGGAAATAAGTCCTATATAAAAATCAAGAATAGATTATTTCCTTCTTATTCTTTCTTCCTTTTTTCAATTTCTTAATAATCAAAGGGAACTATGTTACATTACAAATGGAAGATAACGGAGAGTGCTTAACCTGCATATAGTTTCCTTCACCTGCCTGCTTGCTTTCAACCCTGATTTAGTTTTGGCACATTCTATCGCTGCTTTCAGGAGTTTTTGTTAATACACTCTGTTGCCAGGGAAGGGTACCTACCTGTGTTCTTAAGAACATGGCTACAGAGCTCAGCACAAGTGGAACCATAGCTTTTCTGGAATATCCAGTGGCATTGGAAATTCCAATACCCCTTAATCATGTACTAGGCCAGATTCTTCTCTGCAGCCACAGTTCTCCCTTTCATCTATGTGTAATACTGAACTCGTGAAAACTGATTTGTATGGAGATGAAGGAATTATAGCTCGCCTGCTCTGTTTGGACCTTCTCAGCAAACTAGGAACATAAAGAAAAGATGCAACCCAGCTCCTTCAATTCACTCAAAGATATACATGAATTTATTGATAAAATGTGGGCATCCTGATAGTAAATCCTGGAGCTGCTTCAGAAGAAGACTGAAAAGAAATTTCAGTGAAATGAAGGGCAAGTACTGGTCAGCATTTGGATCCTCACTGCAACGAAATCCTTTGGAACTAATAACTGCTTATACTATTATGATCATCTGGATTACTTTAATATGTTATCCTTGTTATAAGTACACACTTCCGTAAGCAGCAATATTACCATTGGAACCCCTTTTGTTGAGTACTGCACAAACAGTTTGGCTCAGATTTCAGCTTTGCATTTCAGCTAATGCAACTACATATTACTTTGCTTTCATAGTTTAGACCATAATATTTAATTCTTTCCACTGGATATAAACTCTTGGCTACAATAATTAATTCATGGTATTTGAAAGAGGAGCTGATGTGTGTAGGTAGGTGGGGTGGAGGGTAGGATTACTGCTGTTGACATCCTAATGGTATCACCAGAGAATTTTGTTCGTGGTCAAGACACACATTTAATTCTATGCATATGCATACAGATATATATCCTGTTCACACCTGAAGAGGAACTGTGCATATATTTTGCATCTGAGGCAAGAAAACACAAGTACAACAGTAAAATGAGGCTCATATTGTGAAAGCTGACAATAAGTAAATCTTAAGCTTAGTGGGAGGTTGGATGTTGAAAGAATAAACCGAAAGCAGTAACACATCTGATGACAATATGTGAGAAAGCTTCCTTGGATATGTGAAGAGAAACATGCAAAATCCTTTGAAATATTATGCATACAAGATATAAGACAGCACAATTATCATCTTGCTTTTAGCAACCAAGAATGATTGATTTGTTACAGCTATTTGCTTTTGAAATGTGAAATGGGGCTAAGATGAGGCTGTGCTTAGTTGTTTAAGGATTCCAGCATCTGTCCTGGCAATCCTCTTACAAAAAGAAGTCATTTTGGAATTAGCAAATGGCAACATGGATTTTGAAATGGATAGGAAATCAAGCAGATTATGCACTGGGGAAAGATTTTCTTGCTCTGCTAACCCCTTTTTACAATTTATCAAGCTCAAACTCTTTGTTCTCAATGTCTCAGATCATACTGAGGAGGACTATAACAGTGAAAATGAAACACAATAAGTAACAAGGCTTTAAGTATAACTGGTTCTGCAATACATACAGTTAGTATAATTATAATCGCATATTGTATGTAAGGGTAACATTGCTGGTTGGTTTATAGAGAACAGAGTTCTGGTGGTTTATCGTGAACTTAGAATTGTTTTACAACCCCCGAAAACAGCAATTTAACACAAATTTGACTGGGATAGGAGATTTCTTCAGGGGATGTAAATGAAATGTCTCTTCAAAGAGAGGAGGAGGCAGTGGAATTATAGTCCACAAGTTATATGCCTCCACTTTTTAATGTTCATAGCAACAATGTCTAACATTTAAGTTTTACTGATTTTTAACCTGACGTTCCAAGTTCTGAACAACTCTATGCTTACCATTAGAGTCCCACAACTGTACAGCTCCCCAACTAAAATGCTTCCATTGTGGACCAGACTTCTGCAGCCAGATTTTTTACAAGACTGAGCCGACTGTCTAACCAGCGAGGCCAGCCCCGAGCTCCCAGCCCTTCTTCTCCTCCAGCAGCAGCGGCGGCTTCGGTGAGGCTGAGGACCAGCTCCAGGTGCTCAGAGCTGGCCTCGCCGAAGCCCCCGCTGCCGGAGGAGGGGAAGAAAGCAGGAGCAGTTTGGAGGCGGCAGCCGCGATGCTGGGTTATGGCTGCCGCCCAATTCCGGTGCCTTGCACCGGGGCTCCGAGATGTAAGTCAAAGCCTGCAACTGAAGTCAAACAGGCCCCTTCTTGCTGCAAGTCAAATATGATGCAAGTCAACCAGTATGTAAGTCAAGGTTCCACTGTACTGTATTGAATAGGCCCTAAGCATATAAGAACCAATAAACATAGCTTAAGATCAAGGACTAAATATACCATACATAATTTAGGAATGAGAAATAACTTTGTCGGCTTCAGCAGATGCAATTTAAGTAATTTTTTACATTTTCTGAAATGCATTGTGAGAAGAAACATGTCATCTTGGATAATTAGACATTTGCAAGGCTTATGAGGTGCATTTGGATCCACATTTAAACTATGAAAAACTAAAATGCTTATTATATGATCACAGTGACGAACAAAGGTATTGCTGTAGCTGTTTGAGTCATGCAGTAGTACCCCAAATTATGGAGTTAATCCATTCCTTGCAGTGCTTCATATCTAGAAATTTTCATAAGTTGAAATGGGGCACAATGCACCCTGGGAATGGAAGCCTTCCACAAAATTTTCATATCTCGAGGCATCCCATGGGAATTTTTTTATTTTATTTTATTTTTATTTTTATTCTATTCTATTCTATTCTATTCTATTTTTGTACCTCGAGGTTTTCATGGATGGATTTCCCTTCATATTTTGAATTTTTCACAATTAGGGGGAAATTGTAATTCAAGGGACAACTATAGTTTTGTGCCCACTGAACTACCTTGTAAACTTAATACAGTAGTATCTTGGTTTATGAGCATAATCCATTCCAGAAGCATGCTCATAAACCAAAGTACTTGTATATCAAAATATATTTCCCAATGGGAAATTAATTAATTAATTAATTTATTTATTTATACACTGCCAGTCTTCCAAAAGGAACTCTGGGTGGTTTACAATCATTGTAAAATATTATGTTCTAAAATAAACAGATGACTAAAAATGCCCCTAAAGACTCACCGGCAAGAGCAACTTATAACCCCCTGGACATGAGCACCAAAAACAGAATAGACAAGATATTAGACATGAGTGGTTGCCATATGCCTCTTTGAAGAGCAAATAATGGAAATTTATCTGAACTGTTCTGGGGTCCCAGTCTCAATCATTTCCTATGGGGAAATTTTCTTTGGCTGGGAGCTGCAGTGGCCTTTAGCGCTCTCCCTGGGCCCAGCACTGTGCAAGGCATGCTGTGAAAGCTGTGGCTGGGCAGCGCCAGGCTTGGAGGGAGCTCTGGAGGCCCATGGCAGACCCACCACATGTCCTGGTAGTAATTTCCAGTCAGTACTGGGCCCAGTGTGGGCCCACTGGAGGCCCATTCTGAGCTTTGCTGGGCACATGGAGAGCCCCGAAGTCCACTTCTGGTCCACTGGAAGTTACTTTCGGTCTGTGCCAAGGTGTAGGAATCCCAGCGCAGGCCCATCGTATGGCCCCGGAGGCCTGCTCCATAGAGCACCAGGCCTGGGACAAGCTCCAGAGGCCGCAAACAGGGCTACCATATGGGTTGGAACAAGCTCCGGAGGCCCATTCCAGGCAGTATAAGGCCTGCACTAAGGTGAGCAGTGCTCGCAAACCAGAGCAATGCTCGCAAACCAAGGCAATTTTTTGTGAAAAAATTTGCTCGGTTTGTGAAATACTTGCAATCCAAGGTACTCGCAAACTGAGGTACCACTGTATATGTTTCTACTCCTATTGGGTATGCATGCATCTGTTAATATAAAATGTGCAAATAAGTATCCATATAAGGAAGGATGCACAAAAATGTTTAACAAGAGGGAAGGGAAATACTGTGAGATTGTGACTCCTATCATCTTTCATGATTAGCTTTCAAAAGCCACCTGACAGTGCATAATAACAATAAAAACAGTGGCAGTAATTTCTTCTGTATGCACAGTGTTGGAGCACTCCCCACCTCTGGAGGTAATTGGTGCCATTGGGGAGTTTTCCCCCCAATATTCAATCCAAATCTGGCTTCCCATAAATTGAGCCAAGTATTGAGTGTCCTAAGTTCTGGGATGATCAAGAAAAGAACCTGTCCTTCCTCTGTAGGATGACCTTTAAAACACTTGAAAAGTGCCATCATATCTCACCTCGGTCTTTTCTTTTCAAGGCTCTGAGAAACATGTTGAAACAATTAGGACTTCTTGTTCTCACTTCTTCCCACTTCTTCCCCATCCCATGCCATGGTCCTATTTTGATTAATGGGCTTCCAAAAATTAGAAGCATTGAGTTTCCCCATCTTTTTGATTGATCCTCTCTCTCTCTCTTTGTGTGTGTGTGTGTGTGTGTGTGTGTGTGTGTGTGTGTGTGTGTGTGTGTGTGTGTGT
>JAHTLZ010000085.1:3520057-3538465 GCA_023846285.1 Phrynocephalus versicolor | reverse complement strand
ATCATCATCATCATCATCATCATCATCATCATCATCATCATCATCATCATTACTGGCATTATATACCACCTCCGTGTCTTCTTGCCATATCTGCTTTAATCTATTCTCTTTATATTCCCCTTGCATTAATAGTTTATATATCTTCCTTACCATTCCTTTTCTAGCTTTTTAATTCTCTGTATTGCTTCTATTTTCTATAATTTCTTCAAATTTGGTCTATTGTCTTCATTTTCCAACTTTGGTTTTCCATTCTCTAGTCCTTCCCCAATTTGTATAAAATTTAACCAAGAAATTTATTCTGCTTGATTCTCTTTAATATTTCCCCTGTTTTATATTTGTTTCATCCAATCCCTTAAAATTGTAAGTCCTTGATCTAAAAATATTTTAATTAATTTGCCTTCTGTTATTTGAATCAAAAGTGATACTGGTGAGAGGAGAGTTTTACATCTGAGAGCAGTAACAGAGAAGGTTGTCACCTATGGCCCCAACAAACTCGTATGAAGGTGGTGGAAATGAGAGAAAGTGCCCCCTTGATTATCTTAATACCTGAGAAGGCTGATAAAGGGAGACATGGTGTTTGAGATACTTTGGATCCAAGCCATTTAGGGTTTTATAGATTAAAACCAATAGCTTGAATTGTGCCCAGAAGCTGATTGGCAACCAGTGAAGCTGCTGCAACTGGGGTGGTGGAGGAGTAGAGGTGAATCTGGAAGCACTTCAAAGCTGTGTGCCTGTATTTGCAGAGGATGTGTAACCCCATCCAGCATGGACTGTATTCCTGTTCCTTAATTTGCCTTTTGACTTACTAGGAGGACCTTTGTCTTGTCTGATTTAAGTTTCAGTTTATTCATCCTCCTCCAGTACATTACAGACAATAGTTACTAAAGATGATACAGACAATACAATACAATACAGTTACAGACAATAATTACTAAAGCCAAAACAGCATCCTCAGATTTAGGTGGCAAGGAGAGATAGAGTATGGTGTCATCTGCATACTAGAATCTCAACACTCTGGACAACTTTAAGATGTAGGTCTTAATATAGGAGACAAAACCCTGGGGAACCATAAAGGTCAGTGGTCAGGTTGTCAAAAAGTTGTTCCCCAGCATCATCTTCTGAGTTCTCTCTTCCAGGAAAGACTGGGGCAACCATCAAATGGTTCCTCCAAGTCCTTCCCAGAGGGATGGGCCAGAAGGAGATCATGGTCAGTGGTACTGAAAGCCATTGAGAGGTCCAACGGAACCAACAGGGATATACTTCCCTTCCCCAGATGCAGTCTCTGTCCCATAGTTAGGCTTGAAACTAGATTGAAATGGATCTGCTTCACCTGGAACCCTTGGAGATGAGAAGCCACAACCCACTCCAACACCTTCCCCAAGAATGGGGTATTAGAGACTGGTTAATATTCAGTATTGTGGGAACCTTTTCAACTCTCTGCCCTTTGTACTTTTCCTACAAAGTGAATTTGGAATCATTTAACTTCTGATCAAACACCTGAAGAAGTTAGTGAAAAACAATTTGAAGACTACCACAGGAGACCTGAGATTGACCACACCTCCTAAACTAGCCAGTTGCTTGTCTCCAGGACCTAGCTAATTCTAACTGGGAAATCACACATTTTTTGTTCTCATGGAAAGGTGATGTGGTTTTAACTTTGGTCTCATTGGGATTTTGCACATTTGCATGTCCATACTTGTGCAGTTGAATAATTGCACAAGCAAGACAAGAGTACAATAGCATTTTCCTCCTTATGTTGTTGTTGTTCAGTCGTTCAGTTGTGTCCGACTCTTCATGACCCCATGGACCAGAGCTCACCAGGCCTTCCTATCTTCCACTGCCACAATATGGTCAAATCCATATTGGTTGCATCGATGACACTGTCCAGTCATCTCATTTTCTGCCGTCCTCTTTTCTTTCTGTCTTCAATCTTTCCCAACATCAGGGACTTTTCCAAGGACTCATCTCTCCTTATGAGGTGGCCAAAGTACTGGAGCCTCAGCTTCAAAATCTGTCCTTCCAGTGAACATTCAGGGTTGATTTCTTTCAGGATGGATAGGTTTGATCTCCTTGCAGTCCAGGGGACTCTCAAGAGTCTCCTCCAGCACCACAGCTCAAAAGCATCAATTCTGCGGCGATCAGCCTTCTTTATAGTCAAGCTCTCCCTTCCATACATCATGATTGGAAAAACCATAGCTTTAACTATCCCGACCTTAGTTGGCAAAGTGATGTCTCTGCTCTTTAGGGTGCTACCTAGGTTTGCTATTGCTTTCCTCCCAAGAAGCAGGCATCTTTTAATTTAGTTGCTGCAGTCGCCATCTGCAGTGATCAAGGAGCCCAAGAAAATAAGCTCCTCATATATGTCAGCAACTAGTAGTGAGTGAGAGATAACCTCTGGTATTGGACATAAGATTATGCCCATAGGTAGCCTTCTAACCCATGAATTATTTCCCGCTTTCCTCATTCATTCCATATTCATTCCGCCTCTTTTGCAAAACTATGAGCAAATAGCCTAGAAAGAAAGGAGTCAGACTATTTCAGATGGTGTTTGTGCTATCCACATTTTCTCAGGGAGCAAATTTCAGAAGAATTTCAAGTACAACGTGCAACTAACTGATAATGATGAAGAGCTTCATGGTTCAGTGGTTAAAATGCTGTCCTGCAGCTAAACTGTGCTCATGACCTGGGGTTCAATCCCAGGTAGCTGGCTTATGGTTGACTCAACCTTTCATCCTTCTGATCAAGGTAAAATGAGGACCCAACTCAAAGGAGTGTGGGAGAGAGAATGTGTTGCTTGCATAATTAAACTGTAAACCGCCCAGAGAGTTCTTTAAAAACCATGGGACAGTATATAAGCAGAACACACTTTTGGTAAGACTTTACATTTTTACATTTTTACATTTGCAAGGTAAGATTCTTCAGCTATCACTTCTTGTTTGTAGGCGCGATAGGAATGGGGAGACTTTTCATGTGTGGTGTGAGTTTCAGTTTTGCAGAATCAATTATTGCTTTAAAATTGCCCCACTTTTTGTAGAGAGAAACATACTATCTTGAGGCATGTTTAACTTTTGAAGTTTTTCCCCAAATTGCCCTTCTCCAATATTTAAGTTGTGCCAATTTTCACATCCTCTTCCACCCATGATTCATCAGGGTTCCCCCACCACCACCTTTAACTTTGAAAAGGTATGGTCATAGCCCAGGATATGAAAAGGGAGTAAATTGTAGCATAGCAATGCCATGCTTTGTAGTAGATACAACTCATTAAAATCACCATTTCCCCCCCCCTCTAACAGGGCAAATATCCTGTCAATGGCACAGGCCATGTTTAATAGAAACTGACGGATGATTTTTGTCGGAAAGGTTAGCTATAATTATGAAAGACATCCTTAGGACCTAAAAATCAAATACCACAGTAAGATTACATCATTAATGTGTTGTTGTAGCAAGGTTAGTCATTTTAGCTTCCATATCATTGTCCTTTGGTGTCTCCCTCTGATTTGCCTTGCCATGATGGCAAGTATATAATTTTGTTGACATGCATCTACAGTCCACTTCCAGATTTTTTTACAGACCATATTACTTTCACAATTGTCCGCATACATGTCTTCATTTTTAAAAAATTCTACAGGTATTTCCATATGCATTTGCAATTGTCCAAAATGCTTCTGCTTAAAAAAAAAATCACAGTAACCATTTTCAGTACATGTGACCAAATTGCATGGGAACAAACTGCAGCATAAAATTCAAAAAAGTACAGATCCCAAAGAAACTTTACAGTATTCCAATTCAGGACTAGATTTAATGGTGCTTCATAAATATAAACTTCCTCATGTTTTCCTTGCTGCCTAGATGCCCTAAGCACATCCAATCTCGCCTGATTTCGGAAGCTAAGCAGGGTCGGCCCTGGTTAGTACTTGGATGGGAGACCACCAGGGAATACCAGGTGCTGTAGGCGCCTGGAGTAGGAACTGGCAAGGCACTCCAGTATTCCTGCCAAGAAAACTCCATGGACATGGGGTCACGAAGGGTCGGTCACGACTGTAACGATGCAACACACACACACATTTTCCTATTCCTATGCTTTCTTGTGTTCCATGAAGAAATAAAGGAATGTAGGGTATCTGTGTGAGACTGAGTTCAAGCAAAGAACCAGCAACTTTGCCAGATAAGCTCAAGACCTGCATTGCTCTGTTCGGTGTCAATCAAGAGCCTCCTATTGATGAGCAGAACAAAGTAACAGCAAATATGCACTATCACTGTATTTGTCTCATTAAGATGAAGAGATTCTGCCGAATTTGATAAAGATGACGATGCAGATAATGTTACTAGAACAACATGCATATCAAAAAGATCTGCAATATAAGGAAAGTAGAAATAAGGGGGATATGTTATCAGAATTAAAATCCTGATGAAAATGCCATTTAGATTTGGCTTTCCTTCATGCTCAAAGTGTCAACATACAGAAAACAAATTATATTTAATCGAGTTAAGTTCTTCAGATTAAGTTTGAAACCAGTTGGCCAACTCCCACTCCCCCATAATGTAACAAAATAGGTATGTCTAACCTTGGTGTTTGTATTAGGAAATGTTACCTGACCTTTGTTTTTACATAAGGCTATGTAAAATGAGAATGGCAGTTCAAATTCAAGTTGCTGGAGGAGAGGTTTAATGGGAACTGATGGAAAGGTTAGCTATACTGTACTTATGAAAGACATCTGTAGGTCCTAATTCTCAGAACTGGCTTTTTGTTTTGTTTTGTTTACTTTGCTTTACTTTTAAATTGAGATCGCAAGTCTCATAGGAATGATGTCAAGAAAAAGTTGGCTTCTTATCCACAAAGATTAGTAATATTTAGAGATGGGCACAAAATGATTTTTTGTTTCCTTTTTAGAGATGGGCACGACCAGAAAAAATTATGTTTCGAGATGTCATTTTTCGGCACGGGTCCGTTTCGGGTCGTTTCTGTTTTTCGTGAAATTTTTCAAAAATTTGTTGTTTCGTTTTTCGTTTTTCGTTTGTCGTTTCTACCCGCTTTTTGCGCGATTTTAAAGCATTTTTGGGGGCTGCCAGAGCTTTTTATGCCTTCTGTGGCTGCCAGACCTGCCCAGTCTGCAACCTGGGCATGCTATTGGTTGAAGATTTCCAAGAATTTACATGATCCCATCACATGGCTTGCCTCCATGTTGTGGCTGGAGTGGCGACATCCATTTTGTCAACCTTAAAGTGAAAAGAAAAATACATTGCGATGGGAGAAGACAAAACCAAACATTTTAAGGACCCCAACCCCCTGGTAGGTAATAATTTCAAATAATTCTTGCATTATCGCTGCATTTTAATGGATGTCAAGGGTGTTTTAATACCCAAGAAATCAATATTAGGCATATGGGAGCCATTTTGGGTCAATGTCCCCAACTCCCCTTAAAGGAAAAAAAAATACAGCGATCTGAGAAAAGACATAAATGCATGTTTTAAGGACCCCCACCCCCCTGGTAGGTATAATCAGACAGTATAAACAATTATTGCTGCATTTTTATGGATGTCCAGGGCATTTTTTTAACATTTAAAACAGCTCATTTCATTGTGTGCCGCCAGTAACGAAAACGAAACTAACGACCACAATTTTCATGGGTCGTTTCGTTTCGTTCAATTTCCAGCACAATTTTCATTTGTCGTTTCGTTACGTAATGGAAACGACAAACGAAAATGGAAACGAAAATTTCGCCGAGTCGTGCCCATGTCTATTCCTTTTTCCTTTTTCATTTCATTCCCTAATGAAACAAAATATGAAATGACCTATAAAAGAAAAACAAATGAAATGAAACAATTTTTTTTCTGTTTTGTTGCTTGTTTTCCCATAGGAATGCATTGAAGCAATTCATTCCTATGGGGAAAAGCCTGTGGTTCCCCACCACCACCATGCGTGCAATCAGGTGGGGAAAACCACAAGCTTTTAAAACTTTTGTTGGCATCCCAAGCGCCGATCAGCCGGTGTGCAGGGCTTCGGGTGGCAAAATAAAGTTTAAAAATCCAGTGGTTTTCCCCACTTGATTGGGCGTGGGGAAAGCGTGGGATTTTAAAACTTTTTCCGCGCCCGAAGCCCCGTGCACCAGCTTATTGGCACTTAGGGCAACAAAAAAGAAAAAGAAAATGAAAAAAGCACCAACCGTCAGGGCCCCACACCCCAGCTGGTCGGCACTAGTAAAAGAAAAATTGCTGGCCAGTGAGCAGGACCCCAACAGTTATAAAAGAAAGAAAAATAAGTGAAAAATGAAACAAAACAAAAATGAAATGATTTTTTTAAAAAAAAATGTTTGGTATGAAATGAAATTAAAATACCCAAAATGAAAAACAAAATGAAACACCATTTTGGCGTTTTGTGCCCATCTCTAGTACTGTTGGTAAGTTTATATTGAGGCACAAACAGTAGCAATGAAAACAGAGGTAGGGGAAGTTATAACAGGAAGAAAGATGTCTTCACATTATAACAGATCAGGAGGTCATAGTTTATTGAGAATGCAGTAAAAGATTCAAACCAAATGGATATGACCCACTTTTAACTCTTAATGGATGTACTGTACAAGGCAATTTGAATTGTCTTGCTGAAAGACACTTAAACTTTCTAGCAAGCTAGTCATTCCCAGGAATGCATTTGCAATGCATTGTAGTCTCACATTACTTTTACTGCATCTTAGCATATAGGAGAATTGGTAACTTTGTAAGGCACTTAGTGCTCGAGAGTTCTAGTGCTAAAGTTCTGCAAAATATAGTAGATCTTTCCAGCAGAAGATACCAAGTAACTAGTCAAACTAAAAATCCAGAGAATTGATAGGGCAGATTCACAACAGGTGCAGTAGTCTCTGATTGCTCTGTGTACCATAAATACATTCTCAGTCTCTGTCAATCCTAAATCTGATGCCATGTCATTGGATCAGCTCAACATCTTCTTTCTGAAATCACCTCTGTAACTTTCCAGGTAAAAACAATCTCTATAGGACTGATCCAGAGAGACTGATCTAAGGATGGCAACTTCACCTCGGCTAATTTTTGAGCAGTCTGCGGTGGGAGTTAGGGTGGGATTGCTGTCTCTGTGACTCGTTACTTTAGGCCAGCCAGGTAGGTGTGTGTCTCTGTGTTCCTGCTGGCTGCAGCCTGGCTCTTAGGGGAGAGAAAGAAGAGATTTCTCTTGCAGCCTCCCAGTGTGCATGCGTACCTCTCGGTGAGTACCCTCCCCTGCCCCGCAGTGCAGTCACTCTGTGGCTGCCTTATGCCCTGGTCAACACCCGCCGCTGCCTTTGCAGCCTCCCTGCATACCTAGTCTATACTGTGTCTCTGCCAGCATCATTTTTTTAGTGTTTTCCCTCTGGTCTGGGGCATTGGGGGACGTCCGCGCGCGGAAATGCTTTAAGTTGTGCAAAAAGCGGGTAAAAACAAAAAAGAAAAAAGAAATGATTTTTTTCAAAAATTCACAAAAAAATGAAAACGAACCAAAACGGACCCGCAACAAAAAATGAAAAACCAAAACGTCATTTTTTCGATTCGTGCCCATCTCTAGTTGTTATTAGTCAAAGTTCCTTCAGGCATATAGATAATGACCCAGCTAATTCTCACATGCTAAATGAGAAATCACACAATTTTTGTTCTCATGGAAAGAAGACGTGGTATTTAACTTTGGTCTCACTGGGACTTCACACATTTGCAGGACCATCTTCATGGTGTTGAATTAGTGCAAAGAACTTTTTGTTTCAGCTTGGTAAGAAATTGCTTTGCCCTTCTCTGCTTGCTGAATGCATATACGTAGGGAAAAAGAAAATATGCTATAGTTATTTTGTAGAAATAGCACAAGCCAATGTGTTTAATGACTCACTCCCTGCAACAATTGGAGACTCCTTAACAAGCTATCTGGCCATATTTTATATTAACCATAAAAGATACATAGATTAGATTTCAATGAGATCTCTTTATGTATTATACTTCAGGCAAAAGCAGGCTGGATTGCACTGAAGGTTCATCGGGCCTGGAACAGATATGATGTCTAGGCCCTTCCCATGGTCCCTTATAAGAACCCATGAACGTGGTGGGTTGGGATGATGGTAGGTCAGGACTGGGGCCAGTGATGTGCACAGGAATTAATGAAGGAAAACTTTGTAGGATTTCAGGCAGAACAAATTGCCCAAGTTCCTTTCTCCCATGCTCAAGCTTGGTGACCCATCAGAATCCTCCATGAGGTGTCATCTCCTAGAATAGGTTGCAGATTCTTAACAAACCACTACAAAGCATTTGCTCAGTGTTAGCCAGCACATTATCATTTTCTCTTTGAGTGTGTTTATTGTCCCATTCTTCCTTTCTTGTTGTCTGGATGGCACATGCCCATTTCCTATCATTCTGAAAGGATCATATTGCTCAGTGCAGCTTATCTAACCTCACTCTGTTCACCACAGGCCTGCAGGGCCTTTATGCTGGCCAGGATGAATGTGCTGCCTTCAGCACTGCTCCAGGGTAGGTTCCAGGGAATACCACCCCAAGAGAGATTTTCCCCATGTGGAAACAAGGCTCCTGAGTTTCTTCAGCACGTGTTTTTATTTTGTCCACTTTATGAACAAATTAGGAATACCCTAATTTGTCCTTCCAAGTGGTTAGTTCAATACTGTCTAATAGACAAGAACTCACACGTTACAGCACAGGTTGCAAAGTTCTTTCTAGCTGCCATTCGAAAGAGAGCAGAGATCATTTCGGCCACCCATTCCCCTGATGCTCCTATTTATTAGTATTTCTCTTTCCTTTTCTTCTTGCCTTTACTGTATATTTGCAGATATGGGTCATATGACTGCAATAAACTTGACTTGACTGACCTGACTTGACAGGATGCATGCTTTGCAGGTAGAGATGGGCACGACTTAGCGGAATTTTCATTTCCGTTTTCGTTATTCGTTTCCGTTACGTAACGAAACGAAAAACGAAAAACGGCTCAAAACTGGAACGAAAATGGAAACGAAACGACTAATTTCGAGCCAATTTTCGTTTTTCGTTACTGGAAAAGCACTTAATGGAGCTAAATGGGAAGAAATGAAAAAATTTTCGTTTTCGTTTTCGTTTGTCGTTTTCGTTACGCAACGAAACGAAAACGAAAAATTTTGAAAATTAGCTCACAAAAACGGAAATGAGCCGAAACGGACCCCTAGACGAAAACGAAAACGAACAATTTTTCTGATTCGTGCCCATCTCTATTTGCAGGTAAAACAATCTAGACTCAGTCCTCTGCTTTCATCCTACAGGTTATCAGGTAGAAGAATGGAGCAGTATATCTTCCTGATCTACCCTGATATACAAAGAGAGAATTGATAGGGACAAAATAGATAGGACTGGGTTAGTAAAGGTAGGTCTAACTAATGCTCATTGGATGGAAATGATAATGGTGCCAACTTACATCATAACTTGATTCGTTCTCCCACAGAGATCTCTTTCCCGGGAATTTCTGAGCTAGTGACAAATATTGACCCACTGAGAGGAAAGCCACACATGTTCTTAGTTTTTAGTTTTAAATCTGAATCCTGGGTTATATCTTGTGACAGCCAGGGTACAATCCCATTTTTTATGGCTAAATGTACTTTGTACTTGGTTTTATCAGCAACATATCAATTGATCCAGCATTGATACCCTTCAAACCAGCTAACTATTTCTTTGCTCATTTAACAAAGAATCAACACAGAGCTTTTACACTTGCTCGGATGAATGCTCTGCCATCAGCAATCAAGAGGGAAAATTCCAAAAGATTCCCTATTCTCATCCTAAGTGCCTCTGCAGGACAGATAGAATTGAAACATTGGCACATGTACTCCTGCACTGCCCCTTATATGATAAAATTAGGGAAAAACTTATTGTTCCTTATTTAAAGCAATTCACTGGACGACCAGAGGCATTTTATACCCACCTCCTGTTGTCAGGGCAAAGTATATACACTGCAGAATATCCTAATTCAAACATGCTGTCTAATGTAGCTAAGTTTTGCGCGGCAGCAATTATAATTCGTGCTCAGGAGGTTTCAACAATTGCTCAAGCACTCACAATTTAAGCTGGCTCAATTTGTATGATATTTCCCCTCCCTTGTTCTTCCTTGTTTTGCTGTAACTGGTGCTATTTTATATATATGCACTTTGGATTTGGTCATTGACCGCAATAAAGTATTCATTCATTCATATCAACAAGTTGGTAAGAGGGTTACCTTAAGAGGGGAGGCCATTACTCCTTAGCCATAGTCAGATCATCTACAACAAGAAGAAGTCTTTATTAGGGTAATTGACCAGTGTAATTGTATGATCAGCTTTCTCCCTTCCTAGAGGAATCTATTACTGTTTCCTCCCATAAATGCTGATGCTGATAGATGCTAATAAGTCTAATTATTTCTGCCCCAGAGACTGATTAGATGGGTTGTTTCCATCTTCGTGAGAATTCAGCCTGCCCTTTTGTAGCACTCGAGTCCTTCTTTATCTCAAAACCAAGCACGTATGGTATTCAATGTGTTAGATGGCTATCTGGCTTTTTTAATACAATGGATAATTTATTTATTTTATTTATTTATTAGATTTTTATACTGTGCCAGCTAGCCCAAAGGCTATTCTGAGCAGTTTATGACATCAGAGAGGACTCAGCAAACTGAGGCTCTACCAGTAGGTGCTTCTTCTGTCTGGCTGCGAGTAATCATGCTATTGCTGCTCATGGCAAAGTGTAAAAATGCGAGAGAGGGATAAAGAGAAGCTTCAACATCAGTGAGAACCAAAATCCCATGTCCCTTCTTAATAATAGATAAGCTGTAAGGAATTGTTGCAATAAATGTGACTATATCAATCAAACTGGAGCTGAACCATTTCAATTAATTAAATGTAAAAGTACATGCAAGCATCAGTGTCATCTACATGATCTTGAAATCTAATGAAAGAAGTTCTGATATTTCAGAGGGTCCCGTTATCAAGTTAGTCACTCTCATAGGAGTTGTGGGACAAATGGAACATGCACAGTCACTTACCACCTTTGAGTGAAATGCATTTTGCTCTGGATATCTTCTGAGGTCAGTTGGTGGTACAGTAACCTCCCCCACCCTTTCGCGGTTCATATAGTGTGGTCCCAGTATATCGCTGGACCGCAGTATGGGGGGGGAGCTCCCTGGGGTAAGCTGGAAAGGCCTGTTTCAGGACTCCTGTACTTAGCCCAGGCCTTGTGCTGTCCCAATAGTGCTTCATACTGAATCGGAATTGACTTCTGTAAAACCAGAACTGACCTTCAGATCACTAGAAAAGAACTTTTGTGGCCTCCGAAGGACTTTCTGGGAATGTCGGAGAACTCAGAAATGCTTTTCTGCAAACCGGAAGTGACTCCCGGTTCGCTTCCAGTTTGGAGAAAAGCAGTTCTGAGTCCTCCGACATGCCCAGAAATGCCCTCAGAGCCCCAAAAGTGTTTTCTAGTGATCCAGAAGTCATTTCCAGTTTTCTCACTTCTGGTTCAGCGAGAAGCATTTTTGGGACCTTCGGTGGCCCGGGAAGACCGTCGGAGGCCCGTTCGGGACAGTGCCAGGCCTGGGCTAAGTACAAGAGGCCCCAAACAGCCCCCCCCAATCCTGACCTGACCCTGCATCTGCATAGCACAGATTTTTAATTGCCGTGGGTCGGGATGGTCCTTAACCCCCACAATAGGCAAGGAAGACAACGGGGAGGAATGGTGCTTCCCTCACTCCTATGACCATCCTTATCAGTCCTGTAAAAGCAAAAGCAAAGTGTTCTGCTTATATACAGCCCCATAGTGCTTAAAGTACTCTCTGGGTGGTTTGGAATTTATTTATGCAAGCTACATATTGCCATCCCCAAGCAAGCTAGGTACTCATTAGGTTTCTGCATATTACCAGGATGATCCTTTGACAGTGAGTGCTGAGAAAGACCTCTCTTTCTTAGCCGTCAGTACAGAGAGCCCCATCAGTCACTTTCAGAAGCTTTCTTACATTCTCAACCATATAGTATCTGTCACCTTTTCATAATTAAGATGAAGCTGAAGAGCTCTGATTTAATGGAGAGGTATTCTCTCCATTCAGGTTTCATCTCTTGGCTTTTAAAATTTGGATGATGGATAGATCCAATGCATGTGTCTGTAATAGCTGCACTATGACAGCTAAATAGATGTGATTCAGTCTTTGTTTTCCTTTTTGAGGCAAAGCTATTGCTTGCATATATAATATCACCAAACAGAATCCACACTGCAGTTTCCTAATCTACAGGCACCTCAAACATGCACAGAATTGGCAACATGCATTTAGATATATGACCTACAAAAGGGCCTTATTACAATACTGGGCATGGAAGCAAAAGATTTAGGAAGGGTTTGAACGGGAAAATGAATACATTTTGGGCTTTGTTTTTGATTGCCTGGACAAATCCAGCTTTCAGAACTGAAATACATGTTGCTTCAGTGCAGAAAAGACAGGCCATTGTATATTCATTTATGTTAACAAGACTTAAAGCATCCATATAGACCAGAACTGAGCAACTTTGGCAGATCTAGAAACCACATTTTTTGCCCATAGCATCTGTGGCATCAGGCCCAGAAATATCGGGAAATGTACATCAATTTATTTTGATAGCTCACTTTTAAATCAAACTCAGAAGAGCTCAGATATCAATCAGGAGTGCATCTCTATAACCTGTTTTATGTGAACAATTTTCGTACAAGCTTTTAGGAACAAAAATCCTCATACACATTCTCTCTCTCTCTCTCTTTCTCTCTCTCCTTTGCCAACTGGGAGTTTAAGATGGGCACAGTGATCCAGTGTCTTGTGCTGCCTGCAGCCTGCATTGTACCCACCATGTCTAGATCTATACATGATGGTATAGATCAGTGATGGCGAACCTTTTAGAAACCGAGTGCCCAAACTGCAATTCAAAACCCACTAATTTTTTTTGCAAAGTGTCAATACAGTAATTTAACCTGTATACAGGTGGCTATGAAGGGGCAATGCCGGGTGCCCACAGAAAGAGCTCGGAGTGCCACTTTTGGCACCCGTGCCATAGGTTCACCATCACTGGTATAGATGCTGGGTTTTCCTTTTAGATATATTGAGAGAGTATTTTCTGTTGTGGCCCTCTAATATCTTCAGTTGGCTGCAATGTTTAATCAATTTTCTTTTCAGACACATCTCATGAAAGGTCTCTGCTTTTCGTAGAAGGGGATAGAGCATGCTATCATAATTGGAGAACTAGGACATTCTGTGCCAATATTTAAAAAATCTTAACTGCCCCACTGTTTTCAGCTTGAATAGCTCTCATACAATCATAAAGTTGGAAAAGACCATAGGGGCCATCCAGTCCAACCTCCTGCCCCCACCACAGTACGACAGATGGCCATCCTGCCTTTGCTTAAAAACCTCCAAAGAAGGAGACTCCACCACTCTCCATGGCAGCACATTCCACTGCTCTAACCATCATGAAGTTCTTCCTAATGTTCAAATGGAATCTCTTTTCCTGCAGTTGGAAACAATTGGCCCGCATCCTAGTCCCTGAAGCCATGGAAAACAAACCAGTCCCCGTTTCAATGTTGGCGCCTTAAAATGAAAAAAACAAACAAACAAACCAGCACCAGTGCTTGAAAAACAAAACAAAAAACAACATTTTTAAAAAAAAATTAAAAAGGAGCACCGACCCAGCCCCAGGGGTTGCCAGGTTGGTGCCCTAAAATAAAGGAAAACATATAAAAAATAAAATCATCGCAGACCCAGCCCCAGGGGCCACATGGTTGGCACCTGAAAAAAATTTTTTTTAAAAAAAGGAGCACCAACCCGGCCTCAGAGGCCACGTGGCTGGTGCTTGAAAAACTAAACAAATCAAAATAAAATAAAATAAAAGGAGCACTGACCCGGCCCCAAGGATGTCAACATCTGTGTTTTTATTATTATTATTATTATTATTATTATTATTATTATTATTATTATTATTATTATTATTATTATTATTATTATTATTATTATTATTGAATGGTTTGTTCCCGTCTGTGTGCTGTCAAATGGATTAAATCATGCAAAGTGGGGAAAAATGAATAATGAATCAAAACAAACCAACAAAACAAATATCTGAAAAAAATCATTAAAAATAAACCAAACCAAACCAAACTCTAAAATGAACCAAACCAAAACAAATCACAATTTTTTCGATTCGTGCCCGTCTCTGAATGGCTTTTGTCCAGTCACTGGGTATTATGTCAGTTCTGTCCAGTGCTGTGAAGAGAATGGGCCAATGTAGAATTTCATCACCCCAGTTCACCTTTTTACATGTTAGCTGGAATCATAACAGCGCCTAGTGAGTTGTCAAATTGTGGACTGGGCTCAATTGCATGATCTTTGCTACCTAAATTGGCCTTTTCTGGCTGAGAGGAAGTAACTACGGTGTTGTCTGCCATCCAATCAGGCAGCAACTCCCTTAAAACTTGTCTAAGGGAGTTGCTTGTGGTGGGCAGCTCCCTCTGAAATGTTGGGGTCTTCCCAACCTGGTCTGCAAGCCAATCCTGATTTCACAGGCCCCAGCTTGCATTTGTAACATAGTTGTCAGATATTAATTGGAAACCTGTTATTGGCATCAGACAAACAAACATTAATATAAACAGTTAATACATATGATTAAATTATACAAAGCTCAAACTGTAGGTGGTATAATAAGAGGTGATATAACAAATCACTAAATGGCAAAACAAGGAGCTTTACATGGTATTTGATCATCCTCCATAGAGTCAATCAGTCTATTCATCAGTCTATTAATCTGGTGAAAGAAAATGAAAACCTATCTGTCTTAATGGACCTTCTTTTACTTTCGCAAATGTTCCTTCTAGTCCAACATTCTCTGCCTGACCAGGGTCAGCCAAACTTTCCGGGGAAACAAAGGAGGAGGACATGAAAGTAGTGAACAGTACAGACCTATACACATCTGCTCAGATTTAGTGACACGCGATGTTTACAGGAGTTTACTGGCTACAATGTTGTATCCTGAGTGTATCTGGAAGTTGAGTCATGGCAAAATAACTTCTTTTTCTTGAAAGGATTTTTGGAAAACACCACACCCCTCTTTATTTCAAACCCACAAACACACTAAGGCAGAGACTCACCCACCCAAAGGTACTTAATACCAAAACACAAAATGAGCAACATGTGGTCCAAAGCAATAAGGAGAGTGCAGACCTCTACATTGGAGAAACTAAACAGCCATTAAACACCAGGATGGCCCAACATAGGAGAGGCAACAGCTCAGGACCAGAATCAGAAGTACAACTCCACTTGAAGGACAAAGGGCACTCATTCATATATGAGGATGTACACATATTAGACAGAGAAGATAGGTGGTTTGCAAGAGGGGTCAGGGAAGGCATTTATGTGAGCATTGAAAACCCCTCTCTCAACAGAGGTAGGGGGCTCAGGCACAGTCCATCTGCCACTTCTCAGGCTGTGATTTCAACAATACCTAGACCAGGCATGTCCAAACTTTGGTCCTCTTGATGTTTTGGACCACAACTCCCAGAATTCTAAGCTTAGATTGCCAACGACAAAGGAAGAAATTGAGTAGCTTCGTATATGGAGGCAAGACGTAGCAAAGAGAGTTAAGAGTTCTAATGCCAGGTCTGTCCAAATAGTATCAATCAATTTTTTTGGGAAAATCTATCAACATGACCATTATTCAAATCTGTGCTTGAAATATAAATGCTAAAGAAATTAATTTGAAATATAAATGCTAAAGAAATTAATTTGAAACATCCAGGAAGAAATTGATCATACACCAAAGCAAGATATGCATATACTGTATAATCATGGGTGACTGGAACACAAACATAGGGAGCAAAGCAAAACCAAAGTTGTTGGAAAATATGCCCTAGGGGTCAGGAATGAAGCAGGAGAGCAACTCATAGAGTTCTATGATGCCAACAATCTGTTTATTACAAATGCATGCTTTAAGCAGCCAAATAGACAACTGCATGAGTGGCCATCACCAGGTGGCCACTAGAGAAGTAAAAAAAGACTCTGCTGGAAGCAACAGATGGAGAAGCTGTATTATCTCTGTCAAAGTAAGACCAGGAACAGATTGCATTAATGATCATGAACTTTTAATAGCAAATATTAGAAGAGAGTTGAAGAGCACTAAAAGAATCCTAATGCCAAACTATAATTTAAGCAACATTTCTGGTGAGTTTAAATTCCACAGAAGGAACAGACGGCCATGACTAAACTCAATTGTCTTCGAAGGAGACAAAACTTGTTCATCATTCTATCTGCTGGGTATCAGATTCACCAGTATTTTTCAAGTCATACTTGGGCTGAAGCCCATCAGGAAGATGGCTCTCAGCAAGGAAGCACTACTTCATTTAGATGTGTTACAAGTTAATTAATGGTGTGCTTTCAAAGTAAAAATGGGATTTTTTTGGGGGGGGGGTGTTACTAGCCAAATATCTTGTCTATGCACTACAAAACAATTTTTTGTTATTTACAGGTTTTTTTCCTCAGCTTATATAATTCTGTAATTCTTTTTTCTTTTTTCTTTTTAAAGCAAATGTGGGAGTATTGAAAGTCCCCCTTGTTCAGGGCTTCATCTATCCACCTATGTCCCTAAGAAACTTTGTGCCATTCTCCTACCACCCTTGTTTTTCATTCTACTCTTCCTCAACAGTCATCCAATATTCTATTTCCATAGAAAATGCTCAGTTCTCATTCATTTTGTTGTTCTTGTTGTTGCTGCTGCTGTTGCCATTGTGTCTCCCTCTTATTATAGATGCTGAATAGTGTAATGTTACAGTCGGATAATGTGTCTAATATTAGCATATTCTTATTTTGACTTGCCACATGGGTTCTTTTATTCGGATGGGATAACAATGGCATTCTGCCCATGGCACAGTGGTTAAACTTTAGTAGTGCAGTCAAGCCTCTGCTCACAACCTGCCTTTAATCACAATGGATCCGGCTATCCAGCTCAAGGTTGACTCAGCCTTCCATCCTTCTGAGGTTGGTAAAACGAATGCCCATCTCACTGGGGTGCAAAGTGTTCCTTACATAATTGTGTTGTAAACTACCCAGACAGTGCTTAACCACTATGGAGTGGTATATGAATTGAAATGAGTACATGTCCTAAAAATCTCTATGAGAATATAAACCTTTTTCTTAGAAAATATTCCTCCAAAGTTTGATCTCTGGTAATTGCAAGGTAAGGCCATTCCTATTATGATTATACTAGAGGTTTCAAAACCTTTAGGAATGATGAATTGCTCAGTTGAAATGTTACCACTTTATCATGTATTTAAAAAAATCCCAGTGAGTTTTGTGGGTGTCTTCTAAGATGAGATTTCATAACACAGAATAGCTCTTCTTAGAACTTCCCTGAAAGCATTTTCTTTTCTAATTCTAGCTGTCATGCTCTGAAAATGAAAAATAAATCCTTAAAAACTAAATGAAAAGTTTTTGGGAGTTACTCCCCACCCTCCACCCCCGACAGCATACCACAGTTAGCAAGAAGGCTTCTGGGAATTCATAGGAAATATAGTGGTTAAAAGATTAAAGAGCTCACAATTTTAAAGGGTCATATGGGGCAGGAATGCAGAGAAACACTGAATAATTTACAGTACCCTGTTCCCTTTTCTAACCGGCTTTGCTCTTTATGTTATCAGCTGAATCTTAGATTGGGTCAGGTGTCAGAACACACAACGTTCTGCTCCATTTCTGGGCTAGAGCTACCATTCCTGCATGGAAAACTGATTCCACAGTTGCATGTGCTCTGATTTGGTGTGAATTTGTTAAGTACATAGACGTGTTAAATAATACATTAATGAAAGAAATCAGTTGATAAGGCATTAACTATTGCTGAAGTAAACGTTTTATCAGAATTTAGTTGGATTACCGTGGACTGGGAACAGGCAGAAGGCAGGAAAAAAAACAGAATACTATGTTGTAGAAGGGACAGAGAACATCATATTTTGGGAATGGTTCGGAATATAGGGATAAAAATAGCAGTGTCTGCATCTTCCTGTTTCTTATTGATTTATGACTCATTTACCCTTTCAACTCGCTTGATCACAATATTTGGCTAGTTTCCGCTTCTCTAGCATTGAACAATAAATGCCACAGTGAAAACAGTGGCAGCTCCAAAAGCAATAATGACACTCCCCCTTCCCCCTTCTTATCTCAGTGCAGACCTTTCTTCTTCAAGTGCCGTGTCCTCATAGAACTTTGGTGATCAATAGCCTGAACTGGTTTCTATCTAAAGCTATTTTAAATAGAGCAGTGGTGCTCACTGCAGGCCATTAGCTTATTAATTCCTTCAAAATTTGTCTCTACATCTATATTTTGAATGCTTCCAGCTTCCTACATAATGCGTCTGTAGGTGTCCAAGTTTCAACACCCTAAAA
>JAHTLZ010000085.1:3506388-3518194 GCA_023846285.1 Phrynocephalus versicolor | reverse complement strand
AAAGAAAGAAAGAAAGAAAGAAAGAAAGAAAGAAAGAAAGAAAGAAAATGTCAAAGCAGGAAAAATATGTAGGCTGTAGAAATACTGATTAAACAATGTGGGAGCCAAGCATCAAACTTGCATGTTTCCATGCAAAATCTGATTGTGTCCTAAGGTGAACTGTGTCATAGGTAAAGATTTCAGATACACCTCCACAGCAGTGCATGCTTGCTGACCGAATTGCTTCCCCAGTTTTTTCCCAGCCCCGTGATAGAAAATGTGGATCCATTTTGTACTTTGCAAAATTAAGTGTAAAAGTAACACTAATTAAAAATGTTTCCTACTGAATAATCTATATGCATCACCATCCAAAGTTTAGCTTAAGGGGCCCACATTGACAAAAGCACATTATTTTCCTTTCACTTAATTTCATTAGTGGGACTCCTCTTTGACTTTGTGGGAATGTTCTGATTTTCCTCCAGAGCATGTTAGAGCACAGAACAATTAACAGAGCATTAGAAGTAACCATAGCTTGGGAATAATGTGAGGGAGCCTGAGGGCACTGCGCAAGTTCCAGGGCAATTTGGAGATGTTCTGTGCAATGGTGTATAAAATAGGGATGCTCTGCATTGTACTGGAGGCACTTTCTCTGGAGTTCAAGCCAAATCCCTCATATTCTAAACCATTCAAGCTTGTAGCTCCAGTTTTAGCAAATATATCATATACAGTATATGCATAGGTGTGTGTGTGTGTGTGTGTGTGTGTGTGTCTGTCTGTCTGTCTGTCTGTCTGTCTGTCTGTCTGTCTGTCTGTCTGTGTCTGTGTCTGTGTCTCTGTATGTGTGTGTGTGTGTGTGTGTGTGTCTGTGTGCAAACACATGCAACCAACTTAAATAAAGATTCGTTTCCTTCATTTCAAAAATAAAGAGCATCAGTTTATAGGCTTCCAGCGAGATAATCTTGAAGTGCAAACAACAGTCTTGTGATATCTTCAAGGCTAATACATTTTTATTTAGCAATCAGCAATAGTTTTTGCAGGCTCTAGCTGCTCCATGCAGTTCTCAGTTTAAAGGCGATCTTGTAGCCCACCCACTTTAACTACTTGCTTCTTTCCTTCCTTGGTATTGAAACTTATTCAAAAACTTCTGTGTTCCCTTCCCCTACCTTTTAATTTATGGTTGAAGAGTATCCTACCCAGTTGAGATAAATGAAAGAGCTCTTCTTTTGTAAATGTCTGTGCAGCCATTTGGGAGTAATTTTTAGGGTAGGAGCATAGCATAGCTTACTTTTGTTATTGTTTGGAGCAAAGCATGCTGCCAGTTGAGTTGTTGCCTATGCTGGTGATGAGGATGGTGGTGCAAACTACCCCAGTAGGGTCTGGCTAGAGTCTATTTGCTGTTAGTATTATTATTGAGAAACTAGTAATAGTGATAGGAAACTATTTATTTATTTTTATTTATTTATTTTAAGATTTATATACCGTGCCGTCTTCCCAAAGGAACTCCAGGTGGTTCACAGCAAAATGAAACAACAAAAAATAAATACAACAAATAAGCAGATAATAAAATAAATTTAAAAGACGTAAAGGCATGGGGGCAGATGGCGGACAGGAGGAAAAAAATGTAATTAAGAGTCACCAAACGCCTCCAGGAAAAGCAAGGTCTTTAAAGCTTTCCTGAAGGCTGGCAGGGACTGTGCAAGGCGCACTTCGCTCGGGAGATGGTTCCATAGTGTAGGGCCGGCCACAGAGAAGGCTCGGTTACGAGTAGCTGTTTTTCGAGCCTCCCTGGGTGTGGCCACCCACAGCGAGTGCGCCCGCGACATCCTAGTTGGTTGGGCCGAAGTTGACCTCTGGGGGATCCGCTCTGCCAGGTAATCAGGTCCCAGGCCATGGAGGGTTTTATAAATTAAAGCCAAGACCTTGGTTACTAAGTAGAAACTATTATTAATAAGAAGCTGTTCAATGACATTTTATTAAGATACATTATTGGATTGGCCAATACAATAACATCAGTATTGAACATCTGATTGTAACTCAACAAACCTATTCAGTTTTGTTTTAAAACCATAAAAAGTATGCCCATTTGACTCAACAGAACTTACAGAGGTGTTGACTTATCAAAATCTCAATGTGCTTGTTTAAATTAGCAACATAATTTCAGCCATTATATGGCAGAGATAGTGATGTAAAATAAGCGGAAATTTTGAAGCTTGGAAAAAAACCCATTTTCCCCATTTTTAAATGGAAATTTTTGGAATAATTAAAAAAATTCTACATTAGCACCCCCTTTTACAACTTGGAAGTCATTCTATTCTTTAGGAAAATAAAATATGACCATGGAGAATTTGATATGGCCTAAAATTATTGCAACTCGCATATTAAAATACTGTATAGTGTATCCAAACGATTACTGCAAAGAGAATTTACTTTTTAAATAATATTTATTTGCAATTGTAAGTAACAAATGGAGTAACAGTCTCCTGAACTGTTTACTAGTTTATGTAGAACCAAAAAACTCTACAAAACAATGTTTTTTAAAAAAACAGAAGTAACAGTTACTCATATTTCCTCTCCACAGTATTAAATAAAAATAAAATAAAAACCGCAATCTTCTAAAAAGAGGGGGGAAATGTATAGAAGAGAGTGGGACTAAGTTTCAATGATATTTTTTAGAAATAGTTTGTAAAATATTTGAACACTGTGTCTTAAAATATTTTATTCCTTATGTTAAAATAAAACATTCCATAATCATTTTTTCTATTTCTATTTTCAATTTTTGCAATTTTTCAGAAAAACAAACAAACAAACAAACAAAAGGCTTCAGGAAAAAAAACAGACCCCCTCCATTTTTTTCAAAAATTTTCCATCTTTTTTTCCGGGCCTTTACATCTCTAGGCAAAGAAAATAAAAAGCAAGGGGTATAACAATATCAAGAAGGATTCCTGCTTGCACTGCAGTGTACCCGTGGGGTTAAGAACTTTTGAAGTGGCGTTCAGAAAGGAAATGGGTGAAAAAAAGATGTGTACGATATTTGAATGGGAAAATTACAAAGACTCTGTGTCTTTTAGGAAAATACAGTACATAGGGCAAGGAAAGGAAAGAAAAAGCCAACAGACACTGAATAAAATAACACTTGCTTACATGCAAGTGAGGATGTAATCTTGCACTTTGAAAAGAACTTGATTAAATGTATCATGTGCTAAGGTGGCTAGCAGAAAATTTTGCATTGTTCAGGAAAAGTGGATATTCAAGGGTTTTAGGATTGTTTTTATGCTTCATATGTACCTATTGTACATAGGTACAGTTCAGAAGGTTTGAACACACTTTGCTTTTTCATATTTATTGTAAACAAATCAGACTTTAAATAAATTAAGAGCTAATTGCCAAACAAAGCAAGTTTATTTGCAAATTGGGTGACACTGAAAAATCTTCTGCTGTGTAATCAGATGCTTCTAAATGCTAAATAATTCCATCTTTTACAGACAGACTATCTGCAATGCCTCTTTCTGGCCCCGGTGATCCTTTTTACTGCCATGACTGTGCAATTTTTCCGCTCCCCACTAGTAGTGGTTACTAAGTTCTTCCCCACCATAATGTTCTTTCTGTTCCTTGCCAAACAATGACAGAAGGCAGCAATATATGGTGTCTAATGCTGCAGTCTTCAGTCTGGTTTGGCTCCATCTTGTACATATACCGTATAGAATGGCAATGCCTCTACCGGGATGTAAGGCCAGCATGTTTGCTCCGTACTCTTCAAATCATAGCGATGGGCATCCAGCTTTGCCGTCCGTAACTGGAATGATGGAATCAGGGCAAACCATTCATTGTAACCCTTTATTTAATTGCTTATTTGATCTTTTACCTTTCTTCTGTTCTCTTTGTGCACCTCCTCCCCTGCTGATCATATTCCATTAATCACTTTGGGTCTGCCTTGGCAATTGCCTCCAACTCCACTGGGATGCCTACACATTCACAGAGATGCAGAGAGTGAAATTCTGAAAAATAATTAACCTGAACCTCTTCTGAGAAAATGAGGTTCCACCTGCTGTCATCTAATATTAGTAAGACTATTCTCTCTCATATGAGTAGCCCATGTGGGTATGGTTTCATTCGTTCATTTTAAGTTCACTGCATTTTGTTTTAACTTTCTTTCTAAGCATTAGATCTTTTGTAGTTATAGCAGTTTGCTATCAAAGGAAATGCTAATCCTTAAAATATCTCTCAAACAGGAACATTGGGTTGGGGAATACTGTGTTGAACTGACCATTTTAAAATCTCTTTATGCATTCTAATGGAACAGTGTGTAATTAGCAACAGAGAGAGAGAGAGAGAGAATGGGCTGGTGCAGGCTAAATATGGTTCCTTGGGATTAAACATAAGAACATAAGAAGAGCCATGCTGGATCAGGGCAATGGCCCATCTAGTCAGTTTCCTGTATCTCACAGTGGCCCCACCAGGTGTGTCTAGGAGCGCATGAGACTAGATATTTGTCTCCTGATAGCACTCCCCTGCACTTGGCCCTTGAAGTACCCCGGGTTTAAGCCTGGAGATTACACATCTCCCTCATGGTTTGTAAGCTGTGATGGACTTTTCCTCCAGGAATCTGTCCAATCCCCTTTTGAAGGCATCCAGGCCAGATGCCATCACCACATCCTGTGGCAGGGAGTTCCACAGACTAACAACGTGCTGGGTGAAAAATTTTTTTCTTTTGTCTGTTCTTATTCTCCCAGCCCTCAATTAGAGTGTATGTCCCCTAGTTCTGCTATTTTGTGAGTGGGAGAAGAGCTTCCCTCTATCCACTTTATTCATGCCCTGCGTTATTTTGTACATCTCAATCATATCCCCTCTCAGGTGCCTTTTTCCAGACTAAACAGCCCCAAATGTTTTAGTCTTTCCTCATAAAGGAGGTGCCCCAGCCCAGTAATCATTTTAGTCACTCTCTTTTGCACCTTTTCCAGTTCCGCTATATCATTCTTGAGATGCAGTGACCAGAATTGTACACAATTATCCAGGTGCGGCCTTACTATTGTTTTGTATAATGGCATTATTTTCAATCCCCTTTTTGATAATGCCTAACATGGAATTGGACTTCTTCACTGCTGCCACACATTGGGTAGACACCTTCATGGAGCTGTCCACCAACACACCAAGATCTCTTTCCTGATCCATCACGTATAACTCAGAGCCCATGAGTTGATAGATAAAGTTTTGATTTTTTTTGCCCCAATATGCATTACTTTACATTTGGCTACATTAAAATGCATTTACCATTTTGCCACCCATTCCCCCAGTTTGGAGAGATCCTTCTGGAGCTCTTCACAATCTTCTCTGATTTTTACCACACAGAAAAGTTTTGTGTCATCTGCAAACTTGGCCACCTCATTGTTTATCCCTGTCTCCAGGTCATTTATGAACAGATTGAAAAGCACCGGTCCCAGCACAGAGCCCTGGGGCACACTGCTTTTCACCTCTTTCCGTTGTGAAAATTTCCCATTGACACCTACACTTTGTTTCCTGGATCTCAACCAGTTCTCAGTCCATAAGAGGACCTGCCCTCTTATCCCCTGACTGTGCAATTTTCTCAGCAGCCTTTGGTGAGGGACTGTGTCAAAAGCCTTCTGAAAATCCAGATAGACTATATCTACCGATTCACCGAAATCCACATGCCTGTTGACCTTTTCAAAAAATTCTAAAAGGCTTGTCAGGCAGGACGTACCCTTACAGAAGCTATGCTGATTCTCTCAGCAAGGTTTGTTCTTCTATCTGTTTTAAGATTTTCTCTTGGATGAGGCTTTCCACCATCTTCCCTGGGACAGATGTAAGGCTAACTGGACTGTAGTTTCCCGTGTCCCCCTTCCTTATTTTTTTAAAAGTTGGTGTGACATCCACTATCTTCCAGTCCTCCAGCACTGTGGCCGTTTTAAGAGACGTTGCATATTATCGTTAAGAGATGTGCAATTTCATTTCTCTGTTCCCTAATAACCCTTGGCTGGATGCCATCTGGGCCCGGTGACTTGTTAATCTTCAATTTATCAATTAATCCTAAAACATCCTCTCTTTTAACCAGTATTTGTTTTAATTATTTAGTCAAGAGGGGCCGTTCAGGCAGCAGAATCTGCTCAAGGTCTTCTGTCGTGAAAACAGATGCAAAGAACTCATTTAATTTCTCTGCAATTTCCAACTCCTCCTTAGCCTCTTGTTTTCCTCCCTCACCATCCAGAGGGCCAACTGGTTCTCTGGCAGGTTTTCTACTTCTAACATATTTAAAGAAGCTTTTATTATTACCCTTTATATTGCTAGCCATGCATTCCTCAAAATCTTTCTTTGCCTCTCTTATCATCTTCTTACATTTCTTTTGCCAGAGTTTGTGTTCCTTTTTATTTTCCTCATTTGGGGAGGATTTCCATTTACAGAAAGACCTCTCCTTGCGCTTTAGAGCCTCTCTGACTCCACTCGTTAACCATGCTGGCGCCCTCTTGGACTTAGAGGAGCTCTTCTTTCTTAGTGGTATGCACTTGTCCTGGGCCTCTATTACCATTGTTTTAAACAGGCTCCATGCGCTCTGAAGAGATTGAATTCTTTTAACCTTCCCTTTCAATTTCTTTCTAACTAGTTTCCTCTTCTGAGGGAAGTTTGCCCTTTGGAAATCAAGGTTTTTTTTTGTCTGATTTGGTTGACACTCTTCCTCCAACATGCATGGCAAAGGAGATTGCAGCATGGTCACTGTTCCCCAGAGGCTGAGTGACATTTACATCCCTGACCAGGTCCTGAGTATCACACAGTATTAGGTCCAGAGTTGTTCTAACACACAGTCATTCAGCAAGTCGAGAAACCCGATTTCTCTTTCTTACCCAGAGCTCGCATTGGCCCAGTCAATGTGGGGATAGTTGAAGTCCCCCATGATTACTATCCTATCCCTCTTAGCCACCTCCATGATTTTTCTCCTCATTTCAAGGTCCCCCTCAAGTTTTTGATCTGGTGGACGATATTATTTATTTATTATTTATTTATTTATTGTATTTATATCCCGCTTATTATCAAAAGATCTCTAAGCGGCTTACAAAGCCACAATTGGCACAGATAGTCATAATTGAACAAACAGACGATACACACAACAAACTAATATAGTTAAAAACCTGATAGTGTTCCTGATACTATCTAATAAAAATCTAATAGAAATATCATTCAGAGACATGGCGATGCAAGCAAATAATAGCATACCACAACTATCATATCACTCTTTGGACCTGGTAGTTTAATCCACAGTGATTCTATGGTGGAGTCAGACCTTCTGTCAATCTCCATTCTGCTGGATTTTATCCCTTCTTTGACATAGATGGCAATTCCCCCTCCAACCCGCCCCTCTCTATCCCTTCTATAGAGTTTATAGCCTGGGATTGAGTGGTTCCATATCCAAATGCCACATTGAAGCACAAATGATCCTCTTTAGTCCAGCTACTGTTTTGAATTTCCAATATCAGGAAGTGACTTAATAAGTGAGCCACTTCAGGCTGGCAAAGGATTTGTCTGCGGGCAGTTTATTGAATGGCTCTTCAGAGAAGGCCAAGAAAATGTTTCCTTCTTTCTTTAGAAGTGATGCAGCCCATCAGCAATGGCATGCAAGACTGTAAAAAGAATTACTTCCCCTCCCCCTCTGCTGAAGAACAGAGGAAATCCTTGATTTGCCAGTATCCTGAAGGGGCTTGCTTATTAAGCCATTTCACAATATTGGAAATTCAAAATAGAAGGAACCTTGACAGCTAGAAGGCTCATTTTCCGTCTGTCCCCATCACAGACCAAACCAGAGTGATCCTTCCCACACCCAAAATAGTAGAAACCCTTGACAGGTGTGGGAAGTGACATTCTGGGAATGGCTTGCTGTGTTCCAGTGATTACCATAGTTTTCCGTGTATAAGACGCTTCCATACATAAGACAACCCCCATTTTTCAAACCCAAATTTAGAGCTTTGCAACCACACAATTCTCTCCTTAGCTTACGTCCGTGTATAGGATGACCCTCAATTTTGACTTTTAACAATTTTAGACAAAAATATACTCTTATACGTGGAAAAATACTGTATGTTATGTGACCACCAGAAAAAAGAACAGTGGACCAAACAATGTTATATACAGTATATACCCATCTGATCACCCCCAGAGATGACTTTTCCAGAACAGTTGTTTTTACCATCTCTGCTAAATAGCAGTTGGTATTTATTTGGTGGTACAACATCTTGTTTTTTTTATCTGTGGCAGCAGTAGGTATGAATTTGGCTGCCTTGATAAAGGGCAGTCCCAGAAAGTAGGCTTCTGTTATTCGCCACTGATGCAAAACAGTCTGTTCCTTATAAAATGCTTTTACTTCAACTTTGCTTCCGGATTCCAGCTTGTTAAAGGGGGTTTGGTGTGCCAAGAGATATGTGGAAGAGGGGGGGATATTAAGGTAGATCTGCCCTGACTATCCTGATTTGCAGGAGGCATGGTCAAAGCAAAACTCCCTTAAAATTTCCTTCTCTCAATATGCTGATTCCTTGCCCTTTTGATTTTTGGTCACACAGCTGTCCTAGCGCTATATCAGCAAGTCTTTAAAACAGGCATGTCCAAACGTTGGCCCTCCAGATGTTTTGGACTGCAACTCCCACAGTCCTTTGCCATTGGCAATCTAAGCTTAGAATTCTGGGAGTTGTGGTCCAAAACATCAGGAGGGCTGATGTTTGGACATGCCTGCTTTAAAAGAAGTAAGTAAGTGGGGAGGAGGGAGTGGCAAGTTTCCCTGCTGCCTTACTTGTCTCATTGCTCCTATTTCTGGCTAGAATCGCTTCAAATACAATGCCTACTAGAGATGGGCACGAAATGAACAATCTTTTATTTCCGTTTTCATTTTTTCATTTTGTTACGCAATGAAACGACAAACGAATTTTGTCTCCAAAATGAAACGAAACGAACAGAAACACCGGAAATTTTGTTGTGTGTTTCGTTTCCATTACTGCAATACAGTGAACTGCTTTAAATGCTTAAAAAAATCTCAAAAAATTGAAATAAATGGTAATGAAACGGTAACGTAATGAAAGAAAATGAAAACAATTTTTTTGCAAAAATTCGTGAAAAACGGTAACAAACTGAAACAGACCCTCCAAACGACAAACAACATTTTTTTTTTATTTGTGCTCATCTCTTATGACTACAAACCTTTCCACACTGGCTAATATCAGGAGGTGGGGAATAGAATCCTCCAGTAGCAGAGAGAAAAAAGTACAGATTACAAGGAGGAAACTGTAATCTAATTCACATTGCCTTTGTATCATACAGTCAGTGGAAATTAATTTGAACTGGACCATCACAGTATTGTGCATTTTCTGTGTTATTTGTCAGTATGGTTGCACCTTTAGTTTCTTCAAACTGCCTGCTAACAAAGCTCTTCCTGGCCAAATCTGCTGACCTTCTCTTTGTCCCCTAAAATCTATACCTGTTTAGAAAATCCATAAGCTCTTTAGCCAACATCTTAATCACTGTAATCCCATCTGCAATTCTTAAATTACTTGCCAAACAAGAGATTTCAAAAGATAAGGGATTGCTAACTGTTTTTGCACCTTGTGGATGGAGAAAGCACAGGGGCATAGCCAGTGAAAAAGCATGTCTGTTCTACTTTTAAGCCAAAGGGAAGAAAGAACAAAGCAAACCAAGCCAAAAGCAGATGGCAAAAGATGGTGACATTAAAGTTTTCTGCTTATCTCATGAGGAAAAAAAAAGAACAGTTGATTATAATCAACATTGTTTATTCCACCGCCTGACTTCCTAAATACTAACGGCTGGATTATGAGCTTGTCTGCAGATAATCAGTAAGGGACAAGAATTGTGCCTGTTTTGAAAATCCTCTCTAACCAGTTGGAGCAGGAATCTTTATGCATCACAAAGCTGATGCTAGCCTTTAATTCCTTATTAGTGCTATTTGAAAAGCTGAAGAAATTAACTGGGCAGACTGTAATCAGAAAGCACAAAGAGGAACAGAGGAGAGAAGGATAGCTGAGATATATTGCTTCCCAGTATTAGCCTGATCAGGAAACACGGGCGGCATCCTTCTGTGCTTTCAAGGTGACATCGATTTTAACTTGAAGAATGGGGAAGGAATGAAATCCTCAAGGCAACATAAATGTCTAGTATTGGAAGTGAATCTTTTGAAACGTTTCATCAAAATAGTGGCAAAGGAAAATGAAAGCAGAACTAAGAATATTTAGGGATCATAAAATTTAGGGCACATTAGTGGTTAACATCAGATGTCACCTAGCCCTGGGGTTAATTGCCAGCTTCTTCACGAGTAACCTGTCCTTAACCAGTAGCCATCTTCATGAGAAGGAGGAAGACACTCAGAGAAAGAAGGGGTGAGCTTAGTGTGAGTGAAGCCAGAGCCTAACCTGGCTTCACCCAACTCTGGCTTCAGTCTTGCTTTGTCATTTGCAGGTGGGTTTGAGTAAATGTTGGCTCAATCTGAATAAAGCTGTCCCAGTGGGGAGTGATTATCCTGCTTATCCTGGGAGTGATGAACAAGCTCCGGGCTTTAGCTCAAAGTTTGCAGGAGGCATCCACGTTTCTGAGCTCCTGTCTCCATATTTGTTTGGGTATCCTTGAGTTTTGGGATTTTAACCAGAGTGAATTTCCCCCCACTTTGACTTCAGAGTCACCAATGGTCTGGAGAATGGATTTTTTTAAAAAAATGGTAATTTCTTTTTGATTTGCAATTCATTAGGGTCAATGAATCACAAAAAAAAAAAAAGAATTTACATTTTTTTCTGATGAATCAACAAATCAGTTTGTGAATATGTATTTTACTTTAAAACCCCATAAAATGGCATCCAAGGTACATAGGGACACAAACTTTGCATGGATGACTCCCCCAACTCTCCTCTACAACCTTTCAAAGTTTGGTGAAAATTGGATTTCAGACATCCAAGCTATACACCCACAAAGTGCCCCCACTCCCAAGGAAAGTGCCCTTTAGCAACTGGCTTGAGGAAACCCAACCTTTACCAAACTTGAAGGGATTGTAAAGGAGAGTCAAATGAAGTTTTTTGCAAGTTTCATGTCTGTAGGTACCTGAGAAGGAGTTTCCTAGGGGAAGGATCTTTGGGGTGGGGTACATAACTCAGAAACCAGAAATCCAATCTTGCCCAAACATGGCAGGATTGTTGGAATTACTCTAGGTTCCTCAGGAGGCATTTCACACCACAATTAATGGGTGAATCAAAAATCACTAAAATTGATCAATTTGTATTTGTTGTCAGGTATAAATTCATACAAATTGATGAATTAGCAATTTTGCAGTTTTTTTTAATTAATGCCTATCTCTAGTCACCAGCCTTCACTGAGTTGTACACCCAAGTGCACTGCGGTGTATTGTCATATTATAGGCAATGCTTTTAGAGCAAATGTGAAATTGAACCTAGCTTTCCTTTGGGCAAAACTTGGTAGTTTTTATCTTAGGGTGCATGCTGAGCTTTGCTTAGCTGAATCATGTTAAAGAATGCAGGTTTTACAGAGGATTTATATGTAGTTGTCTTATTTATAGGATATAGAATTGGAATATAAAATTATGAAGAATTTATAGAATACAGAATTGGGGGAAAATATCTGATTACTAATGCCTTCCCACTACCAGCTGGTGCCATTGTTTACTGGCTCAGCATAGTTTGTATGTTTGTTATGTACATATTTGTTTAAGATATGCTGCAGCAAATCCTCTCTCTCTCTCTCTCTCTCTCTCTCTCTCTCTCTCTCTCTCACACACACACACACACACACACACACACACACACACACACACACACACACA
>JAHTLZ010000085.1:3475850-3505096 GCA_023846285.1 Phrynocephalus versicolor | reverse complement strand
ATGTATGTATGTATGTATGTATGTATGTATGTATGTATGTATGTATGAGCATGACAGGGCTTCTGAGAGGTCAGAAGGCAATTCTTTCCCTTCCATGAAGATTCAAATGTTACAATTTGAGTGTTAGTTTACTACTGAGAAAACTTTGATTTTGAGCATGCTACTACTTTCTTGGCATCAAGGTGCAAGGTGCTTGTGTGAGAGAAACAGAGAGAAGGAGAAGGAGAGAGAGGTTATAAAATGTAAAATCCATATGATTAAAAATAAAATATCTAATAGGCTCATCAAATGGGGGGAAAGGGCTTAAGGGATTGGATTTGTTTAACCTAGAGAAATGAAGGGGTGTTATTGGGAGGGAGAGACAAATGTTTCTTCTTAATTGTCACTTTGTGTAGGTGTGTATAAATGTTCATTTTCTAGGGGAGTGTGAATCAGAAACTATGAAGCCCGAGTTTGATATAATTTTATTTATTTTAAGTTCATCCTGATATGATGTGGATGGAGAAAAAAGAGAGATCTCTGTGACCTATCTACTGCATGGGTCCATGAACTAGGAAGGCAACAAGGCAAGCTATAAAAGGAACAAAATCTATACTTGTAGATAAAGACATTATGAAGTACTTTGTTTTCATGAGTAACAGGGGAGAGAATGAGGGGAAGAAAGTGTGTGTGAGAGAGACGGGAGGGATAGCTGGTTTATTATGATTTAAGCTCCCTCTCTCTGTCAAATAGATTACTTTCCTGGTGTGTTAATCAAGACAACAAAAGAATTCATTTAGCTAGGCATCCCATTCTTTCTTAAAGGAGAGTTAAATGTTATCATCTGAATAGGATGTTTGAAGCCTTGTTTTACAGTCTAATGGTGTATAGCCTCTTGCAGTATCCTATATAATGTTTTACAACTTCCCTGACACTGCAGTCCTCTCTTCCTTTTGTATGTTTATTAGACAGAGTTTTTAAAAGAATGGAACCCTTAGACAGTGGATATAAGCATTTTAAATCTCAGTATCTAGAAAATGAGTCTTTCTCCTACATATTGGAATCCCGTTGGCGGAACTTGCACCATGCAACCTGGATGGCACCATCATTTGATAAGGAAACTTCCAGTTATTGCACTTTGATAAATCAGTAGCAACAATTTTTTTGTATAAAAAACTTACCCACTCCAATGTCTCAGGCTCTCAAAACTTTTCAGGGCCAAAAGGGATTATTAAGGGAGCTTTAAAGGAGATCTGTAAAGGAGACAGGAAAGTTTTAATTAAGTCAAATATATCCATCAGCATTTTGGGATAGGGAGAAGTAAGAGATACCCCAGCGATCCACACTATGTTCAGACCTGTTGTTCGGATAAGACACTTTTTTATTTAATAAAAAAGATGTAAAATAGGGGGAGGCTGATTTGTAGTATTCCCAGATATACTCTGCCTAAAGGACACCAGATACCATGTTATCATCAAGTTAGACAACGGTATGGCCATGGGTGAGAGTGTGCTCTCAAATCAGTTATGCTAACTCTTTTTGAGGTGCTTTAATGTAGCAAGTACTCAGAAGTGGTTTACCATTACCTTCTCATGACTCCCAGTTACTGTGATGCTTGCCTAACATGACACACACTGCTTTTCTGGGATGCACAGTAGGCAACTGAACACCAACCTCTCATTGAACTATCTAGGCAGATGAACGTGTATTGGTAGTACTAAGTAATTTCCACTTTCACTGGGATGCCATGTAGGATTATTTCTTCTTCTTCTTCTTCTTCTTCTTCTTCTTCTTCTTCTTCTTCTTCTTCTTCTTCTTCTTCTTCTTCTTCTTCTTCTTCTTCTTCTTCTTCTTCTTCTTCTTCTTTGTGTTTGTTCCACTTGGGGGTGGGATCTGCTATTCTTGTTTTGGCTTTCCACTTGGTGTGGTCATGGGCTAGGTTCAGGTGAACCCAGGACAACTTTAGGTCATTGTCAAGCACTGTTCTGGACAGCCCCTCAGTCAGGATCTGTATGTGTGTATCTGTCCGATGTAGAGTTTCTCTGATTTAAAATTTTAGTATATATTTTGCCCTATCCCAATCCAATCCCAATCTTTGGAAGAAATACTATCTCTCACTGTCTCTCCCCTCTTCCTGTCTCTTTCCTTAATATTTGCTAGAGAAATTGGGTTTCAGTAAAACAGATTATAAAGTTCTGGAAGTTGTTTGGATGAACAGCGAAACATTTCTATCTCTCAAAAAAGAAGTCCAGTAGCCATGACTCAACTTCCAGATAAACTCACCTGGATGACTGAGAATCTTCACAGAGAGATTATAAAGTTGTATATACTTCTAATAACCTTGTAAGAGAAGTCTTTTTCTCTGGATCACCACCAACACAGGTGTTTACTGGGACTACACAAATATGTTTAGTGGCTATTTCAAGGTTTTGGAATAATTCCCTGGGAAAGAAGCATCTTTTCTGATTACAGTAATACCTTGGTGTAAGAGTAACTTGGTTTAAGAGAATTTTGCAACACGACCAGACATTTCTTTCAAATTATGCCTTGATCAACAAGCAATTTCTTTTTATGTTGTTATTTATTTTCTACGTTAAATTACATAAAACAAATATATTGCTTATCTCCTGTCGTGTTACCAATTCATTCACAGTTTTTCCTAACATTTGAGCCAAGTATAATTCATATTTCCTTTCCCAGCTTGAATAAGAATACTTCCTTACTATCTCATCTATATTCTATCTTTTCTTAAATCAGTTTTTAATACAAAGAATATAGCCTGTCTAATCTCAGCAATCTATTCAATCTCACTGTTTAGCTCATCAATAGTAAGCAATTTAGGATATATTTGGCTAACTATATATCTTCTATATACAGTGGACCCTCGTGTAACTAACGGTTTGTATAACATAAAATCTGTACAAAATAAAAAATTCCGGAGATAGGGGAAATTTGCTTAACAGAATTGTCTATGGGGAGAATCCATACAACACAAAATGGTTGTAATTTGGGATTACTCTTTTTTCAATGCATTCCTATGGGAAATTTGTGTAAAGGAAATTTTGCTTAACATAATTTCATTTGGAACAAATTAATTCTTTTATACAAGGTACCACTGTATCATCCACAGTATATAATTACCTATTCTTCCAATGAGTGCCTAATTTCAGAAATCATCTCTAGTCATCTCTAATCCAAAATAATACTTTATGGGCTATTATAAAAGAGCTGCCTCCTGGACTATATGTTTTACTTTATGCTTAGAAGTTCTTGCCTATGCCTAACTGCCACTATTATTTACAAAATCTAACAGATTAACATTTATTTATATACTGTATCAGGTTTGTCTTCGCAGTTCCATTTTCTGTTTCCCATACCATACCAATTATCTAGTAGCCTAAGACAATCAGAATACAGAAAACATTTTATGTAATAAATTCACTAAGTCAAAAATTCTTTTTTTTTCAATTTTCCCTTTTCCTGCCAGGCCCCTTATCTTCACAAGTTGTTTTCCCCTGTCAAATCCATTATGAGTTGTTGTATTATCTTTATAATAATCTTGATGGCTGCTCTGCTACTGAAAAAGTCCCAAATTTTCCTCGTTTTGGCACCCATATTAATTAAAACAGATGTGCCTATCTTATTCCATGGACTTGGAACATCTAAGGTCTTAGCCTGCACCATTCTTGTCATATTTGTGTTCATGTTGAGATCTACCCTCTGTTCTGATATAATCTCTTGATTCGAGCTAATTTCAGTTTTTCACAGGGATTTCGTGATATCCAAATTTGTATTGAGGTCTAGCTTGCATAGTTCCTACTGTTGTCATCTGTAGCTTGGAGCCTGGTGTATACTCTATTTCTGTTACTTTATCAGGATAGAAAATCTTTGTATCTTTAGAGATGGGTCCAAGATATCTATTATACTTTGTTATCTGGATAATAGTATATTTACAAATTCTTCTTCTGAGACATTTTCCCAATCCCTTGTGTTTTCCATTATGGGTTTTCTTTTTGACTCAGAATGAAAAGTTAATATTGCTTGTAAATATAGTTTCTGCGGTTTAATTTCCAAAAGGGAGGGGTATAGAAGGATATGGCTGAATTAAAGTCCAAGAGGCAAGGAATAGCTATTTTTCAGACTTTGTTTTCAAAACATGAAATTATCTCAAGGTCAAAAAAGTGTTCTTTAATAAGCAGCTTCTCCAACACTGCTTTTAAAACTGCATCATTAAGTCCAGGAGATGCCGAAAGTACAAAAAGCATAAAGTAATTTCCTTTAGGGTTGCATCTTAGAGTCACCACTTACCAAAGAGCAGAAAAATATAAACTGAGTTCCTCAAAAGAAAAGCAATGAAGCAGAGAGGATGTAATATAGTGTGAAAAAAACACCTTCCTTACTTGTCTTTTCAAAATATTCAACTCTTTGCTAAGAGCCTCTTCTGGAAGAGAAGGAGGGTTGATACTTATTTGAAGGAAGCTATCAAAATCCAAGGAGGGGCTTCACGTAGATAAGTAGGGGGGAGGAAAGCAGATCTACTCATGACATGCCAAATATTTACAGCTTATTTACAGTGTCCAGCACCGACAGCTGTGCCTTTGCCAGAATGGGGTCGGTCTTCCCCCAGTGGGTGGTGAGGCATTTTCCAGCTTCTATAGAAGTTCACTGCTGATCCCTTTGTTGTCTGTAGGCACTGCCTTTTCTTCATTTCCCCTCCAGGGAAACCTGCCCCCTTTATCTGGAGCAATTCAACTTGACAAGCTGGAGCACTTATCAAGTTGTGTAGCTGGAACCGGAAGTCACAAGAAATGTCTTGATATACAAGCACTGGAGCTGGTCGCATGATCAGCCAATGGTGGCTCTCTCTCCCTCCCTCCCCCTGCTGCATTGTGGATGATTGCCTGGAATGTTCTGTCGCAGGCAACCTTCAAAGCAGAGGGAGGAGAGAAGAACAGGAGTCTCCAAGAAATGTGCAGGTTAGGGTTTTATTTATATTTATATTTATATTTATATTATTTATATTTATATTTACATTCATATTTGTTTTCAACATTCTTTCTTATTTTCCCCCAAACCATTTCTAGTCAAGGGGCAGCTAGCTAAGTGTGTATAAGGCTACAAATTGCACTTCATTATTTTTACATTAACAATACAGAGTAAAATCCAGATATTAGTTCAAAGCAGAGCAGATTCCACAGCCAGGTACCTAAATCATGGTGTGGATGTGGACTTCTAGCCAACTTCTTTTGTGAGTTTTTGCATTTTGTTTACAAATGCCTCTAAACCAAACTCATCTCCAAAACTGAACACTTCAACAGTCGTATAATCATGGAAGCCATTGAAATAGAGAAACACCCAAACAACATGAATAAACGTGATGACACCTCCCGCTTGCCTGACATCTGGAAACTAGCCCTGGTCAACAGGCGAGCCTCTGTCACAAAGACCGACACCAGGTCCAAGAGGACACAAGATGCCACCACCTTCCATCCACACCAAACACAAACCCAGACCCTTCCCACAGATGAAACGAAACCACCATCCAATAACAAGACCACGACTGCCCCATCTACTGCTGCACCCCACTCCAGTCACCACATGGAGCACACCTACACACCCCAAAAAAACATTGGGAGACCACAGACACGTAGCCAGACTAAAATGAATTCACAAGACACAGGACCCCACTCCACCAAAGCCCAGGATGCTGCCAGAACGCCCATCACCCAGGTCGTTAAGAAACAGGATGCCTCTAAACAGCCATCTAACCCACCAGCAGTTAATCCCTTAACGATCGCCTCAGCCACACAGCAGATCACAAAAGAACAAACGAACCTACAATCAGCCACAGAGCAAGCAAACCACACCCCCCAGCAGTATTTATAGAAGGACTTCAACTGAGATCACGCTTTGCTTCAAGAAGAAAGAAGCCAGAGCACCAGCCTGAAGATGACGGGTGAGACCTCGTCGAAACGTCGCCAAAACAACCAGATTTCTACACGGGAAGAAACCCGAATCCACCCTAACATGCATATATATATAAGAGAAATACCAGTGGGGAAGGTATTGTTTTAAGGAACAAATTTTTGAATTTCAAATCTGAACTTTATTGTTATCACAGGATAGAAAAAGAATTGCTATGTTCTTCATTATCTTTAATTTATAAACATATTTTAAAATACCATGGAACTGCATACCTCACCCACAACTGAGACAGAAAGTTCCCCACACAAACTGGTCACTACAATTTAAAAAAATAAAATTAAAAACAAAAACCAAAGCACATGCATACACAGCAAGCATAGAAGAACTGTTGGACTGTTGAAACAGATGTACATAAAAGTAGTAACTGCTGAAATTGTTAGATTGGGTAATTCACACAGTTCATACAGTTGTGCAAATGTCTAGAAAATGGCAGATTGAGTCTTTTTGCATGCTTGCAAAATACTATTCTTACCAACATGGTAGGCCTGTGCTGACTTAACGCTTGTGACAATGTCATTGGATTTCTACCTCTGTTCATTACATATGAATCATTCTTATCTATCTCAAATAGAGATATAAATTATTGCCTTTGTTGTTCTTTCATATGACAACAAGAAGCTGAAGAGTCCATCTGCTGAGGGGACAAAGTAGTCCATGGTAAAATAAGAGAAAGAAAATGTGAAGGATTGTCTTTTAGCACAATAGGCAGAATTTCAAAATGATGAAAGGAACTCTTCAACACAAGTAACACAAATTGCACAAAACAATGATGCATTTGTTGGATGGGATTAACAAATTAAAAGAATCAGAGACACTCTTTCTTTCTTTCTTTCTTTCTTTCTTTCTTTCTTTCTTTCTTTCTTTCTTTCTTATAATCTGAATTCATTCAATGCTTGCTGTGTGCGATTATGTGCTTCTGAAAGATAAAACATGTCCTTGATGGTGGGGGCAGTGTTTCTTTTCTTTTGAGATTCCTTGTCTAGAGGCAAGGAATCTCAAAAGACTTCAGCATTACTTCTCAGTGTATCTCATTCAGTCAAGACTCTCTTGTGTGTGTGTGTGTTGTGTCGTTACAATCGTGACCGACTCTACGTGACTCCATGTCCATGGAGTTTTATTGGAAGGAGTACTGGAGTGGCTTGCCAGTTCCTACTCCAGGCGCCTACAGCACCTGGTATTCCCTGGTGGTCACCCATCCAAGTACTAACCAGGGCCGACCCTGCTTAGCTTCCGAAATCAAGCAAGATCGGATGTGCTTAGGGCATCTAGGCAGCATGTTTTATTTTCACTCAAATGACAGCACAAAAGTTGGAATACTTTTGATTGCATTATCCTTGATGGTGATGTGGGATGACACGACTGGAAAGCAATCTAAAAATATACTGTATTTTGCAGCACACGTACATAGATCTTGAAAGTTTGGGTGTTAGTTTTTCTTCCTCTCTGACATTTCTTCATTCTTTGTTTCTCTGTCTTTTGATTCCATTTTGTGTATCCATTTACTTCCACAAAGGCTGTAACTTCTATTGATGTCAAAAGCCACCACGAACTGAATAGAGACGAGTAGATTTCAGGGCCAAACAACTCATGAAACATGTAATTTTTCTCCTTTATTTAATGAAGTTGTTGTAGAAGTTCTTCAAAAGTAGCTAGAAGTTACAGTTAGAAGCGCTTCTAAAAGTATCAAAAGTAGCTAGAAGTTACTTCACTGTTCTTGTTCTTGTATGCTATTCAATTTCTTATAACATACGGTGACCCTATGAATGAGAGACATCTGGTCTGCATATTTACAGCCCTACACAGGTTTTGGAAGCTCTAAAGAGTGGTTCATTTGTTGCATAAATCCATCTTTCATTTGGTTGTCCTCTTTTCCTACTTACTGCCTTGACCCCTTTGTAACACTACTTTTTCCTGTTTCTCTTATAATGTGCTGCAAGTAGAGATGGGCACGACAACGACAAACCCAAGCCAATTTTTCTTTTTTTGGGTCGGTTTCGAGCTAGAGCGGAGTAATTCTCATTACCGTTATTGTTACTTAACGATAACGATATCCGAAAACGGAAACGAGAATTTTGCCGCTCCGTGCCCATGTCCGGCTGCAAGTATTCTAACGTTACTTTGTATTGAAAACACAGAATCAGACTGTCTAGCTGTCTGATTCTGTGTTTTCAATGCAAAGTAGCAGCAGCAAAACACCTGAAAGAAACGAGAGAAACATCCAAAAACAGCATATATTCAGCAATTTTCTGAGTTGGAATTGTTTGTGTTACCATGATCAATGTATTTATTTTCTACATATTCTAAGTCATATTTGCTAAGAAGTTGTTCATTTTTATGGCTTTAGGAACAAAATCTTCTCTCCCATTAAATGCCCCATATGCAGGATAAGAGATAAGAGGATCACAGAAATAATTCTAATATCTATCAGACTCTATAGGTATTACCTTTCCTTTCTTCCCCCTTTGGAACAGTAAGAACAATCTTTCTGGTTTAGGATTTTTCTCATTAACAAGACTGGATCTTTCTGTTGTTATCTAAGAGATTAAATAACCAGCAGCCCTTTTATGAGTATCAGCAGCTTGGTTTTCTTTTGCAGTTTGGAACATTGCTGTGTCTGGATTAGTGTACTGTTTGCAATGAATGTTATGGAGCAAATGACTGGTTTCATTCATTCATCTAATATGGCATAACAGAATACTGCATTGTTACGTAAAACGTTGCAAAGACAAAATAAAATATATATACAAGATTTTAAAGACACACAATACAAATAACGAATGATTAGTGAAATAAATTATGTTTAAGGAGTTACTAAAAGTGACTGTCTAAGGCTAGATATCTAAATCATTTAACCACTGAACAATAGTGTCCTCATGGTGGCATAACAATATGCCCTGGTTTGGAGACTAAGTTAAACCATGCTGTCTCAATGTCAAAGTCTTCTCTGACAAGTTGCTTGTTAAACTTCTAGACTTCCAAAATTAGAGTCATTTGATCATGAGAGTCCTCCTATATTGGCAATAGTTGGTTTGCCTCACATTTCTGCCATTCCCTTTTTATTTGTTTGATGGTTTGTTTACAGAATTTTTTAGCTACCCCACTACAATCTAATTAAAATGCTGGCTGAACAGGACGGTCATTGCCTGGTGCCAAAAAGCCAAAAGTGTCAGCACCAGGCAGATCTCTGTTGGGAGGGCATTCCAGTTACGGAGCAATGGCCAAGAAGGCCCTGTTTGACATGCCACCCCCCTCACCTCCTTAAGGGATGGTACCCTCAGCAGAGCCTCCTGGCCTGATCTTAGGGTATAAGCAGGCTTGTTTTTAAAGTGAATAGTTTTCTAAATGTGAGGGTGTTAAACTGACATAAAGCATTGATTTAATAGTTCCTGATATAACCTCATAATGTGTTTAAGATTGGTATGCATATTGTTTAGCCATTCAGGGCTGCAGTAATGAGTCCCGGAATGTACCAAGGCAAGAGCTGATATCTGACTAACTCTGGCACTTGCTCCTCAGCTGGTGCCAGAGGGTTTGTGTAGGACAGGGCTGTCCAACTTTGAACAGGCAGAGGTCTACTTTTCTGGCGCAAAGTGCCTGAGGGCTACTACACTAAAACCTCTACTTACAAATTTTATCCGTTCCTAGCACATGCTCATAAGTAAAAAACAAATTGTAAGTAGAGCAGCGGTTTCCCATGGGAATGCATTGAAAACCAATTAATCCGTTCTGGAGGGATCAGATTTCAATGCATTCCTATGGGAAGGCTGACCATGCACACACTTCCCTTGCACCCGCTCGAACTGGTGTGGGTGGGTGCTAGGGGGGGCTCATGTACACTTACACAAATCACCACTTCCAAGGAGCAACCCACATGACCATGCACATGCCTCCCTTGTACCCGGCTTGAGCAGGGGACTGCGCCATGGCCCTTGAACTGCCCTGCTCAGCTGAGACAGTGGGCTGGCAGACCCAGAATTTTGCTGGGGCAGTGGTGGTCCTTGGGATGGGGGAGGGAGGGGTGGAGAACTTATCCCCTCACTTTTTATTGATGGCCAGTGGGCTACTTTTGAACCCTTCACGGGCTACCGGTAGCCCGCGGTCTACCTGTTGGACAGGCCTGGTGTAGGATATTGTTCCTGGTTTTCCTATTATGCATGTTTTTTTCTTAATGTTCCCTATAGGTTAAAGACAGGTCAAGGGGCACTCCTCAATACTTAGTTGCAGTTGGATTTTTGCAGCCAATTCCTAAATTCCACTTTCAATGAATATTTTGGCTTGTATGTTCAAGTGAAAAAAAGTGACTTGTTTTGCTGATGTTGATGTTTTACTGATACTACTGTTCCAATAAAAACATAAGTGGTTGTTTTTAAGGAAAAGGAAATTCATTTGAAACTGTAGAATAAAGCACTGTTTTTATTTGTGCAGTTCAGTTGGAAGATAATTTTGAAAGGAGATATCTGACTACTGTTTAATTTTGTTTATTGTAAATTTTGTATTTGATTTGAGGAAATCAAATACAATTGAAGGGACCTGAAAATGTTTCTTTACTTATCATCCTTGCTTTGCACCATGTTGTGTTTTATCATAAAAATGGATAAAGCAGTCTATTGTTCAGAAGTATTTATTTAAATCTTTAGAGCATTTTAGAAAAATAAATGACAACACTACCAACAATACATTAAAACAATAGAATTCTGTGTAAGTTTCTAATGCATCTATTCTATTATATAACTACTCAATCCTGTCATAGTGTTCTGACACCCCCCATGGTGACAATTCTCATACAATTTGTTGGGAAATAAATTGCTTTCAAGAATTTCCGAGGATAAAACATTTTGGGCAAGTTCCAAATTCTTGTGCTTATTTCCCTGTGCCATGGCTGACAAGTGTGCATGCATGTTTTGTCTTTTAGTTTGAGTTCACTCTCTGGGACAGGCAGCAGTCTTCTCCAACTTCCCATATTTCAGTTAGTGCCCAGGAAAGATCTCAAATACCTTCATACCGCTGAATCCTGAAGATTGACAAGTACTGAGCCAAAATATCTCAAAATACTTCCCCCCCAGAAGCAGTTTGAGATGCTTTCTCTCTCTCTCTCTCTCTCTCTCTCTCTCACACACACACACACACACACACACACACACACACACACACACTGCCATGAAATGCCCTATAACAACACAAGATAGTGTGAACTTTGGAAGAATCAATATTGTCGCCAGTTAATGTGGCTGATACATCCAGTGGCAGTGCAACAAGCAAACAAAAATATTTCATGAAAGAAAACAGGTTACACTACATCAGAATTCTGCTCACATCCTGAATTTGATTCCACTGGATTCAGGTAGTCAGCTCAAGGTTGACTCAACCTTCCATCCCTCTAGGATTGATAAACTGAGTACCTAGCTCACAGGAGTAGGGGTAGCCCATTTAATTAAATTGTAAACCTCCCAGAGACTGTTCTAAGTGCTGTGGGTCAGTATATAAGCAACACATGTTATGATGAGCCCGGCATCTGAAAATGTTTGAAAAATTTGTTCTTCTCAAAGAGAAACAGGGTGAAATTTTCTCTGTTTTTCTTCTCACAAAACAAGTAGAGCATTTTGAAAGGCCATTTGTGCACAACTATCATCTGCCCTGTTTGCAAATACATACATTTTAAAATAATTTCACTCTGTCAAAGAACAGATTTGCAAAAGAAAGATGTCAGAACATTTGATTAGTGTTTCAGAACTAACACTGATAAAATGTTCAAGTCTTGCTCTATATCTTCCTTCATTCTTCATTCTACTTCATTTAAAACTCAGGTGCTTTAAGATCCTCGGGGCACAACCTGTTTTTCTATTTTTCATTTTTGTCAGTCTCTCTCCTCACATCCGCTGCTGTTTAAAGGAGACTTCATGGATTAGACCAAACACAGTTAAGCAAGGAAATAAGAGTTGGGTGGAATTCAGAATAGTCACAGATTTCTTCTAAGCTTCTCATTTCTCGTTAGTGAGGTAAAACACTTTCAAAACATTTAAAATGTAATCTTAAAGCCATTTTTCTCTTTAGCAGTATGAAACTCTAAATTGAAACTTCAGAAAATGGAAGAATATTGTATGTTGGGAAACAGTTGAAATAAGACTTATGTAAAGTACTTACTAATGTAAAGGAAAATCAGCTTATGGAAGGGACTTACGTTAATTGCAATGGAGTAAGCCCTCTGTTCAATTGATTTAAATAGTCCTACTCTAACTATGACTTACTATACTAAAGTAAGCCAAAGGTAGAATAGGCCCATTTGAATTAACTGAACGTATGAAGGAGTTGACTTACCAGTTGCCATTGATTCAAGATTTTCAAATACTGCATCTGAATATATTTCAGTGGAAATTCTGTTCAATCTGGTAACCTTTAAACACTAGTCCAATAAATGCTTTTTGTTTATTCTATAACTATACGTTACAATGCTAGCAGATCCAACCTTTATGACAAAGGTAAGGGAAAAGAGAGACATGATTTAAGCAGAATAGTTAATTGTTGCTTATGGCTGAGCCTCCAGGTTCTACCATGCATATAAATAGACATGACCCCAGTTTTCGTTTTGGGAGACTATTTGGCCACAGCTTTATTGATTACAAGCAGACAACACTCTGGCTGAGTCACTGGGTCGGATCCAATGCATCAAGGAGTCCGCCTGCCCCATGATGCTGCTGCATTCGCACTGTCTCCTTCTGGGAACATCCCGAGAGCTTTTCTGGTGGGTTACCCTGGAGTGTCAACCCCACTGGTAACCCATGTCCATTATCGCATTGTCGGAACCCCTGAGGGGTGTAGACCCATTTTTGGCCCATGTCATTCACTCCTTCAGCCCATGGCCTTTTCTGACTGACATGACCTAGTCAGTTATTTATCCGAGTTGCAGCTTCTTGCCTGCTGTCTTAACCGTTTGGATCCGTCCCAATGCCTGAAAATTGCCAAACCTCCTTAAAGCTGTGACATACAGAATTCATAAGAGTAACTTATGTAGAATTGCAATTTGTGGGCTGGGGTTGCTCCGACCTCCATTCCCGAAACTGGGAGTTCTGTTCCCCCCCCTTTAAAACTGGGTGCTGATTCTACCCCCTGAGAGCATGTCATGCTCTCCCGCCAGCCTTTGCCATTCCGTGCCAAGTATGCTGTCCTTGCCCGACTAGTGGCTCCACTATGGACATATTGGTTTGCCTTCCTTCCTGCACACGTGGCTGCTGCCATTGCCATTTGTTCACCTTGCCGCTCCGCATGAATCCTCGAACCTGGTAAGTCACATTCTTATCTTTCAATTAACTTTGATGTATCCAAGTTGACAACAAATGTTATGAAAGGACCCACTACCACTGCTTGTGCCACTTAATGTTGTAGTGAATTAATTTCAATTATTTGGCCAGGTAAGACCATTTTTCCTTACCTAACTTTATTTTCATATGCAGATATAACATTTTCCCCTTTGTCTATTGAATTACATTTCATTAAGTGCACTTGTACATCTTGGGGAGTTGATTTTGGAGAAGGAGAAATGCCCAAGATAACTCCCCAATTCCACCACTATAACAAACTCAGTGGAATTAGGGAGAATAAACAGAAATAATTCAACTCTACTGTCCTTTTAGAAACCAGAGTTGTCTGGTTTGGAAGGACACAGTACATTCTGAGATGGAGTCCTTGAAACAAGATTGCACATTCATTGAGGCATTTCTACCCTTTGATGCCTCATTCATTTTGGTGGCATTTTAAATGTATCTATGGAAAATTCTGATCTACATAGTAATGTGAATGTCCTCAGTTGGACATAATCTCATTACACCATTCCTGACATTGAAAAGGATTAGACAGCTTCTGCTCATGAATTGGTAAGCGTGTGCATTTGCAGCACCCATGAATGTTAGACACTGGACATTGCTGACATATGGGGGTGCATTTCCTCCAGAATTCAAATGTCAAACTTCAAAGGTGTTGTGAGAAATTGGCTGTATAAATACCAGAGAGAAATCTCCCACAATGGATATGCTACAAGTTTTTCTAAGACCCTCTTAAATATTGTAACTACATTCCTTCTCCGCCTTAAAGCATTTTTGAAAGAAATTATTAGCAGCAGGCACAAGTAAAATGAATATGAAACTGCACAATTAATCAATATAAATTGATTTGGCAATCACATCTAAGCTTGATATACAAAAATGTGAAGTGCTACCAAAGGAAGCTCAACTTACCATTTAACTTAGAGAGCAACTGGAAGCAAATACCTGAAAGTAATTGGTCCCCATTTTTACAAATACCTTTCTCCATAATTGTCTTCAGGTAGACGCAGTTAAGTAGCTATCCCATATTGACTGTCATTATGCTTTGTTGTGAAATACATGATTACTTAGTTTAGGATTGTTATTCCTTTCTGCAGACGTTTTTCATTGTATGCATTACAATATACAGTCTGCACATTCTGTGTTTTGTGAGCACTGACATGTTTATTTTTCTTAAAAACCTAACATTGTTTATTTACCTAAAAGACCTCTTTAGTGCCATACAACATGGGTTGGAGTCCTTTGTTTATAATTTATTATTTTGCTGGATTTGTTTACCCTAAAACAACAAAAATAACAACAAAAACAAGGAATTCCATATGGGCTTTGTAGCCACTGTGTGGTTTCTATTTTTCCTCCACAGATATTGTAATTCTTTCTTCATGCTATAATGTAGGGTTTTTGTTTGCTTGTTTGTTTGCATTTAGAGCTGATCACTGTAAGATTCTTCAGGAAACTTCCAAGGGCTGTTGTAAGTCACAGCCTTGTATCTCTGCTACTAAATATCAGTATTATAGAATCTTTGTTAGATAGACAGAAACTCTTAGGACATCTTAAAATACTAGAGATGGGCACAAATAAAAAAAATGACATTTCGTTTGTCATTTGTCGTTTGGAGGATCCGTTTTGGTTCGTTTCTGTTTTTCATGAATTTTCGCAAAAAAAACATTTTTGTTTTTGTTCGTTTCGTTACCATTTTGTTACCATTTATTTCATTGTTTGTGATTTTTTTTAGCATTTAAAGCAGTTCACTGTATTGCAGTAATGAAAATGAAACGCACAACAAAATTTCCAGTGTTTCTGTTCGTTTCGTTTCATTTTGGAGACAAAATTCATTTGTCGTTTCGTTGTGTAATGAAACAAAAAAACGAAAACGGAAATGAAAAATTGTTCGTTTCGTGCCCATCTCTATAAAAGACATAAATGTACTAATGTCACAAAAATAGGAAAGTATATTCTCTTACTGAATAAATAAGTTTATATATTTCTATTTACTACATTTCTATTCAAAGCAGTTAATTGAAAATGCAGTTAAAGCTTCTAAATTCTTAAAATGAAGAACATAAAACATAATTCTATAACAACTAAAGCAAAATCAATTTTTCATCAGTCTCCATTTAAAATCCTTGCAATCTTGATCAGAAGGGCATTCCAGAGCCACAGTAACACTGCCAACAAAGACTCCCTCCTTGTGTTCACTTAGACATCTAGGGGTTGACATTTTTGCTTAGTTTGCTGCTGCAGGTGAGATGACATTTGAAATTGAATCCAAATGCTTAATCCCTGCATAAGGAGTTCACAAAGGAAAGAAGTTGCAAAAATGTTTTTCTTTTTTGAGGAAAATGTATTTTTATGCAACACTCCGCAGACTTGTTCAGTTTCCTTTTCTTTCTTTTTTTAATGGAATGAATGCTACTTCCCACAAAAGTGAAGTCTTGTAACTGAACTTTTTGCTAGGGGAGGGCTCAGTGGGTTGAAATTCCCTTTTTCAATGAGTATTTTTAAAATCACATTAACTGGCCACCACTGAGCTTTCGTTATTTAAGTTTATTTATGCATTTATGTATTTATTGTTTATGCTGCCCTGTTAGTACTGAGGCACTATTCTGGCGAGTCGCAAACAGTTAAAACGAACTTCAGAAAACATTAAATGCTGAATATAGCAAAATCTAAAAACTTAAAACCAGTTACCATCAATGTGGTATTTATTGGATGGTTATATTATTGACTGAAATCTGATTCGTTGGATTCTGCCTGCACAATGGGAAGGATGTCTCCAGTGGTAGACTGACACCAATTAAAGACTTCCTTTTTCAATTTTGAGAGGCCCATGATACAAATTTGTCTCATCACATGCAAGCTACACGCAACCACCATTGCTAAAAGAAATACAGAATTCTTCTGTGAATAAGACTATTGTTTTGTCTAAAATTGTCAGACAAAAAAAAATGATCGTCTTATACACAGAAATAAGCCAAAGAGAGAACCACATGGTTTTGAAACTGTAATATCGGGGTGGAAAAGTGGGTGGTCATCTTATACATGGGGGCATCTTATAGATTGAAAAATACAGTACTGTATTTGATCAATGTCAATCTGCCTCTAAGAAAGATTTCAGTTGCACTACACAGGCAGAGCACAACTTTAAGTTACTTTTTAATGATATGTTGCTGCTGTCCTTGCAAAGGGCAAAAGAAAAGCAGCAACCTGTATAGCTTATTGACCAGAATCCTAGTACTGTTTGAGTAACATTTGTTGAGGAGCACATCTCAGCTGTGCAATTGGACAGGACTGAGATATTCTCCAGCACCTTACAATTAGCCACCTATGCAAACACTAAATAAAAACAATGGGAAACTGTTGCTTTTAAAAAGAAAAGAAAAGCAAAACTCTTGGTAATGATGAAATAATATGATGAAAAGTCCACCCCAAATGCTTTTTGTGTTCTCTTGTATCTTTAATGTAATGCTGTCTTTTAATGCTGAAAGATGTCCCTCAATTTCCTGATCTCAATCCTTGAATATGTGTTAATTGTACTGGACTGTCTATTGTCCCTCATTACTGTAAGCTGCCTTGGGTCCTTTTCCACGGAGAAAGGCAGGGTAAAAAATACTCTAAAATAAATAAATAGATAGATAGATAGATAGATAACAATTATTATAAAACATTGCTGATTGCAGAAATGCATGGGCATATATGTGCATAATTCCCACTTGTTAAATTACTTTTGGCACACAACCATTTATCACCACTGCCACCACAGAAGCCTCACAGTTATTTATTACACGTTACTTGTAACACATTACTTCCATACTATGGGTTGTACAAAGTGTTTCTCCAACTGTGTTATTACAAAGTCTTTCTTTGACAGATTCTAGGTGAAAAATGATAAAAATCAAAATTGTCATAGAAAAGGTTTGCTTCCAGAGCAGCTACAATGCATCACGCTTGTAACGCTTTAGCTGTAACAGCTTCATTTTGTATAGTCTTGTGATATGTGGTTCTTTTTTAAAAAAAAGTTTAAAAAATAATTTTACTTTTTTATTTAACAAAAAAAGACAAACATCAACAACAGTGCACCCCTTCACCAACAGGATCACTCTTCATATCCTCCCCTCCAGAACAAAATTGATTGTTGCATGGAAGCCTTACCCTTATCTCGTACTAGCACATATTCAATAAATCTACCCCATATATCATAGAAAATATCTCTTTTTAACTCTCCTTTTTATCTTTAAAGAACATGTCAATTTATCATTTAAAGCAATATTCCATATTTCATCATACCATTCATCTAAGCATAGTTCATATTTGGATTTCCAATTTCTAGCCATTATCAATCTAGCTACTGTTAAATTTGTAATCAACTCTTTAGTTTTAACATCATAATTGTGATCAGCAAATATTGATAACAAAGCAATTTCAGAATTGGGCTCTATGGTCATTTCTAGTATGTCACTAAGTTCTTTAAAAATACATTTCCAAAATTTTTGTATCATTTTACATTCCCATCACAAATGAAAAAAGGTACCAATCTCATTATCACATTTCCAACAAAATTTAGAAATATTAACATTTATTTTATTCAATTTTACTGGCGTCAAATACCATCTTAAACTTATTTTAAAGAACTTTTCCTTAATTCTAACAGACATAGATCTAAGTATTCTCCTTCTCCACATTTTAGCCCAATCTTCCTCTGTTATTTCTAGCTCTTTTGTGGCAGTACTACTCAGAGTCCCAAAATCTGCAGATCCTTGGATAATTAATCTCTTGAAGTAAAAAGAACATTAGACAGATGGCAAGAAGAAGCAATGCATGAAGTTTTATTTTATAAACTGTGATTAATTTCATTTTCATTTCAGATCCCTGGAGGTATAAAGCATTTTTTAAAAACCCCAAATCCTTATGTGTATTAATATGGTGGCACTTAATTTTCTAAACTAGAACACAGTGTCAGGGGTTATATACACACACACCGATAGGTGTGTAAATATGGTGAAATGCTGGAGCAGTTTAGAAAGACTAAAATTGTATTATGACTCCAAAGCCACACATCTAAATAGTTTGAAAAGGAATTACATCACTTCTGAGATGGCAATTCTATACATGGCTATTGCACACCATTGCTAAATGCACCATCCATATTTACAGGCAGTTAAAACATAATAAACAAATCCTGAGGATAAATATAAGAGGAGCTTCCTGAAGGCACATTGCTGCCTGGTGGTAGAAAAGAGAGTGTCAAATCTACATAAGCAGAGTGGAATGACAATTCTCATTTTGTGAGATGCACTCTGAATTTTAATCTAAACATGAAATAAGTTTTCCCAGACACTAAAGCTAATTTGGGTATAGGGTTCAGCACCTTCAATATTAATCACAAAGTGGAATGAAACTGAAGTGTATACCTCTCCTGTGAGTTATTAGGCAAAAACAAAAGACAAATGAAAATGACAGACAAACATGCGGCATCTTTAAGACTGCAACACAGTAATACTTCTTAAAATGAATTTAATTCATTCTATGAGTCATTTCATTTACGAAAAATTCATCATGGAAAACATAGTTTCCCATAGGATTTTTTTAAAATTAAATTTTGTAATGGTTTTTCATATTGCAAGGCATCCCATAGGGAATTTTCATTATGTGAAGCAACTCTATTCCCTGAATTTTTTTATCTTATAAATTTTCTGTTTTATGGGGCATTCGTTTTAAGAGGTATTACTGTATTTTAATTAAGCTATCTTGAACAATCCATATTCTCAGGCATATATTTATACAAAGACTGTATTTGAGCACAAATTGTTGACCTGGAAATTGTGTTTTAAACCCCTCTTATTTTCAGTTTCCCTCTCAAGAAGTATTGTTCTGTAAATAGTGATAATAATTGGTGGCTAAATTAATCAGATTCCATAGATAACAAGCAGAAACAACATGGCAATGAATATCTCTGATTACCACTGAGTCTTGAGAATTGATACTGGTAGATATTAAGGAACTATAGCTAGGTATCTGAGCAGATACCACACAATATTTTACATTTTGTAATGACCTAAGAAACCTTAGCTTATATTGAGTCAATTGAGATGGAGTTTATCTTACTATCTTATATTTTTTCTTATTTTATCAGATTTATCTCAAATTAATTCACTAGATAATTTTCCCAATGTGGTCCCTGCACATGTTTTCACCAACACCTCCCATCATTCCTGCTCACTGGCTACACTGAATGGGGCTTAAAATTGGAATTCAGTGCCTTGTGCGGGGGTGGCAGAGATTTTCCCTCTCTACCAAGCCATCAAGTCCGCCCCCCCACTTGATGCTGGAATACAAATCAAAGGATATCTGCCAGGTGATTGTCCAAATGTATCTTGAATGCCTCCAGTGTTGGAGCGCTCACCACCTCCTGAGGCAATTGGGAGGTTTTTTCCTGATATTGAACAAAAAGCTGGGTTGTCTTAACTATTGTTGTGTCTGTCTTGCACTCTGGGATGATGAAGATCAGAGGCAGCCCTTCAAATATTTGAAAAGTGCTATCATATGACCCCTCAGTCTTCTTCTCTCTAGGCTAAACACCTCCAATTCTTTCAGTCTTTCCTCAAAGGGCTTCATGGGTCACCCTCCTGTAAACTTGTTCCAATTTATCAACTTCAGTATAATATTCCTCATTGCCAAGTGCTGGTTGACACTTGCCCTTTACATGGAGATATCATAAATTTAATATTTCAACATGATTCTCTTGTGAGATGGTTCGGAGGAATGAGAGAAGAACATTGCCTGAAACCTTCTGTAAGAAAATTGGGGCAAATTGGTTGGCTCCAGTGATTATGTTGTGTGGTGGTTGGAAAAACCAGCGAAACAATCCATACTCAGGAACATAGGGAAAATGCCCACTTAAGTGAGCCCTGCATTGCATGCTGAATCACACACCTCAGTGTGGAACCGAAAACGTCTATACATCATTACATATAATCATAGAGTTGGAAGAGACCTCAAGGGCCAACCAGTCCAACCCCCTGCCATGCAGGAATACCCATCACAGGACACCCAACTGATGGCCATCCAGCCTCTGCTTAAAAACCTCCAAAGAAGGAGACTCCACCACACTCTGTGGCAGCATATTCCACTGCTGAACATATGATAGGGCTTCTTCATGGCTCCTCAACATATAGAACCTGTGAGGAAAAAAGGGGAAATAAATGACATTTATTTTTGATGGTTAATGGTAGGAAAACAACACAACCTCATGATCCTTGTTGATATTTTTTCAGTGTATGCATATATGGTGGATTAACAACCCTAGTTCACCATTTAGTAGAAAACATGCTGAAGAGCCTGAATTTGGTGAATATGCAATTATGCTTCCTCTTCCTCACCATCTTCTTATTCTTACTATTTATTTTAATATTATGTATCTAAGGCACTTACTCCAATGCCCCTTTGGCTGCCATTGTAATGTCATCACATTTGACTATGGAGCACACACCCCACATACAGAACAGTCCAGATGAAATCCTGGCAATCACCAATTAGATAAGAAGCAATTCCCAATAACTTTTCACACCACTGGGTTGGATCTACCAATGTCCTAACTTCCTATGAGACAGCTTGCTATTGCACAAAGGAAATGCTATACATAGCTGTAATTTATTTTAGCATAAAATAATTTGTTATATATTACAAGGGAGCACATATATTCATTTAATCTGCTTGTATCATTTTAAACAATTTAGCAACTCACTCTCTCTTCCTCTTTCACTCCCTCCCCGCGCTCTCACACCTCCCGCTTAATTCATATCTTCCCAATATTGTTCTCCCCAACCCAGAGTCAGTATGATAAGATTGCAGAAGTACTACACATATTATTTGACAATTGGAAGGCTGAAAAACTTTACAAAAAGCTTTATGTTAGTTGATCAGAAGCGGAGCAGTAGGAATTAATGTGAGTATAAAGAGCTTTTATTGGGATAAAACGAAAAGAAATTGAACTCTGTAGACTTACAAGACTGTGGTATCTCCTTTTGCATGATTTTAGATATGCAAGAAGGCATAATGGCATACCAACTATAATGGGCTGCTGAAGGAGCTTTTTGTTCACTCTGCTTTCAGGTGCAATTTAATCCTTTTCAGCTAGCGCTCTGTGTTTACTGCCATTGTTGATCATGTACAATGTCCTAAATTCCAAGGTATTTTGAGCCTCTTAATATAAAAACTACAGCTGAGGGCCAAGGAAATTTATTATGTCACATCATTATTGCTTCATCTGTGTTGACTTCGTATTCACTGTTGGACACAATTCAATGTGGCAGTTCTTGTTTTTCAAGTTCTACGTGGTTTGGGACAAGGATATTTGAAGTCCTCCCATGCAACTCTGCTTATTTTCCATTCAGTTCTGCATTTCACCTCTATGTTTATCTTGCCTATGACTTTCTTCAGACTTGTAAGTGGTGCGAGATGTTGTGGAGCAGTGGCGGTGAACTTTTGGCACTCATAAGAACATAAGAAGATCAGAGCAAATGCTCATCTAGTCCAGCTTCCTGTATCTGACAGTGGCTCCACCAAACGTGCTCGGGAGCGCACAAGACTAGATCTCTGTCTCCTGATACCACTCCCCTGCATCTGGCCCTTGAAGTACCCTGGTTTTAAGCCTGGAGATTACAAATCTCTGTCATGGTTTGTAACCCGTGATGGACTTTTCCTCCAGGAATCTGTCCAATCCCCTTTTGAAGGCATCCAGGCCAGATGCCATCACCACATCCTGTGGCTGGGAGTTCCACAGACTAACAACACGCTGGGTAAAAAAACCCCAAACATTTCCTTTTGTCTGATCTCACTCTCCCATCCCTCAAGTTCTGGTATTTTGTGAGAGGGAGAAGAGTGTCCCTCTATCCACTTTACTCATGTCCTGTATCTCAATCATATCCCCCTTCAGGCACCTTTTTCCAGACTAAAGAGTCCCAAATGTTTTAGCCTTTCCTCATAAGCAAAATTTCCTCATGATATGTTTTGGACTACAACTCCCAGAACCCCAGGCTTGTATGGAAAAGGACTGTGGCAAAGGACTGTGGGAGTTATGGTCCAAACCATCTGGGGTGCCGAAGGTTTGCCACCACTGTTGTAAAGGGTCTTCTGTCCTGTCACTCCCAAGAATTCAATGTTCCTGATCATGAGGAGAGACTCCAAGAATAGAAGAGACTCTCTTTCTCCTATTTTAAAAGAAAACTACCCAACACAACATAAAGCATGATGGAAGTGGCAAAGAGTCTTGTTGACCCATTAGAGACTAAGGCATTTTATTGTGGAATGTGGCCTATGTTTTGGTGATTACAGCCCATGTTTTATGAAGCATGCAAATGCCAGAAGACTTTGTTGTTCTGGGAGCAAATGACTAAAATGGTGGCATTGCTGCAAAATCCTATGGCAGCAGTGATGACAGAGGTGCAGGACTAGCGTGCCAAGCCTTCCATCCTTAGGGTTGGATGGATACTCACATTTCAGACATTTAAAAAGGGCTCCTTGCCACAGATATTCGGAACAAGAAGCAGAAATAGGGGATACAATGCAAGTTTCAAAGATCCTTTGAAGGAATTCAATTCACGCATACACATCCCCCTGTTCCCATATGCCCCAGAATGTGCGGAATTTCTGAAGATGCCTTTAGTAGGAGGATTTCATCTACAGATTACACAAAGCTGCCCCAAAGGATCTCTGACATATTTCACCCATCACTAGTCTGACTGCTGCCTTCTGGACCCATTGAAGTCTCCAGATTTGGCCCACATAGTGATCATTTCAGTAGTCTGCGTAGGAGATGATCAAGGCTAGCACCCAAGTCCTGATGGAGAGCTCATCCAGGTAGGGGTGGAGTTAGACCAGGCATGTCCAAACTTTGGTCCTCCAGATGTTTTGGACTGCAGCTCCCACAGTCCTTTGCCATTGGCAGGCTTAGCTTAGACTTCTGGGTGTTGTGGTCCAAAACATCAGGAGGGACGAAGTTTGGACATGCCTGAGTTAGACAATAAGCTGATTGAAGGCTGATCTGGACACAGCTGTTACCAGGAAAGAGCTGGGTCCAGAAGAATGTCCTGATGTATGGTTCCTAAATGGGAGGCCAGAGCCATCGAGCCTAGGGGCAGTCCCCCCTAGCCTTTCCAACACTCATCTTATCTTCTTTCATTTTGAGCCTGATAACCCTGGTCCATTCCAGTACTGAAGCCAGGCAATACTCAAGCATCTGGACTCCATCCACTGCAGAGGTGGTAATAGAGAGATTGAGCTGGGAAACATCGACTCCATATCTCCTGATGACTTCCCCTCAATGGCTTCACATAGATGTTGAACATTGAGGATCGTGTCGACCCTTGAGATCCAAGGGTCTGACACATTTCGCCCTAGCTGTACTCTCTGGACATAGCTCTTGAGGAAGGATCAGAGCCAGCTCAGTGCTAGGCTCCCAATTCCAACCTCTGAAAGTCTCTCCAGAAGGATACCATGATCAACAGTGTCAAGAGCTGCTGAGAGATCTAGAAGTGCCAACAGATAATATCTGCCCCTGTCAGCCCCTCCCCTTACCAGATCATGCTGCAGTGTGACCAGTGCTGTCTCAGTGCTTTGATGTGGCTGAAATCAGGACGAATGGACCAATGCACTCCTGCTTCTGCAGGTATTTCGGCAGCTGATTTGCCACCACCTCCTCAATCACCTTGCTCAAGAGTGGCATATTGGCAACTGAATGAAGTTGTTAAGGTTATCCATTGCTGTTATCATTGAAGGAGAGAAAAATCCCCTTCCTCAGAGATGAATTAACCTTATTCGTGACCCAGTCAGTGATAGCCCCCTTCAGAGGTTAATCAGGCACACTGGGATCAAGCAAGAAGCTGGTGGGCCTACAGCTAGGAAACACACTGGAGGCTTTCTCCGTTGCCACAGGGTCAGACTAAACCAACTGGGCTGCAGTCACCCCTGGATCAGCTGAACTGGTAGAGGAGTTGAGATTGGTACATAGGGCCTCAATTTTTGTTTTTAACAAGGCTACAAACTTGTGAACTCAAAATGAGACCACCTTGGATGGCCAGAACTCTTGTGGTTGTGAAGCACCTGCAACAATTCTGCCTGTTGGTTTGTGGCCTCACCTGTGGATGTTAAATGTTTTTTCTTACCTTTTTAAGATTGTTGGTACATTTATTAGCAAGTTACAGAAAATCAAATTTAGGCTGACTATCCAGGGAAACATCTTAACAGTAAGAGCAGTATGACAACGGAACCAGTTACCTTGAGGCAAGTGCTTTAATGCTGGATACATTCAAGAGAAAATTATACAACAGTTTGTCAGGTCTGTGTTGATTTTGATTCCTGCATTCATCAGGGAGTTTCGACTCAGTGGCATTAGGGGTCCCTTCAAAATCAATTGTTGCATGATTTTCCAATTGCACCATTTGCGTACTCTGAATTTTTTTAAAAAATGATATTAAATTTAAATGTCAGTAGGGTGCGTTGTATCTGACTACTGCCATATGCTTTGAAGAATTTCAAATCTTTATAAGCTGCCCCATGATGCATATAGATCTCTGCTCCTGTGATAAATCTATAGTTTTATTAGTGTCAGTAATGTTTAGTGTAGAGATAGAGCATATTAGAAGGAATTTGTAATCAAATTGGTAACATAGGAAAAGTAAATGGAATGCCATGAGGTCTGTGGGTTTGGTTATTGTTGTTGCTAAGCTTCAAAGTTAACTTTACATTGTTAATCACATAAATCTCTTAAATAATTAGCATTTGCTATTCACTGGGGCTAAGCATTTAGCAGGATTTAGCAGCAATTAATTAGGTACTTTCCCCAAAAGTTCACTAAGCTTTTAAAATAAAATTTGTAGATTATTAATTTTGCAACACATTGTCATAGTATACACATGTACATTTCACTCATTTGAAAAGTCTTGCCTTCATGACTGTGGATATGAACTGTTCAAATTGCGAATGATATTTTATTTCCATCACTTCACCCCTTCCAGTTAGTACTGAACTGATTTGAATCGAAACAGAGGTACTTCCTAAAAATTGGGAATTAGAATCAAACCGCATGTTACAAATATCATAGAATAATTATGTTGTAAGGGGCACCATCTTACTCCATGCCAGGATACAAATCAAAGATGATCTGCCAGGCGCGTGACCAGACTTCTCTTGAATGCCTCCAGTGTTGGGGTAGTCACCACCTCTCCAGGTAATTGGTTCCACTGCCATACTTCTCTAAAACTTAGGTTTTTCCTGATATTCATCTGAAATCTGGCTTCCTATAAGTTGAACCCATTATTGGGTGAACTAACTTGGATATGACCGTAAACAGATCCAAACCCTCTTCTGTATGACAGTCTTTTAAGTAGTTGACAGGTGTGATTATATCACCCCACAGTCTCATTTTGTTAGGACTACATGCCCAGTTCTTTCATTTTTTCCTCATAGGGTTAGGTTTCCAAACTCCTAATCATCTTTGTTGCCATACTCTGAACTTATTCCAATTTGTTAGCATCCTTCTTCAAGCACACTGTCACAGTACTCAAGATGAGGCACAACCAAATAGAGAGGAACCAGTACCATGCAGGATCTTGAAACTATACTTCTACTAATGCAGTCTAAAATAGTTTTTGCCTTTTGTAGGCCCATTGTACTCCTGACTGATAATCAGCTTGTGATCTGTTACTATTCCAAGACCCTTCTTGCCTCCATCTTGTAACAGTGTGTTTGGTTTCTTTTTCCTAGGTGCAATTTTTTGCATTAATCCCTGTAGAATTTCACACTGTTGCTCAAGCCTATTTGATTATTTTGTTTCTGTCTTCCAGGATATTAGCTGTTCCACCCAATGTTGTGTCATCCACAAATCTGATTCGCATTCCTTGCACTCCCTGATACAGGTCATTAATCAAGCTATTGAAGAGCAGTGGGCCCAGGACTGAGCTCTGGGGTACCCCATTTGTTACCTCCTCCCAGTTGGAGAAGGGATCATTAATCATCACCCTTTGAGTACAACTCTTTAGCCAGCTGGACAGTTGTTCCATCCATCCATCACCTATGTCAGGCTCACTGTTCTCAGGTTCGTTTTGTTTTCCATTTTTGAAGTCATCTGGTACCTCGCCCATTTCTGATAATTTCAAGAAAATAATGGACAGTAGTTCAGAGAATTATTCAGCCAGTTCTCTCAGTGCTCTTCATCCAGCCCTTGAGATTTGATCCCATTAAAGGCAATAGGGTATTATCTGGAAGTTGAGTCATGGCAACTGGACTTCTTTAGAGATAGAAACATTTTGCTACTCATCCAAGCAGCTTTGTCAGTCTGAGGAAAGTTAGTGGCAAGTCCTCCAGACTGGTGAAACTGCTTGGATGAGTTTCAATCTCTCTCTCAATCAACATTTCAGTCTCTTTCTCTCTCAAAAAAAGTCCAGTTGCCATGATTCAACTTCCAGATGAACTCATCTGGATGACTGAGAATCTTCACAGATAAAATAGCGTATTCTTTGACTATTGTTTTATCCATTTCCAGCTGCAATTCTGTCCCTTGCACCTGCTGTTCACTTTTCTCTGAAAGGGTCTAGCTTTTGGGAAAATACATGTAGGTAAAATACCAACTGAGCACTTCTGTCTTTTCCATGTCAAATGTTACCATTTTTCTATTTCCACTGAGTAGCTGAGCCACTTCTTTCTTTCTCTTTTGCTACACACAAAGCTGAAGAATGCTTTTTGTCGCTTTTAGTATTCCTAGCTCCCATCACTACTACATTGTGTTTATCTGAAATCCATGCAATATGTTTTTCAAATGTTTTGTCCACATCCTTTTCTTGATTTTCTTGACTAATAGACTCCAACCTCTATGTTCTTTCTGTTTTTCACGCAATCTACGTTGGTCCAGATGCTTTCAATGGGACAGTCAGTTTCTCCCTCTTGTATTTCTGTGCAGGAACTTGTATATTTTTTACATGTACTGCAGCTCTTTCTGCCTTTCTATTATTTCTGTTGCTTTTGAACAATTTATATTCTTTAGTTTCTGTATTCTAGTCAGGGGAATCATCACACCAATTTTCAGTTAGTTCTATTAAGTCATATTTATCCTCCTAAAGTATGATTTCCACTTCTTCTTGTTTACTTCCCATAATCCAGGCATCTGTATCCAAGAACTAGAGATTGTGTGGTTTCTGTCCTGTTTTCTTTGTACATTCTTATGAATATTATTATTAATGTTAATGCTGTTATTGAGCCCCCATTCGAACGGTTCGCTGTGTTCCAATTATTGTGTGTAAGGCTTCATCCATCTTTTTCTCTCTACTTGTTTCTTACTCCCCCTTCCAATTCTCTTTAAAGCACTCCTGGTAAAGTTTTTAATGCTTTGGCCAAACACATTCTTTCCAGTACTTGTGAGGCACAAGCCATCTCTTGCTAACAGTACTCAGCCTATGGTCCCAAAACCTAAATCCCTCACATTGACACCAGCTTCATAGGCAGTCTTTCACCTGGAGTATTTCCCTTTCCCTTTCTATTTCCCTTCTGAGTACTAGTAGGATGGATGAGAATACACCATTGTTAGAAATCTAGTTATCTTGAAATATGGTTTTGACAGCTATGTGACTATGCCATTGTATTTGCAAATGAAGCCTGTACTTAATTTCAAATGACCAATCATAAAACAAAAGAAACTAGATGATAAATTACAGGAGGAGTGGAAAGTTCTTGGAGTAAAAATAGGGAATTTTCAGAACTCAGAAATCCCTATTCAAATTATCTTTAAACCTTAGCTTGGTTCTTAGTTTATCTATTTCCAAAAGAACCATTAGCACTGGAGTGAGGCATTTGCAAAGCACCAGATGTCTTTAGTTCGCATTGCCACCTTTCTGTTATGATTGTTCATGCTGGCTAGAGTCAATGTGAGCTGTAGTCCAAGAAGACTTGGATGACAATGAATTCTGTAGCCCTCATTAAACCTATCCGAAACCAAGTCCTATGAAGAAAGACTGTAAGAAGTGGAATTGTTTAATCTCAAGAGAGAGAAAATCTGAAGAGATATATAATAGCACTTTTCAAATACTTGAAAGGTAGTCTGTTCCTGATCACCTCAGAGTGCAGGGGATATTATAATGGGCTGAAGTTACAAGATCCAGATTTCAGCTGAATATCAGGGAAAAAATATTTTACTGCTTGAGCAGTAGCATAATTGAACTGTATTACCTGTATCACCTTGGGAAGTGCTCGAATGCTGGAGGCATTCAAGGAAAAATAGACCTGCATCTGTCAGATGCACTTTTGATTTGTATTCCTGAACTGAGCAGGGTGTTGGACTTAGTGACTTTATACGCCCCTCTCAACTCACTTATTCTACAATTCCTAGATTGTGGTTAATTTCCATGCGCTCTTGACAGAGATTTTGCATTGCCAAAAACAGTGTTTTGTGTCAAGTTAGCCCATTTTTGTTGCAGAGTTGCCTACTTTCCCCCAGAATCTCACAATTTACACAACATAGAATACTGTTTTGTTCAAATATTTAAAGCACGGTATGGGTTTACGTCAACCGCCCAAATTGTTGTAAACCACCCAGAGTGACCTCGCTGCCAGGTGGTATACAAATCCAATAAATAAATAATAAAAAATAATATTCTTCACAATCAGCTAATACATTTCTGCTTATTTAGGTATATGTTTGTGAGCACACATAAACTCTTTGCTTTCCAAAGAAGGGAGGAAAACAGTAGAAACATATTGGACAAAGGCCATGGAAGGGGGAGAAAAGGTCCTCATGAATGTTGTTGTTTTAGATACTGTATATACTCAAATATACGCTTAGTTTTTCAGCCCTAATTTTGGGCTGAAAAAAGGGGCCCTCGACTTATATGTGGGTCAGTACTTTTAGCCACTGAAGCAAGTGCTTGAGTCGGTGGCTAAAAGTCATTTTAAACATTGTGTGCCGCTTCTCATGACCCC
>JAHTLZ010000085.1:3456603-3472716 GCA_023846285.1 Phrynocephalus versicolor | reverse complement strand
ATAAATAAATAAATAAATAAATAAATAAATAAATAAATAAATAAATAGATTGTAAGTAGAGCAGACCACGTCTAAAATGTTTAAGGCAGCAGTTAAAACACCAATGGTTTCCCGCCCTTAAGTTGAATTGCTCATAAGTAGAGCCACTCGTAAGTAGAGGTGCCACTGTAGTTTCATTTTGTTTCATTAGTAATGAATTTTTAAAGTAGTTTCATAATGAAATGAAACTAAATGAAACAGTTAGACTCCCCTGGGTCCCAAATGCACCAAATTTGCAAGGGGTCTTCTTTGGACACGTTTCTGTAACCCACTAAAATTTTGAGAGGTTTGGATACAAAGGGGCTGAGTTATTAAACTCCAAATGAGGTCCCACTAAAAAATCATTCTAATTGAATTGGACAGCCGCAATTGCTTCCCGCCAGTGCATGTGAGCAATTAGCCACCTTCTGACTCAATTATAATGACTTTTTCCTAGGAGTACCCCCTTTGGAGTTTAATAACTCTGCCCCCTCAGCCCCAAACCTCTCCAAATTTCAGAGGCTTATAGGGAAGAGTCCAAAGAAGCTATGCTGTGATTTCCATGCTGATACATGACTGTGATCCCTATTTTTGAGTACATTAAAGTGTTCTCATTTGAAAGAGAGCAGAGCCATCACATCAGTGGAAACTTGGTAACTTCATATATGGGATTCGCTGACTATAGCTGATTTGTTTAACTTTTGGGGTTGTGCTTTCTCTTGAGAGTGTTGAAATAGAGATGTGCTGAATATGATTCATGTGTGTGTTTGGCTGTGTGTTAGTTCTCTAATGAGAGGGAAGTCAGATAGCAGTAGCTCATGAGGGGTCTCTTCAGACACTTGTCTTCATTACAGTGGTATCTTGGTTTGCAAGTACCTTGGACCACAGGTATTTTGCAAAATGAGCAACATTTTTATTAAATTTTTGCCTTGGTTTGCGAGCATTGCTACAGTTTGTGAGCAAGGCTTACCTCATCACAAGCCCTGTGCTGCCTGGAATGGGCCTCCGGTCTGTGTGGTGGGCATGTACCAGGCTTCCAGGCCTCGGCACAGACAGGAAGTGACTTTCAGGCCACACAGTAGACCTGCACAGGCCATCCAGAACTCACCCCTGGCCTAGTGCTGCCTGGAATAGGCATCTGGGCCATGTAGTGGGCCCACACCAGGCTTCCTGGGCCTTGGTGTGGAGCAGAAGTGACATCTGGTAGACCAGAAGTGGTCTCTTGGGCTGTCCAGAATGGGCCTCTGAGCTGTCTGGTGGGCCTGCACCAGGCCCAGCACTTCCCATCCCCAGCCTCCACAGCACGCCCTGAGCCAAGTGCTGTCTGTCCACAGTTTCCACAGCATGCTCAGTTCCTGTAATGCCTGCCTGTGGCCTCAGCAGCACACACCAGGCCCAGTGCTATCTGTCTGCAGCCTCCATAGTGTGCCCCCAGGCAGGGCTGGGCCCAGAGCAAGCTCCGGAAGCCATTGCGGCTCCTGGCCAAAGCTGATTTCTTCATAGGACAGTGGTTCTCAACCGGTGGGTCCCCAGATGTTCCTGGACTGCAACTCCCAGAAATCCTGGCCAAATCCTGATGAAGACTTCTGGGAGTTGCAGTCCAGGAACATCTGGGGTCCCACAGGTTGAGGACCACTGTCATGAGAAATAATAGAAACTGGGACCCCAGAACAGACTAAGTAAGCTTCCATTATTTCCTTCCCATGGGGGAATTAGCTTTGATACACAAATATTTTGGTTTGCAAGCATGTTTCCGGAATGGTTTATGCTTGTAAACCAAGGTGCCGTTGTACTCCAAAGAGATCTACTATTTCATATTTAAGATGGAATGCCCAGCCAGGAGACCAGGATGGACTATTAAGAAGGTTCCAGTTTTATGTTTGCTGTTCAAACAGGAGGAGGGGTGTGCAAGAACCATAGCAACTTCTCTCAGACTAAAAATCATTTTGAAACTCACAAACTGCAAGTGTTCCTGGGCATAGACTACTGAACAAATCCCCTATTTAAAATGATTTACCACTCTCACCTCCATCTAACTTTATATTAGACTTTATTATTGGTAGCCACACAGAATAGGACACTATTTGTGATTCATAGTTAAACTTCTTTGATTTTTGCTCATACAAAGAATAGAGCTTTTACTGTGTTTGTCAAATATCTGTCATTTGCAGCAGTATTGCTGTTCTTCGTACAAACTTGCTTTTCCTTTGCTGGTGTTTTGATGATATAGGATTGTAGTGGAACAACTTTACATAGCCCTTGACCAATGAATAAATGACAATATAGTCTTACATTTCTGCAACAAACGTATTTTTAACCCAACATTTGGAGTAGAATTCTTTCTGTTTGGGAGAGAGAAGAGACCTCCTTCAGCCACATACTGTATGTGTTTAAATAAATAAATACCCCAATAGGGCAATGCACTACTGCTTCTATTCTATTTAATTTTGTTTTCTGGAGCAGAAGGCTCCATTAATCCAATGTATGGGTTAGCAGTCAGACATAAATGGTTGAGAACCAATTTTAACAGGAAGTCCTGTTGGTAAAGCTCACTGCATTGGTCACCTCAGAAGACCGGAAGTTGTCATATCATCCACAAAGATTCCACTCATTACTCTCTTTGAAGTAAGGCTTGAGGAAGAAAAAACAAGATGCCCAAATACCTGGATCTGAAGAGTCATCAGAGAGCTAAGGAGCCATGGGAGATTGTCTTTGCCATCAGCATGTCCATCTCCCTTAACACTCTATGCATGATGCCTAGCTCTGAAGAGAACCAGCAACTTATGGCTGGCAAACTTTGTAAAGGATAATGGCAACTAGTCTCTGTAGCAACCACTGTCCCACATAGAGCCCTCTGACCTCCATTTCTCTCAAATGAGGCAGAAAGTTACCAATATTGCTTCCTCATTATGATTCACCGAAGAGTTCAGTAGTTTTGCTTTGCTGTTTGTAGCACTGGGATTTGTATTGACACCTATAGGCACCTAACATTCATGTTGACTTTGTTATCCACATGAATGACAGGAATAAATTAATCCCCTAGTGCAGTGAACATTAACTTTCTGCTTCATTTTGACAGAACATTGATTCTATTAATACAAATGACTAGAATAAATTGCAGGAAGTATAACTCTTCATTCATACTAAAATTGTTTTCAAATGAGATGTTTAATACATATTTATGTTTCCCCCATTGATGGCTGTCTATGATCTCCTGTAGTGGGCTCAATATTGCATTGATTGCATACAACTTTTAAATATAAGGTATATTAAAATATATTAATTCAAATAAATGAAATATCCTAATATCATTAGTAATTTCAGTGCTTGTCATAATGCTTTTAGGTGTTTATAAAGCCATCAAAGCTCCTGTGAACAATGTACTGCTTGATGAAATGACAAGGCCTTAGTACAAGCTTTAATCAGAAAAAAAATAGTGTCACAAGCAGCATTAATTTGGTTGTCAAATTGGATTAAATTCTTTTGATTTATTTCTTTCATTTTTCAGTTTAACTAGCAAGGTATGTGATGATGAAAACACAGGTGCATTGTGGATTGTTTTCACTGGCCTGATTTTTGTTTTTGACAATTTTGCCACTGCACAATGAGGTAAAACTGTTGCTCATTAAAACTTGTTTAAATTTAATTTAAATGGTGTTGAATATTCCTAGTTTTTAAGGGTCACTGGACATAATCATATAGTGAACTTCTGTTTTTCCTTCAGCAGCCTTTGACTATAATGTCAGATACTAAACTTGAAACAGTTTGGAAACCTTTTGACAGTTCCTTCACTTTAAAAAAAAATCAATTTGATTCAATTTAGATAGTCTGACTTTAAATGTGTGTCTCTGTATGTGTGTGCGTGCGCGCAGGCGAGCGTGCACCCACACATACACAACATTTATGCAGTAAAAACGCAAATTCTATAATTGCATTCCAAAAACAAAAGGATTATACACGGGTAAGATTAAAGCACCTCATTCCTTCCAAAGATTGTTTCCAACTGTGAAAAGGGGAATTCAATCCCTCAACAGTATTTGCTTTGCCAGTACAAAGATACTGTATTCACTTCCTGTGTTAAGCATAAAATATTAAAAATTGTCATCAACAATTTGTAATCAACTTTCTTCAGCTATCTCAATCAAAGTATATAACCTGGCTTCAACATTATCCATGCGACTCTGGGACATTTATTTATTTATTTATTTATTTATTTATTTATTTATTTATTTATTTATAAATATTTTACCCCACCTTTCTCACTGAAAATGACCCAAGGGGGCTTACAATATTGAGGGACAATATGCATCCAATAAACATTAAAGACAGTATTCAAAGTTAAGAACAATTTGAAGAGGCATCTTGCATCATTAAAAACTGCAATATTAAAACTAAGAACAATAAGCAAACAATTAGAGAAAAATGCCACCATGAGATATGGAAAACTAAAAAAAGGAAACACAAGTAATTCTAGAATTTCAGTCCAAGCAATAATGCATACCAATCCATCTGAAAGTCACATAATAAGTAGCAGATCTTTCGGGAAAAACTTACCTGATGAGAAAGGTCTTTCCTTGCTTGCAGAAGGATAGGAAGGATGGGTAAGACTAGCTTCTTGTGGAAGGGAGTTCCAAAATCTGGGAGCAGCAAAAGAGAAGGCCCTCTCCTGTGTGTTCATCGGATGAACCTGTGAATAGTGGCAGGACCAAGAGAAAGACCGCTCCTGGTGACCTTAGGACTAGGGATGGGCAAGAAACAAAAAATGAAAATCTGTTTTGCCATTTTGTTACATAACGAAACTAAACGAAACTAAATGAAATGAGGAAGCAGCATTTTGTTATAGATGAAATGAAACAGTCATTTTCCCACTGAAATGAACCATTTTGTTCCATCATTTTCGGGCTTCTGCTGAGCTGTCAATGGCTGGAGCCTTTTAAACCTGGTCCAGTCAATACCAGTGGGTCCCCCTAGTACTGACTGGGCCAGGTTTAAAGGGCTCCAGCCATTGACAGCTCGCCAGGAGACCTCGGAAAGTGGTTGGGTTGGGAATGCGATCCCACGGAACTGCCTACCCAACCCTGGTGCTGACTGGGCCAGGTTTAAAGGACTCCAGCCATTGACATCTCTAAATCTGGCACTAAATCTGGTGCCTCTAGGACCAAGGGGAGACAATTCATTTTGTTTCATTTCATTTCATACAAAATTTGTTAAAAAATTTCATAAGAAATGAAACAAAAAGAAACGGGGTGAGCATGAAACTAAATGAAACATTATTTTTCCGTTTCATGCCCATCCCTACTTTGGACCCTAGCTGGCTCATAATGGGAGATACATTTTTGAGGTAGCTTGTACACAGGCCATTTAGGGCTTTTAGATTAAAAACCAGTACTTTGAATTGTGACTGGAAACTGATCGGCAGCCAGTGGAGCTGCTGTAATAAGGGAGTTAAGTGATCCCTGTTACTAGCCCCAATCAACACTCTAGCTCCTGAATTTTAAACCCACTCAAGTTTCCTGAGACTTTCCATTGGTAGCCCACAACAAGCGCATTACTGTAGTCCACTTAGGAAGTAACCTGGGTGTGCTTCATAGAGCAAGTTCACACAACCCCTAAGATCCGCTGGCCACTTAAATTCGGACCAGAGATCTTAGGGGCTTGTCGCTCTTCCTGTGTCCCCACCCCTCCGCACTTCCTTGCTCCTGTCTGCGTGAGGGGAGGGAGAAAAAAAAGGAAGAAAAGAACGTGGTTCACCTCCATTCTGCCTCTCGCTCTTACCGCGGCAACATTCCAGTCTCTTAAGTAGCTCTTCAAGGGTCGGGAGCCAAAAAAACAACAAACAGAAGCGAGGAGACCCCGCACTCGCTATCGTTACACCGCATCAAGGAATTTTCACCTCCAGAGAGCAGGTACTTAAAATGTGCACTGGGACGCACTAAAGTGGGCGTGGTTGCACTTAATTTCCTGTAAAATCCGGAGCTGGTGGGGAAACATTTTTAAGCTCCAGAGCTAGGAGCCATTTGCCCCAGAGTTTAGGGGCCGTGTATAAACACCCATAGTGGCCAGAACAGGTTTCTCAAGAAATGGAAGTAACTGGTACTCTAGTTTTAATTATGCAGATGCACTCCTGGCCACTGATAAGACCTGGGCATCTAGGCTCACGGATGAGTGCACAAGCACCCTCAGAGTGTGCACCTCTTTTTTCAGTGTGGGAGTAATTCCATCCATTACAGGCTGCATCCCTATTCCTTGAACCTCCTTTTAACTGACTGACCCACAAAAACCTTGAAGAAGATGAATTATTTATTTATTTATTTTATTATTTATTAACAAGATTTTTTAGCTGCCCCACTTTGACCAAGAGGTCTCTGGGCGGCATACAAGTATTAAAAACTATAAAACAATAAAATTATTAAAACTATAAAATGCAATACAATTGAAACAACATACAGTACCAATCATAGATTATACAACTCTGCTGCTCATGTGTCCAACTGAGTAATCTAATTAAAATGCTGGCCAAATAAGAAGGTCTTTGCCTGGCGCCAAAAAGCCAAAAGTGTTGGTACCAGGCGGATCTCCGTAGGAAGGGCATTCCAGAGTTGGGGGCAACTGCCAAGAAGGCCCTGCTTCGACATGCCACCCCCCTTATCTTTTTGAGGGATGGCACCTTCAGCAGGGCCTCCTGGCCTGATCTTAGAGTATGGGCAGGCTCATATGGAAGAAGGTGGTCCTTTAGGTAGCCAGGTCCTAAGCCGTTTAGGGCTTTATATGTAAACATTATCATTGAAAGCTTGTTTGTTTGGGATTTTTAATATTCTTAATGGCCAATTAAAGTCATCACCTGCTCCTGCATTTGTATGATTTCAAGGACCATATGGTTCTTCTTTGATTCTTCCATTCATTGGAATTGTAACTGAAAACTGGTAAAGTTTTCATGTTTTCTAATCCCTGTGAAATCCAAATCTTTTCTCTCCGTGTTTCTACACAGACGGTTGGGATTTATCTTCCTTCTTCAACAACAACTTCAATAAATAAATAAATAAGGGTACAGTGCATCTAAATAATTCGCTAGAGAACATTTGGAGCTAGAGAGAATTCCATAAAGAAATACTGTCCTTCTCTGCCACCATCTTTCCCCTATTTGAATAATGGCTTATATCTCACCTTTCTTCCAGGCAGGCAAAGAAAATTTGAGAATGCAATGTTTAATCAGAAAGCATGAAATCTTGTTTACATATCAGCTCTCCTCCTAACCCAAAGGAATATACATTTTAAAAATCATGTTATTGGTTTAGCACGTAGACAGTTTAATTATGCAGAGTTTCTGTTGAATTGGGAGACTTCTCTCTGCATGCCTGGGGACACATTTATTTACAACTTCTGCATGTGAGAAAGACTTCAGAAACCAAGCACTTGACCCACAATGAGGCAAGGGCCTATGAAAATTGTGCTTTCTCCAAGACATAGGGCAGTGATGGCGAACCTTTTAGAGATTGAGTGCCCAAACTGCAATTCAAAACCCACTATTTTTTTTTTTGCAAAGTGCCAATACAGTAATTTAACCTGTATACAGGTGGCTATGATGGGTCAATGTCAGGTGCCCACAGAAAGGGCTTCAAGTGCCACCTTGGCCACCCGTGCCATAGGTTCGCCATCACTGACATAGGGCATGAATCAAATGAAACGTTCGTGTTCAGTGGTGGACCTAATATGGTTTGTGGTTAGACTATTGGTTTGGTGCTTGGGAGATCTTTGTTCTGGTCCCTACTGAGCAGCAGTAGGACACTGGGTGACATGAAAACAGTCTCAGCCTGACTTGCTTCAGAGGATTATTTGGAGGATGCAATAAGGAAGAGATATACCTATGCCACCTTATGCTCATTGTAGCAGCAAGGTCACGTATAAATGTAATTGTAATTACATTACATTACCATTTGTAATTAGAATGAAATGATATGAACATAAGCAAAACGATCGTAAGGCTGCACCTGGAGTATTGTGTACAATGTTGGTCACTACATCTCAAAAAAGACATAGTGGAACTGGAAAAGGTGCAGAAGAGAGCGACTAAAATGATTACTGGGCTGGGGGATGTCCCTTATGAGGAAAGGCTAAAACATTTGGGGCTCTTTAGTCTGGAAAAAATGCACCTGAAGGGGGATATGATTGAGACGTACAAAATAATGCAGGGCATGAGTAAAGTGGATAGAGGGATGCTCTTCTCCCTCTCACAAAATATCAGAACTCGGGGACATCCAGTCAAATTGAGGGTTGGGACAGTGAGAACAGACAAAAGAATTTTTTTTTTTTAACCAGCATGTTGTTAGTCTGTGGAACTCCCTGCCACGCCACAGGATGTGGTGATGGCATCTGGCCTGGATGCTTTCAAAAGGGGATTGGACAGATTCCTGGAGGAAAAGTCCATCACAGGTTACAAAACCAGGGTACTTCAAGGGCCAGATGCAGGGGAGCGGTATCAGGAGACAGTTATCTAATCTTGTGTGCTCCAGGACACATTTGGTGGGGCCACTGTGAGAATACAGGAAGCTGGACTAGATGGGCCTTTGGCCTGATCCAGCATGGCTCTTGTTATGTTCTTATGTTCTTATGAAATGAAATTATCTATCATAGTTGTGATTTCCAACCACTGGGGGGAAAATCTCTCACACACACACTCATACTCAGACATACAGTGTGTGTGTGTGGGGGGGGAGGATTGTGAATAATGCAGGCTCTGTCTCACATATGCGCATTAAAACATTGTACTACACTGGGTTGAGTCACTAAAAGAGTCACTAACAGAGTCACTAATGTGGCTGTATTACAGCACATTAATAAAAAACTAGAAATCCTCAATACCTTAAAGAGAAGAAAATTGCAATATTTTGGATACAAATTGCTTAATAAGAAATACCATCTGCTGCAGGTTAATCTCAAGGAAAAATAGATGGGAACCGTGGCCCAGGGAGCAGAAGAACATTCTGGCTTAAGAACTTAAGCCAATGGCCCACAGTGAGCACAGCTGCTCTATTTAGAATAGCTTTAGATAGAAACCAATTCAGGCTACTGATTTCCAACATTCTATGAGGACATGGGACTTGAAGAAGAAGAAGAAGAAGAAGAAGAAGAAGAAGAAGAAGAAGAAGAAGAAGAAGAAGAAGAAGAAGAAGAAGAAGGCTAGATTTTAATGAGTCTTCAAATTGTGAGCCAACTTATAAAAGAGTTTTGTGGTGGTTTTCTCCTACCAGGGCTCCAGATTTCAATTTAGCCAGATAACAGAAGCCTGCTAGGCAATTTCTTAACAACTTGTTTCAAAAGCTCAAATACCTTCCTCTTTCACTATTCATATTCAAGCTGTTGTGCTGTTTCCTTCAACCCGCTGCAAGGTGGTGAGTCAGTCACAAATCCCATTAACTCAGAAAAGCCACCTGCCATCAAAATATAATTTAGGAGACATCTTCAGCTATGAAAACCAAAATATTACACATCCTCTGAGAACATCATCACACAGAAGGATGGCACAGGAAGCTTAAGGTGGAGATTTAATCCATGATCCTAAGCACAGTTTTCCTCCAGATAAGGGACATTGATATGCTGGGACTTGTTTCTGAGAAACAAATGTAGTTACACTACTTGTATAAAATAAAAATAAAAATCAATGTTATATCACTAAAATATCATTTTTAAAAGGCAAGTTTCTAGTCCTTTGGGTTGGGGAATCTTAGGAAGAAACAGAAACTGCCTATGCAGTGTGAAAACAAGTTGATTATCCTGTATTAGTATGAACATGTTGCAGACATACTGCAGGAAGCTGGAAGCATTTGAAATGTGGGCGTACAGACGAATTTTGAAGAGACTTCAGAATTCACTAGAGTTACTTAATGTGGCTGTATTAACACATGAATAGTGCATGAATAAAAAGCTAGAAATCCTCAATACCATAAAGAGAAGAAAATTACAATATTTCAGACACATAATGTGCAATAAGACATACCATCTGCTGCAGGTTATCCTTCAAGGAAAAATAGATGGGGAGCATGGCCCTGGGGCATAGAAGAACATTCTGGCTTAAGGATTTAAATCAATGGTTCACAACAGGCACAGCTTCTCTATTTAGAATAGCTGACGATAAAATAAAAAAAAAAACAGATTATGCTACTGATCACCAACATTCTATGAGGATATGGCACTTAAAGAAGAAGAAGAAGATTCATACACATTCATATTTGTAATTGGAGGTAGAGAGTAGGCAGAGGACTCACTCTTCATGGATCTTTTTCATTAAAGGCAATAGTAAAGAAACAGCAGGGTAAAACAGATATTTCAAATAAAGTTAGAGATACTTTCTTTTTCGTCTGATTTTCCACCTGGGGAATTTTTCTTCATCTCTCCCTTCAAAGGTTGCTAAGACTTCATTTACAATAGCCTGAGGTTAAGGTGGCAAAACAAAGACTTTCAATTTAGCATACTTGAAGAAAATTTTCTTTTTTAAGAACTCCAAACAGTTCATCTAGACCAGACTGCTCACTTGATCTTTCATGGACACCAATGAGGGTTTGCGAAGGACAAGGAATTTTTGGTTTTGAAGAAATTAATTTGCGAGGTATGAGGAGTGGCGAATGGCTTTGAGAGGAAAAGCATAAAGGGAAAGGAGGTAAAGAGACCAGAGAGCAGAGAGAAAAATAATATATTATCCGGATTTCAACTGGGAGGTTTTTCATACTTTAAAAGCAAGAGACCCCTGCCATGGAGGTCTTGTCAGTTTCAAGAATAATGAATCCAGCTTAGAAGATAAATTGTTCATCACTGGGAAGATGGCTGAAATTTTGATGCAACTGACTGAATGTAATGCAGAGGTTTGTCTGTAATGATAATGCAGCTGTTACTTCATGAAAACTGAGCTACCTCACCTGTAGCGTGAGCTATTTGTCTTCTTGACATGACATATTATCCTTTCAAGTGACTTTTTAAAAAACCCTCTGATCTCCAGGTCCCTTTGCAGAAACCTGACAGTGAACCAGAGGCTATTGAATGTGTGGGTTGGTGTGCTTGGAGCTACTGGGAAGAATGCTTGGTTGATGTCACTGTAGTGTACTGAAGAACTAAATTCATAGTCATTTCATTCTTACAGACCAAACAAGAAAACCCAGAGAGTTTCCTCAGTTATTGCCAGTCTCAGAAGTAATATACATGTTTTTCACACCACTCGCATGTATGAATCACATTGCAAACAGCTGAAAGTCTGTAAATGTTGACAGTAAGCCTGATTTGCAATGGAGTTTGAATAATTTTGATTTACAGCTATAGGTTTCCGGTTAAAACTTTTATCTGTTATATAATACCATTCAATATTTTTATAATTTTGATTGACTGTGCTGTTTTTGAATAATAATAACTTAAGCTTCTTTCTACTATACATCAAGGACCTATACCTAGAGATTGGCACATAATGAATTTTTTTTCATTTCATTTTTCATTTCATTCCCTAAGAAAATCTGAAAATGAATTGCCCCCTCAAAGAAAAATGAAATGGAATAAAATGGAAATTTTTGTTTTGTTCTGTTTCATTGTTTGTTTTCCCATAGAAATGCATTGAAGCAGTGTATTCTTATGGGAAATGGCTTTAAAAAGCTGGCAGTTCTCCCCCCCCCCCCGAACACGCCTGATGGGATGGAGGAGCAGCAGGCTTTTAAAACTTTTTTCCCATCCCAAAGCAAGTGCTGATCAGCTGGCACACGAGGCTTTGGTGGGAGGATAAAAGTTTAGAAAGTCTGCAGTTCCCCCCAACCCTGCATGCCAGCGGATCAGCAGCTCGAGAACCCGGAACTGCCCACCTGACCATTTTCAGAGAGCTCCTGCCAAGCTGTCATTGGCTGGGCACCCGTAAAGATGGCCTAGTCAGCACTGGGGAGATCCCCTGGTGCCGACTGGAGCATTTTTAAGGGAGCCTAGCCAATGACAGCTTGGCAGGAGCCCTCTGAAAATGGTTGGGTGGGCCGTTCTAGGCTCTTGCACTGAACAGCCCACCCGACCATTTTAAAAAAAAGTTTTAAAAGCTCATGGTTTCCCTGCTGCTTCACCTTTTTTTGGGGGGGGAGCATCCCAAGTGCTGATCAGCTGACACGTTGGGCTTCAGGTGGCAAAAAATGTTTAAAATTCCCCTGCTTTTCCCTAGATGGGATGGGGAAAGCACAGGATTTTTAAACTTTTTGGCCGCCCGAAGCCCTGCGTGCCAGCAAAAAAAAGTTGCACTACACCAAAGGAAATAAGGGAAAAAAATGAAATTATTTTTTTTAAAAATAATTTCGTATGAAATGAAACCCCCCTCCCTAAACGAGAAACGGAACGAAACAGAACAGATTTTTTCTGTTTCGTGTCCATCTCCAGCTATACCATCAAAAAAACCCTTTAATCTCCTTTCCCTTGTCTTGCTTCTGCTACCCTCAGAGCTGTGTCTGTTTATAGAAAAAGTGAACTCAGGTTTTGTTTCTGGGTTTGGCTGTGATTTTGTTTCCCGTTGCCTATGAGTCCTCTGGTGACCTGTGGCACTCCCACTAAAATTATGTTTGTATATTGTGTGTTAAAGATACTCTCACATTTATGCCCACATTTAAGGGACCTTCATCTTAGTTGAGACCTAAACATTCCAAAACAATTACACAGATTTTATAAGGTAGCTGCCTTGGGGAGCAGCTGCAGTCTCCATCCATTATCTGAACAATCCTCCCTTATGGAAACAGGTTGCTATGAAGTACAGCACTGTTCCATGTCCAGAATGGCTTTCTCTTTCTGTCAACTATCCTTTCTTTTAACTATGGGGCCAATGGTTGCTGCGTCATCTGCATCTTGAAGGTAGAAAGTGGAGGAAGGCAGTAGAGAGTACTTGTTTAATTCTTTGTCTTCACAAGTGTGGACTGTATTAGTGAGAAACTTTCCCATAAATTTTCAGTATTTTTTACAAACAATCTTTGCACATAACTGAAGTCCTTTCCCTATGAAGAGCAAACCTCCTTCCGAGAAGGACTAATGCATCTAATGCATAGAAAACTTGCAACAATGCACAGCCATCACCATTTTGTGCATTTGTATGAATGGTTATCCACGCAATTTTCCTTTATTGACATGCTAAAAAAATGTTGTTCTCATTCTCTTCTTCTGTTGATAATATCATAAACTATATCACCCTCTTACAGAGCAAGGAAATAATTTTGTGATTCCCCATTTACATGTGGATGAATTGAACACTTAAGGAAGTACTAATGGCTAAAGTGAGCCATCTTTATTTGGGAAGAAACACAGGGGGGTTGGCTGCATATCTGGATATGCAAGAAAGATGTATAATGCAAGCCTTCCAATTTCAGGCCATTGGAAAACTTTTATTATCTCTTGCCAGATATCTGCCCTTACTTGGTTGGTTTTGGTTTGTCTGTTTTATGACTGAGGACCAGTCATAACATTTGCACTCTGGAGGTACAATACACAGTACACGTTTACTGCTGCTCTGGATTTTGCTCAGATCAATAATTCCTGTCCATATTGGAGAGGAAGATCAGTGCACATCGTACTCAGTGCATAGTGTACATGCCTTGGTAAACATGGGAGAAAATATGTGAAAGGTGAGTATTAAAAATCCCAATGCAGCCTCTTCCCACTCTCTCACACACAACTCCATGCATGAAATTAGTACAGGAAAGTCATACCCTCAGACTCAAACCGCTGCAAATCTGCTAATTGTGATTGTTATGTGCTATGTAGTCAGCAAAGCATTATGTTTGTCGTTGTGCTGGACCATGGGCACATATCCAAATTTGCAGCTCCAGGCATGCAAGGATACTGTATAATGGATCTTTTGCCTTATGATTTTCCGATCCTTGTTTAGGAACATACAGTAGGACCCCCATATCCACTGATTCAGTTATCCATGGTTGGCAGGGGGGGAAATTAAATAATTCAGCAGCCACAAAGCAAACTATTGTCTCAAAACAGCAGTCATAAAGCAAGCTACTGTCAGGAAACAGCAGTTTGGGATGGGTGGGCAGGTGTTCTCTCTTATCCATGGTTTTCATTATCCATGGGAAGGCCTAGAACCAATCACCAGCGGATACCAGGTCCTACTGTATTCTGTTTCTTTTCATAATTATCCATTTGGAACTAGATTCCACTCTTGTTTCATCCCCAATATCTTTCTGTCTTTCCATATTCAAGGCGTAAACCTTACAGCAGGATTGCTTTTATTATGCAGGGAAATAAAGTCTTTGAAATCTAAGCATGCCATCTGAGCTCCGACATTCTATTTCAAATAATAACCATTCCCAATTATCAGCCAGTTTACAGTTGGGAAGTGTTTGTTCTTTGACATTTGTGCCTAAATATGTTAATGGAAGACAACACTATCACTATATCAACACCATCATCTATAACATTGTTTCTTTTCTATTGAATCAACAGTTTTTCTGACCCAGCTCGTGTTCTTGAAATTGTTTGTACAAAATTAATTTAAAAGTCTTCCCCCACTCCCAGTTCTTTATCTGTTTCCTTTTTCTTCTATACTTGAATGTAGTGTCATGTATAAAGAGATTGAAATGTCTGGCAGATTAAATTAAAGATTTTTTCACTGAATGACAATCATTCTTGCTCTTCCTCTTCTATCAACCCCAAATCCAAAGGACAAATCTGTCACATATAAATACATTTCATCAGAAATGGGACAGATGAAGAGTTGCAGATGGCAAGCATATAGATATGGATATATTTTGAGTGGTTTCTTTTTATTGTTTTTGTTCTGCTTGGGATTTTCAGAAGAGGATTTTTACAGAAGAGGATTTTCAGTCAGGGTTTGAAGGAACAGATGAAGAATGGGGGAAGTTGATGCAAGTCCAGAACCTTAAAAGATAATTCTAAATTTTACTTCTGTTGTTTTGAAAGAGTTTGATCTGACATATTGAAGAAGTGCCACCATAGTGCCAAGCATATTGGCAAATAAATAGTTCATATGGTTGCAGTGAAACATTTATTTATTTATTTATTTATTTATTTATTTATTTATTTATTTATTTATTACAGCAAGTTACAATCCATTGTTTTCCAGAAACAGTGGTAAAGGTGGCCATAGTCTGTTTGACAAAACTACGTTGGACGCTTACAGCTTGAGAAACAAATCATGCCACTACTAATGTCATTTCCCCTCATATATGTGGTACATGAAGAGCAAAGCAGCTGCGTTCCCCATCAGATGTCACTGCACAGCAGTTTCTAATGGTGAAGAATTGGAAGCAGCAGCCACACCACCAAAATCTCATAGTATTCACAATACCGTACATGCCTTAATTTCTTACATTAAACTCATTTTAATGATGTGATATCAATAGTAAAAACAATTTTCTTATAAGGTTTTTATCTTATGCGGTTATATATACTTTATACAAAAACAATAAAGTGTATGTCAATGCAAAGAAGATATGACTCTATGGAACCAGCTGCTATGTCTGATCACCTCCCTGATGATGTTCAAGAGGTAGCTTTAAACACTGCTCTTTAGGGAGACCTTCCATAATGGCTCTCCCTGATGCTATGCATCTGCTTCTGCTCTCATAGAGAATTTTTTGCAATTGTGTTATGTGATGGCCACACGGCTCAACCACCTTTTTGCTTTGATAGAGAAAAGTGAATTTGCATTCTTGCTATTCTGATGGTAGGTTTTTAAATATACTTTCACACATTTTTGTTATTGTTCTGCTGCTTGAACCTCCAAAATTTAGTATATCAAGCTAAATAAATAAATGAATGCTGGAAAAGTTACCTAGGTCTTGATTTCTGTGTGAGACTTCAGATATTGGACTAATAACAAAATAATTGTTTGTGCAAGTATGGGTTTATTTGTTTGCTTATTTAATATAAATGCCTTCTGACTGGCGGGTATCCCCAGGTTGATTCAGAATCATGAAACATAAGCAAAGGAAAAGCAAAGGATTCGAAAACAGTCTATTAAAAATAAAAATAAATAAAAATAAACGTCTCAGCATGGTGAAACAACCTTTTGAGAATTTATTATCTTTATGTATATGTATATGTATATGTATACATATACATATATGT
>JAHTLZ010000085.1:3381930-3456563 GCA_023846285.1 Phrynocephalus versicolor | reverse complement strand
ATCCACCCTAACATGCATACCTATACCCGTGAAAATCTACGAAAACATATATATATATATATATATGTGTGTGTGTGTGTGTGTGTGTGTGTGTGTGTGTGTGTGTGTGTGTGTATGTATGTATGTATGTATGTATATGTACATGTACACACACACACACACAAAGGTACACAGTGGTACTTCTACTTACAAGTTTAATCCATTCCGAATGCATGCTCTTAAGTCGAACAACTCTTAAGTAGAGCAACCCTATCTGAAAAGCAAAAATAAAAATAATTGTAAGTAGAGCAGACCACATCTAAAATTTGTAAGGCAGCAGTTAAAACACCAACCTTTTTTTGCTCAAGTCAAGCCACTCTAGCACCATAATCTAGTAACTTCTGTTTTTTTTTTCTTGTATAGGTTTTTACAGTTTGAGCAAAATGTTTCTGCACAAAACTAGTGTCCTTCCCTTTTTTGAACCAAAAGACAACACACAAGAAGAATGGAAGGCTGATTGATCAAAATACGTAAACCATCCCTTCAATGCTTCTTAGGTATAAAAGTGCAGGCAAGGAGTAGCTATCATAGTTTTGTTCAGTTTGTGAAAGGTATGCAGTTTGCACACACACACACACAAAATCACACAATTTGTGAACTCTTGTCGAGAGTCCTAGAAAAGCTTTAACTGTCTTTCAAATAAAGACAAAAAATAGGATTTTTCTTTTCACATAAGGAAACAAGCGTCCAGTTCATGAAGGAGCTCAGAGTGTACCTAAGAATCTCCTCAGGTTTTAACAAATGAATGAGTCCCATGAAGGCAGCAAAAAAGAGAGAACATGGGACACCTCTGATAAATATCCCCTTCAAAATACTGTGCCAGGGATCTGCCACACACAATTTATGAGACTTTCACAAAATAAGAAAGACATTGCATCAGACTCTGGGTCTATTCTTGGGCAATGATTTTCCTTTGAGTTAGCCAAGGTTGTGTTCCTGCTCAATGTCTGATAAGGTAACAAGATATTGATGTTCAAAAAGAGCTTTTGTCTTTGAAGGATGGCTCACTTAGTACAGTATTTTGTCTTTCACTTTGTGAAACTTGGACATTCATTAAAATAATGAGCATTCCAGAATAGGCAGCACTGTCATTTGCAAAGTTAACAAACAGAAGAAAATGAGCAACTGATATCTTTAGTTGTATTATTGCGAGAACAGTTTTAATGACTTCTGGACGAAGTTTATGATGAAATACACAGTTCAACTAATTAGGCCTCCTTATAGGTTTGAAGCATGAAACCTGCTCTATGGGGTGGTTATTTATAACCCATTTGTGTTTGTTTCTTCTTCTACTAGTAACAAGTACTTTGGTTTTCGAGTAGTTTATTACTAGTTGCTCCTGATTGCAATAGGTGGAGAAGGCCCTCAAAAACCTTCTCAGGCCAACACAAGTTAAAGACAATAAAACTACATAATCTGCGAACAGTAACATGGAAAGGGGGCATGAAAATAGCTTGGGGGGGATGAAATTTGGGTTTTGAGAGATTGCTCACAATACCATTTATGTAGAAGTTAAACAAGGTTGGAGCTAGAACACAACCCTGTTTTACCCCATTATGAGCTGGAATAAAGTTGGACAACACTCCTCCTGGATTAGAAAGAACTCGTAGACTTGAGTTTTCATAGAGATGATGCATTAACAGGAGAAGTCTCCTGTCTATGTTTGTCTCTTCGCTTGGATAAGACAAGATTTCTTTTACGTTGAAATGTCCTATCACTGAATAAACACAATATTTCCTCCAAAGTTTAATGTATGCAATCTGGGCAGGCTAATAGGTACTCTTTTGCTCATCAGAAACTTCTTATATGTTGATAAACCTTTTAATTAACATTGGCTGTGTTTTTAAGTAACATTTGCAGTCTAGAAGATTTTATGTCTATTGTACAAAATGAAGGACTGGTCTTTTGGCAGTGCTTTTTTCAAAGGGCAAAACTATCTTGAAAAGAATCTGGCAAATTAATTTATTTGTGATTAATTTATTTATTTTTGTACTTCTAGGCCACCTGATTTTCCCTCAGGAACTCTGAGCGGTATGCAACAAATTGCAAAAACAACCTGCCCAGTGCATAACAAACAAATACAAAAATATAAAAACAACTACAACAGTAAACTCAAAACAAACACAAAATCCAGCAAGAAAAAGGGAAGAAACAAATAAAACAACCAAAATGACAACACAAAGTCATAAAAACATAATCTTAAGCACATAAGAACATAAGAAGAGCCATGCTGGATCAGGCCAAAGGCCCATCTAGTCCAGCTTCCTGTATCTCACAGTGGCCCCACCAGATGTGTCTGGGAGCATATGAGACAACTAGATACCTCTCTCCTGATGCCACTCCCCTGCATCTGACCCTTGAAGTACCCTGTTTTTTCCTCCAGAATTCTGTCCAAAATCAGTCGTACAATAGGCGTACAATCAGTGATCACCAAAACTTTTCATGAAGAGCCAGATCTTTGACAGTCTCCTGAAGGCCGGCAGGAACTCCGCCAGCCTGATCTCTGCAAGTAGTTTATTCCAAAGTGCCGGGGAGGCCATCAAGAAGGCCCGATTATGGGCAGAAACCCTTTGGGCCTCCCTAAGAGTGGCCACCCAGAGTGAGCAGGCAAATAAAACTCTGGTCCATCAGGCCGAAGCTGACCTCTGAGAGATACACTCCGCCAGATAATCAGGTCCCAAGCCATGGAGGATTTTGTAAACCAAAACCAATACCTTGAACCGTGTTTGGCAGGCAATAGGTAGCCAATGCAAGCGGGCCAGGATAGAGGTGCCCTAACCATCAACCTGGCTGCTGCATTCTGCACCTGCTGCGGTCACCGAACAAGGGTCAGGGGTAATCCCATGTAAAGAGTGTTACAGTAATCTATCTTTGAGATCAACAGTGTCTGCACTACCATCTGAAGGGAGTCCACATCCCGCCATGGGCGGATCTGGGTGAAAAGCCTAAATTGATAAAAGGCCGCCCTGGAAACAGCTGCCACCTGGGCTTTCAGGGATATCCAGAATGATGCCCATACTCCTCACACTCTCTGCCAGCTGAACTCCCAGACTGGGGAGAGGGCCACCGTACCCATCTAGGGACACCCCCCCCCCCCAAGGAACAGAACCTCAGTCTTCCTGGTTTTGAGCTTGAGCCTGTTAGTCCTGGTCCATTCCATGACTGAGTCCAGGCAGTAAGAACCGGAACTGGTTCGGATCAGTTCAGGTTCGTACAATTTTTTTAAAAAATGTAAAAAACCCGAACCCAAACCTAACCAAGGATGGGCCTGAACCAGATGAACCCGAACCATGGGTTTTCTGATTTGTGCCCACCTCTACTCACATTTGCATGTTTAGTGGTATATTTACCTTCCACTGACCAATCTGAAAACAAAGGATGTATTTAAAAACACAAAATATGGAGTTGACCTAAAACACTGGAAATTTTTCCCATTTAAGAACCACTACCCCTAAGTATTTGCTAAGTATGTCATTTAGTTTCCCTACAGATTAATGGAGATTCATGGAAAATGATAGAGCTTGTGTATCCTGGACACATGATTAAAGATACATTGCATTAAGTTATAAAGGAGAAAATATCGGAACCCGTTTTTATTGAAGGTAAAAGAGAAGTGCACACTTACCTTTCATCAATAGGTCACTTTCTAAGTAGTTGGTTAACTAATGCCATGGCTTTGTACTGTGTCTTATCTTTCTGTCAGTGTTGCTTATGCTCCACTATCCTCAGCTTTTATTTGAAATTCATCAATCAATAAATTAGGCTTTAGATCTATCTCATCTCTGGGCTGATGACCATAAATCTCTCTTATTGTCCAGTCATCTACCTTGCTGGCATTTTTCCTTCCTGAACTGCAAGTACAATAATACCCCATAAAACAATTTTAATTTGTTCTGCGATTCTTACAAATCATTTGTCTTATGAAGAGCAGTTTCCCACAGGAATGCATTCAAAACCAATTAATCTGTTCTGGAGGGAATGGATTAATAGGTTTTTAAATGCATTCCTCTGGGAATGCTTTCTAAAACATTGAGGGGGCAGCCACCATCCTGCCAGCACCCTGGGGAACTCTGCTATGGCACTCTACCAGCCTTGCGGGTGGTTGGGCTCTCTCAGGCCACATGGCTGCCTCCTCCTATGCTGCCACTGCCACTGATCGTCCAGGCAGATGAGCGGCCACCCTCCACTGCCATTGACGCCAGCACCGGGAACCTTAGGGCCAACACCATCACCACCAGGGAGCTTTTGCGGTGGGTGGGTGGGCAGGTGGTGGAGACTCCTCTGCTACCACCACCAACAACAGAGAGCTTGGGGTGCATGGGTGGGTGCGTGGGTGGGCGATGCCACTGCCAGCACCAGGGAGCTTGGGGTGGGTGGGTGAGTTCATGGAGGCTCTGCTGCTGCTGCTGCCGCTGCCACCACCGGGGACCTCGTTGTGTGGGTGAGAAGCTTGTTACAGCGGACACACAGTTTTCAAAGTGCTGCAGCCAAGGGAATCTGCTTTGATTCTGATGGAGCAAAAGCAGTCTGAGAGTCCCTTTTGCTGTGTTGGAATCAAAAGGAATCTGCTTAGATAATATGTAATAGATAATATACCCATCTTTAACATTTTTGAAAGGTTTCTGGCAATATAAACCTGCCTCTACTGAAACCTACAAACTGCAAATTCTGCCAGCAGCAGGTCAGGAGTATATTCTAAACTTGAATGTGCTACATGTCGACTAGTCCATCTTGCAGCATCTTGCTGCAACCCCATGATGAATATTTAGCCATTAAAAAAATGCCAGTTAAGCCAAAAGTAACCTGCTTTCCTCGGTTCTTTTAAGAACAAAGATGTGAAGTGGATATCACTTTGCTCCTAAGGGTTAAAACTGTATACAGAGATACAGAACAAAGAGGCTTTGGTAAAGATGTACATTTAAAGAGGAAAACTATGCATCAATTTGCAAATCATACTTTAGGCCATGTACTTAGGCATACTATACATTCCGATCTGTCCTTAATTCCTTAATTGAATCCCAATTGTTTTATTTATTTTAATGCATGCATCAGAGAGGCTAATTTGAACCTCACAGTTGCCTATGCAACACAGCTGTTCTCTTGCTTTCTAAAGGGGTTTCTGTCATTTATAGCTCAGTCAGGGCATCAGATGCTTCTTTGCCTTTCAGCAAGCTTCAGTCTTCAAGATTGCCTTTCCATCAAAGCTTTCAATGCTTTGCTCAAATTAGCTTATTTCAGAAACGTTAGCCTCAGCATCTCCATTAAAACCTTTTAGCAGAAGATTTTGCTTGAAAGAGACAGGAAAGGACTGAGCCTGAAGGAGCCAGAGAACCCCGGGGGAGTCAAACAAAGGAAATGCAGGCTAACGTAGTCATTGTTGTAGAAGAAGGAAGGGAGGAAGTCAAGAGGGAAGTGTTCACAGTGTGGGGAGGAGATCAAATAAGGGGTTTGAGAGAGAGAGAGAGAATGAGAAAGGAGAGGCTGGAGGGCTGACACCAGATTTTTTTTCAGTAACCACTTCAGAACTGGTATCGGAATTTACCTCGCAACATGGAAAATTGCTGATTGGAAAATGGTATCCCAAAGGACAAGGAGAGAACCATTAATAACAACTAGAGATGGGCACGACTTAGCGGTATTTTCGTTTTCATTTTCGTTTTTTCGTTTTCGTTACGTAACGAAACGAAAACGAAAAATGGTTCAAAAATGGACCGAAAATGGAAACGAAACGACTAATTTTGAGCCAATTTTCATTTTTCGTTACTGGAAAAACACATAATGGAGCTAAATGAGGAGAAACGAAAAAATTTTTGTTTTCGTTTTCGGTTTTTCGTTTTCATTACGTAACGAAACGAAAACGAAAAATTTTGAAATTAGCTCACGAAAAACGGAAACGAAACGAAACGAAACGGACCCTAGCTGAAAACGAAAACGAAAACAAAATTTTTTTTCTGAGTCGTGCCCATCTCTAATAACAACCAGTAGTTAAGAGTAGTTGGTTAAGATCAGATAGTGGAGAGAACAATTGAGAAAGAACAGTTGAGAGGGAGGTCGAGTTAGCAAGAAAGATGTTGTAGAAATGAAGGTTTTAAAGAATTGACAATATAAGTTAAATAGTAACAAAATATAAGAAGACTGGGTTTCCAAAAATAGAAATGCATAATGAAATAACTTGGTGACTTGAATCAAAGAATGTGCCACATAACCGTAAAGCTTTCATAAATAAAGAACTCGTTTTATTGTTTCACATTAAGACAGCATGGCACATTTTTGGGAGATGGGTGGGTGGGTGGGGTATGGTTAGCCCTGGTAGAAAAAAATGCCAGTGGAAAGAGTGATTTTCCAGGCATGTCATCCTTTGAAAATCTGGGCTCTGGGCTTTACTTTGAAAATCACACCTGAAATCCAGCTTGGAGGAAGCATCACCTCTAAGAAGCACCCTTAATACTATCAAGAGAAGAATAGTGCATGGCCTGGGGAAGTGGACTTATTTTAAAAAGTGAACATACTCCTGCCTTTGCATTGTATAGAGAACATACAGCTTTCTTTGCTTTTCTTTTTCTCTTTGATCTGTTTCACATTGTGTTATCTTGGGATTGGCACTGCTTTTTCCAACCCTGAACTGGTGTTGGCCTTGATAGAACTGGACCTGGCTAGGTGTCTTCTTGGTGGAGCTTGGCCACAGTGGGATTATAGGGTGTTTGTATCATCCACAAGACAGTGTAGCCCTGGGGCCTCGGACAAGAACCTGGACCCAGGTGCCAGGTACCCTTCGGCCACACCTGCCCTCAGTATCCCCTCACACATCCTTTCTCTTTTCCTCCAATGCCCTCTCTTGCCATTCACTGCCACTTTTAAAATATCTAATAGTGAATGTGCAGTTGTTAATTTTTGTAATTGTTTAATTACTGATTTATTTTATGTTGCCTATGTGTTGATTTTATTTTATACTTGTAGTTTTATTTTACTGCTGATTATGTGAACTGGCTTAGACTAGGCAGACAGTATACAAATCAAATCAAATCAATCAATAAATAAATACCATTGGTTCCCCATCCTTCACTGCATATTTAGGCTTCACTAGGAGAGAATGGTGGAATAAAAATGAAATAAATTCAAATAAAAATGAAGTAAAGGAGAGAAATATTTATGGCATAAATATTGTTCCTCCCCTGAAACTGCATCAAATACCACATTCTGCTAACATGCCCAGTCTGTGTCAGAATTCATGTCATGGCAGTATTTTCGTTGTTTCTATAAACAAAGCATTTGCTTGTTTGACCCAAAATGTATTACAGACACATAAAATGTCTGTAAATTTTCTTGGATTAATGTTACCAGCCACACTGTATAATGAACAGTCGTATTTCCCAATTTCTGTCTCCAGAACCTAACTTTTAGAGACTTAAGGGGGCAGGTAAAATGCAGAAGGTTGTAAATTTCATAATCTTATTACCATTTTATAGCTTATTCCAAACACAACAAGAAAGAAAAGTGCAGCTGTAACTGTGTGGGATAGTGGTTTTTTAAACATCAGCTTTTATCTGGAAAATGAAGAAGAGTGTATGTGTATATATCAACAACTAAATATGGGCACATGAGTCTGTTTCTGTTCTGTCACAGTGTCTCACATATTAATTTTTCATCCTATATCCATGGTGAACTACAGCTAAGACATATTTTAATGTCTTGATTAGAGAGGGGCACGAAATGAAAATATAGCATTTTGTTTTGTTTCTTTAGTAGTTTCGTTTCACTTTGTTACTAATGAATTTTTAAAGTAGTTTCAGAATGAAACAAAATGAAATGATTCGTTAATTGCCCTCTGGGTTTTAAAGGCACCAAAATTGCAGGGGAGCTCCACTGAACTTTTCCCCATCAGCCCCCCAAATTTGGACAGGTTTAGCATTCGGGGGGGTGAGTTATTAAACTCCAAAGTTCGGTCTCCCTAGGAGAAAAATCGTTTCTAATTGAGGTGAGAAACAGTTAGTTGCTGGCTATTAGCTGTTTCCCAACTAATTAGAATCCTAAACATCTCCAAATTTGGGGAAGAGCCTTACAGAGAAATTCAAAGAAGCTACCCTGTGAGTTTGGTTCCTCTAGGATGAATCATTTTGTTCCTAGAGGAAAAAATTGTGTTTTGTTTTGTTTCATAACAAAACACATCCTACCGTTTGGGTATATAACAAAATGACAAAACAGTGTTTCGTTTTTCATTTCCCGCCCACCTCTAGCCTTGACCCTTACTGTCATATAAATTATAGTGCGATTATTCAGAGTGGACCTAATGATTTAAATAGGTTATTGAAAAAATGACTTATTTTGCATTCAATCAAACACATTTTCTGCATCACATTTTACTGTATATATGCTCTTCAGCCATTTGGCCATAAATACACATTTTGTACATATAGTATTTCAATCAAAAACACATTTTCATGTGTTTTGAAAATTTTTATTGACACAAGAAATGCAGTAAAAATGATGAAGACTCAAGTAGAACCAACTGTATTAGGTTAGGTCACTTGTTTAAAAAAATAGATGACACAAAATTGTCAAGCCTTCCTGTGATCATATACTTCTAATGACAAGAAATGTCAACATTTCTGTTCCATTAGAAAGGCTTTTGCATAGAGGAAAAGACAAATATTTGTGCTTATTGATTTTAAATGGCAAAAGTCGATTTAATTAGGATTCAAGGAAAAATATTGCTGATTGTTATAGAAAACAATTTTCTATATGGGTAGAAAATCTCAATAGAAAAAGGAAGCTGCAGAACTATTTTCCCATAAAAAGATACCCTTTTTTTCAGATGAGCTGGATCTGACCGCCTGTTATAAGCAGACAGAAAAGATAGACCATGACATCTCCAATTCTGTTATTCTGTTTCTGCCACCAGAACTTGTCAGTGGATGAAATAACAACCCTATGTGTGTGTGTTGAAGGGTTTTTTAATGTGTGTGAGAGTGTTTGGGGATTTGTGTGTGTGTGTGTTGAATCTGGTCTCTGAGTGTCTGAATTTCATTGTATGTGTATCCTGTGTATATACACACAGGGCCTTTTCACATGACCCCTAAGATCTGCTGGCCACTTAAATTCGGACCAGAGATCTTAGGGGTTCGTTGCTCTTCCTTCCTCCCCACCACTCCGCACTGCGTGAGGGGAGGGAGGAAGAAAAGAGAGGAAAAATTTTCTCTTAAAGGGGCGGGAGGCAAAAAAAAAAAAAAAAACAGAAGCGAGGAGAGGCCCGCACTGACCAGATTAAATCCGGACCTGGGGATTTTCACCCTCCCCCAGCAGGTACAAGAAAAGTGTGCTGGGACGTGCTTAGGTGGGCGTGGTCGCACTTAATTTCCTGCAAACTCCGGAGCTGGTGGGGAAATAATTGTAAGCTCCGCAGCTTGCAGCCATTTGCTGCGGAGTTTAGGGGTGGTGTACAAAGGCTTGCAATGACAATAAATTATTATTATTAAAGGAGGACAGCAGTTTTCCACAGACAAGTAGATGCAAATATGTTTGGGGATGTCCTCTGGACTTGGACAAACTCTTACCTGTACCTCACATACTAAGTTGTAGAATGAAAACAACTTTGGTGGACAAAGGTATTGCACACTGTATAAACAAACCTAGAAAGGAACATTCGTAATTTGAGTGGCAAAAGCCTTTGTGTGCTTTGTGCCATCTACTTGCAATCAACTTATAATAACCCTAACAGGGCGTTCAAAGTAAATGAGATATTTAAGGAATGGTTTTACCAATTACACACCACCGGTGAGTTTCCATGGCCGAGTGGAGATTTGAAACCTGTCCTGGTCCATCACGCTATCCACCACACTGTGCTAAGAATCGTAACTGCAAAATGTACAGAAGAATAAAGGAAGGCTTATAAAATGGGGAAATGTAGCACCAGAGTGGGGTGATGAGAACTTAACATATTTCAAAATCTAATTGAAAGATTGCTCCCTTTTCTATAGGCCTTGGTAGAACTGGTGCACTTACCAAAGCACATTTTCCTTTCCACATCAAAGTGGATATTGTTCATAAGTAAAAGGTGTGGATCACCAGAAAAGGGCAATTGTATTTGCATGACCTTATGTTTGACTCACTGTCAGAACAAGAAGCTAATTATTAGTGTTTATCAATGTTATTTTGCCTTCTTGATACCTTGGATAATTTAAATGAGAGGGCATTGTTGATTTGTACACAGTAAATCTTTAATTAGTGTCAAAATGATCTAGCAACAAGTAGTAAAGACAGCAAATAAAGAAAACACTGGGATTTTAGTATTAGTGCATATTTATTTATTTGGAGAGTTATTTTACTTAGTATTTTAGGAAACAAAGGCTCCACAAAAACTACTTACAAAGATCACTAATAAGAATGGTGTTCTCCCTTGTGTGTACCAGCAGCCAAAATAATATTTGCTTAGTCTTGGCAAAATTTCAAGAATGCTTACTGTATAATATCTGTGTAGAATAAATTAAAAATGTTTGCAACCAGTTTACTCAATATAGAGTTGCATGCTTGACAGGCTTATAACTGTTTCATAACACATTCTTATCAGAGATAGTAACAGACAAGTTGTCAGACTATCAGTACAAGCAGTCTCCTAACAGACAACACTGACACAGAAGTAACCAACTACAGCTAATAGAATAAAAACTGTTATTTGATGGATTGGCTAACTTTAGTTGATGTTTGATGGAAATGGCATGTCTGCAGACCTGATCTTTTTTGAAAACAGCTTAATACAGTATATGCACAGCCCAAGGAACATGAAATACTTGCTAGAAAGCAGTGTAGGAACATGCAATATAAATGTTGGATATTAATCTATCTGTACATCCACCACACATTACATATAATAGTTGATGTGGAAACAGGAATGTTAGTCCATTCTATGTCTCATTCATTCATGAATATCTAATGCATCTAGATATTCATGCCTAGAGACACATCCCATGCATAAAAAGTAGTCATTATTGAGCTAAGATCATCTTATATTTAAAGTATGCTACTGTACTTAAAAATCTGTTAGCTTTTCACATTATCCCTCTTTTTCAGGGCATTTATAACCAAGCTCTAAAAATTCATTGCAGACTGACATCTTTTTCTTAAAAATGCAGATAAGTGCAGCCATGCACACAAGCTGTAATGGCTTCCTCAGTGATTTCCCAAGAAGAGCTGAGAGTAGAGAACTAATTCCTCCTTTAGCGGTGGGAAGAAGTTGGCTGTACACAGCATATTCAGCCCAGTATTGTGTACGGTCACTTGCAAGCAAGTTCCATTACTTTTAGCATTTTAAGACTTCTTAGTAAGCTTGCTAGTTGCTAATCATCCTTCCAATTTGAGATATTTGCACTGCCATTTGATGTCCAGGCATGCACACAGGGCCGGTGCTAGGTTTTTTGTGTGCCCTAGGCGAGGAGTGGGGTGGGGTGGGGAAGGGGGCGAGGGGCGGGCGGGGGGTGTGGTGGGCGGGGTGGCAGCAGGGGCAATGGGCAGGGCAGCAGTGGATGGTGGGGGACGGGCACGGGCACGGGGGCGGATGGCGACAGACACGGGGGAGCGACGGGTGGACGGTGACGGGCAGCTGGCGGGCGGTGGGGGGGCGGCAGGCTTGCCAGCGCCCTCTCTCCATTTTGGCACCCTAGGCAACTGCCTATTTCGCCGTAATGGAAGCGCCGACCCTGCATGCACATACAGCCAAGGATGCAGAGAGAGAGACAGATATTCATTGGGCCTGATCCTGTGCTTCAAGCCAATTTTCTGCAGGAGTGAAGAAGGAAATCGTTTCTAGCTAATATAACTAAAAAGCAACTGCCTGGATAAAATGAGTTTTAAAAATTAACAGAGTGTTCCAAGCTTTGTGGTTAAACTCCAGTACCGCAGCTAAAACTCTGCTCACAACCTGCATTCAATCCCAGATCGCTGACAAGTTTCACTCAGCTTTCTCATCCTTCCAAGGGTGGTAAACTGAGTACTCAGCTTATTGGGGGAGGGGGAGGAATTTGTATCAAGAATAATTAAATTGTAAACCACCAGAGAGTACTTGAAGTACTCTGGGGTAGTATATTAGCATTACATGTTGCTTTTGTATGATGCCTGTCCCACAATAATATTTTCCAAAACAAATAGTCTGATTGCAAATATGACCCATTGTTATGACTTACAGAAATTATAGCAATTTATCTTCCTCTGGAGGAGGAGTTGCCTGGGGTCTTCATTTGCATTGTAATTTTCTAGATTCTGGTGTGATGTGGATGCTGCTTCTTTGAAAATCTGGGTTTAAAACAAGCTTTCTAGACAAGAATAGAAAACTAAAAAGAGGAGCTCTGCTGACAGACACATGGTACCCTCCTGAAACAGCTATAGTTCTGTGGTTTGGGTGGTGCAGTTAGGAGAACACAGGTTGCTGATACAGGAAATATGGGAAATGTAACCAAGGTGATGTTGCAGACAGTATGAATACAGGGATCAACAGAAAAAATAGCTACAAATTACCCAGACTCCAACCTTTTTTCACTAACTAGCACTTAAAAGTCTAAATAACTCACTCAGAGATATTTAGATTACAGATGCGTGTATATTGCTTTCTTTATTGCACAAATACTGGCAACAAGCCAAACCGGTAAACTATAACACCTTGATGAAAGAGAGGGATAGAACACTCAGCAGAAAGGCAGGGTTGTCTTTGTATTTCAAGAGGTAAAATAAATGATTGATTAGTGATAGACAGACAGAAATTCACCCAAGCCCAGAATCATCCTTCCTAGTCACGTAAACTACAGACAGCTTCTGCTTTGAGATGCATCAGCAGAAGTATAGTCTCTAAATCCCATGAGGTACTAGTCCCCTTCTAGTCAGCGCTGATTAGCCCTCATCCAGAGTACTGTGTCCTTTTCTGGACACATCACTTTAGGAAGGATGCCAAGTACAGTGGTGCCTCTTAAGACAAATGCCTCGAGTCGTAAGACAAAACAACTCAAAGGAATGCATTGGGAATGGATTAATCTGTTCTGGAGACTAGAATTTTTGTCATGATTCGCACAACAAAAAAATTCCCTATGGGATACTTTGCAAGAAAAAAACAAACAAACAATGTTTCAGATGTACCCAGGGGAGGTATGGTTATTTTTTTTCTTTATTCTAGCCTCCAGAATGGATCAATCATTCCCAATGCATTTCGATGGGAAACTGCATTTTGTAAGACAATTTTTTCATAAAACGAAGTGACCCATAGCCTCCGGAATGGATTAATTCATTTTCAATGCATTCCTATGGGAAACCACATTTCGTAAGAGATAATTTTCGTAAAACCAATTGTCCCATAGAACAAATTGAATTCGTTTTAAGAGGTACCACTGTACATCCTTGGAGCAAGTACAAAGGAGAGCAACAAGCATGATTAGGAGACTGGAAAGCAAGCTCTCTGAGGAAAGACCAAAAGACCTGGCCATGTTTAGCCTTGAGAAAATAAAACTGAAGGGGGATACGATAGGACTTTTCAAACACATCTGCTTCTCACTTACCTACCTGATTGAACATGACTGGCAGTAACAGCAGAAGTTGCTATATTACCTAACTGCTTTCTCAGGAAGATCCTGCCTTTCCAGCCCACAGCACATGGGCCAAAGCATCTGCCTGCTTCCACTTGCCTGCACCTACCTTGTTGGAAGGAAGGAAGCAGGGCCAAAGCATCTCTCCCCCTCCCTCATCCTCCTCTACTGCTTCCAAGGGATAGGTGCTGCTGCAAGCAACACAATGCCTCTGCTGGAGAGGAAAATGACCTTGAGTGGAGTGGAGCACCAGACACCTCCATCCTCCTCTATTTTTCATTCCTTTTGTGCAGCCTCTCCTATGGCTTCCTGGAAAGCCTCCTATGGAAATGGAAAACGCACAGAGGGCAACCAGAATGATTAGGGGACTGGAACACCTTCCTTACCATCTGAGGTTGCAACGGCTTGGCCTCCGCACTCTTGAATGACAGTGTCTAAGAGGTGACCTGATTGATGTTTATAAAATCATACATGGTGTGGACAAAGTTGATAAAGAAAATCTGTTTTCCCTATCACACAACACTAGAACTAAGGGACACTCCATGAAACTTTGGGGTGCTAGATCTCAAACAAATAAGAGAAAGTACTTTTTCACCCACAGGATCACTGCTCTCTGGAGTTCATGGAGAACAAGGGTATTATTGGCTATCATTATGGATGCCTAAGGACAGCCTCTGGGTCAGAGAGAGAGGCAGGCTATCTCTCAATGCCACTTGCAGGGAATCGTAAGCAGGTGAAGACATCTGCTTGGGAATACACTGAAGCAAATGGTGAGCCACTGTGTGAGACAGGATGCTGGACTGGATGGGCTGTGGCCTAATCCAGCAAGGCTGTTCTTATGCTCTTATGATCTGACCTGCCTGCAAGGAGCACAGCTTCAGTAGACCACAAAACATCCTCGTTTAAGCTTTTCACCCTAGATTCAACCTAGTTATAGGAATGGAAATGGGTCATTAATTGAGAAATGTCTGTGTTTGAAAGGAAGTCATACAGAGGGTCTTTTCACTTTATAACAGTTTGATGCAGCTCTCTTTTGTTGTTGTTTTCAACATCTGGATCAGCCTCTCTTCATTTATTCAAAAGCCATTCAGCATCTTGTCAATTGTGAATGTTGATAGAAATATATGGCAGGAAATATATGAAAATTGATTGAATGGGTGTAGACAATGATGCCTTGCCTTAAAATGGGAAAGTCCTTTTAAAATGGGTCTCAGAGAGGTACCTTAAAGTGAAAGCATTGTTGAAAAACTGTGCCTGGAAACACTTTGCCAAAACAAAGCTGTTTCGGAACATGTATGAGGTAACATAGCAGACACTATTGAATTTAGTGCCAGATTTTGCAATTAAAAGGTAAATAAAATGATGCTTACATGACGTGAACAAATACAACAGAAAAACAATGAAGTGCAGTTTATTTTGTTGTTTGAGTTACATTTACCTAAAATGTAAATTAAAAGAGAAATAACACCAAATAAAGGTGAAAAAATCTTAACCAAATAATAAGCATATATTGTACAGAAGAAGCTCTTTAAAACAGTGTAAAAGGACAGGAAGATGAAGGTTATTTTACGTAACTGGTCTCCTCATAAGCAAGTGGAAAAGAGAAACTAAAATGGCATTCATTTTATAAGGCTTTAGCCTCACAACAGATAGATAACAAACAACAGACAAATCCCCAGACAAATCAGAAGCACTTCACAGCTCCAGCAACAAGGCAACAGCTAACAAACCATACTTAATGGATGTTGGGAAAGGTTCCATACCTGGGACTTTCATGCACCCTAGGCCAGTGATGGGGAACCTATGGCACGGGTGCCCAAGGTGGCACTCGAAGCCCTTTCTGTGGGCACCTGACATTGACCCTTCATAGCCACCTGTATAGAGGTTAAATTACTATATTGGCACTTGGTCTCTAAAAGGGTCGCCATCACTGACCTAGGCGATTATCCACCTAGCAAGCCTATTCAGATCATGGTCCACCTATGAACCTATTTAGGCCATTGTCCAATTTATGAGCTTATTTCAGACCAGGGTGACATGAGGTCAGCATGAACTATAAAAAGGAGGAGTCAGCACTAGCTTTCCTCAGACTGACAAAGATACTTGGATGAGCAGCGAAATGTTTCTATCTCTCAAGAAAAGAAGTCCAGTTTCCACGAATGAACGTCCAGAGAAACTCACCTGGATGACTGAGAATCTTCACACAAATAGAACAGATTCAGTTTCATCATTTTTGCCTCCAAAGTTCAGACTGGTTTTGATCTAGGGCCCACTTGTTTGTCCTTCTGTTAGTCCATGGGATCATCAGCATGAACACCACACTTCAAACAGATCAATTTATTTCCTGTCAGCTTTCATTACCGGTCAGCTGTAACACTCATATCTGTGGTGATCGGGAATACAAGAATCTTGGTCTTGGCCTACAGTGATGCATCGTTAGATTTGATTATGTTTTCTAATTCCTATATTGTTGCTACCCTTCCTGGTCTCATTCTTCTGATTTCTGAGCTGTAGTTTCCCTTTGGATTGAATATTGAGGCAAAATATAAAAAATCTTTTACTATGGCAAGATATGAAATATTTCACTTTAATGTTTATAGTGGTAGGTAGTTATACCTACCTACCACTATGTCAATTTCTTCACTATAAACATTAAAGTTGTGTAGTTCTTCTATAGTTGTGATTTTGGTCTTCTCAGTGTTCAGGTGCAGTATTGGTTTAGGGCTTTCTTTCAATTTCACTAAAAGTCCTTTGACGTCCTTGTTGCTTTGTACCAGTAAGATGTCACTTACTAGAACACCCTATCTTAAAATATTTTATTCATCATGTTAAAATAAAACATTCCATAATCAAAAACTGGAATCTTGTCCCCCCCCCTTTTTTTTTTTTTTGAATTTTTCGGTAAAAAAGGCTTCTTGTTTTTTTCTGGGCGTTCACATCTCTAATCATGCCTGATCTTATTAATGAACAAACAAACTCAAAGTGGGTGATCGTAGGTACTGGAATGGCTTTTTGCCGACTGGCCAAGGGCAGTGCTGATACATTTTGATTTTCATTTGATCCTTTCCTTTTCCACTGCAGCATACTAATGGATGGTGCCACTTTTAGATGTTGACATTTTTGCTAGGCAAGATGGCTTTTCTGCCTTGTACAAAAATGATGAAAGCTTAATGAAAGCTATTTTCTCATGATGGTCCCAAATTGGTTCTCTTCCTGGAGCACAGCTTGTCTGCAGATTGGCTGTGAACTTTTGCTCTGACTTAGTAAACCAAAAGTGTATGTAGCAAATGCAGAAAAAATGCTCAATGTAAAGATTTTGTTGTGGGAGGGAATCCAGCATTTACTGAAGCGTTTTTTGCTCTGAATGTGCTTCATATTATTCTCACCGAGTAGAGGAATTACCATAAACAGACAAAGAAGTAGAATTCCAAACTGTACTCTGCGGACAGGCAGAAATCAGAACTAGGCTTTTGCTCAAGACATAAAAGAACCAACAAACCCAAAAAGCAGTTAAACCAAAGTTGACCAAAGTTTCATCTACTACCCCCAAAATGTCCTCAAATAAATCCTTTAATGAAACCTATCCAACAGCATCACAATGTCTACTTTGAGGTGAATGGGATGGTTGGAAGAAGATAACACCCTAAACAGCTTACCTGGCAGAAAAGCTAAGGTAACTAATAGAGCACTTTACAGTTCAGAGTTCATGGTTTTATAGTTTTATCCTGTTCATTATAAATTGCACCATAAAAAGACAATAGAATCTATTCACACCTTGATGCACCCATCTGAATTTCATTAGCACATGGAGAGGATATGCATATACATTAAGAATCCAGTAAAATTCTTAGCTAGATCTATGACACTGAGGTTGGCATAGTAGGAATTATGCAAAGAAGAAAAAAGTTGCATTGAGAGGCAGAACTGAGAATCTTTTATTTGCAAGAATATATTGCATATTATTGTTGTGGTCTATAAGGAGGTTTCATGTTGTTTTGTTTAAAGAAAAATCATCTCCACATCAGTGATATACTATGACAGGAAAAGTCTGTTTCTCATTTTAATCACTGCATATTTTCTTCCCGTTCAGAGGAGATGCAAATAACAGTGGTGACTTTTATAGTGGCAACTGTGAAAGTAAGAAAAGAAGCCAGGCATTTAAGTTGTATATTGCAAGGAGCACCTGAAACATCAGAAATTATGAGGATCTACATACTGAATCTGTTAGGTAGCCTTTGTCCACCCAGCCCGAAATAGACAAGACATATTTCTGGGATTAACATTGGGTCACAATTTATTAACATTGTATCAGACTGTATCTCCTATTGTTATCCTAGAAGGGGGACCTGAATGGGCAAGTAGTTCTTGAGTATTTACAAATGACGTAAAGGGGGGGGGGTGTCTACTAGAGAAGTAGCACCTCCCAGCGATGGAAAATTTGTGGGCAGCCCTCCCCAAGCCCTTTACGGCTAGGGTCATAAATCACTCTCCTCTGTCATATCTACTTCTACGCCTAATTTGGGAATTTAAGGGCTGCCCTTGTACAAGGTACTATTTCCTACTCCTACCTGGAGGGACTTTTTGCCACTTGTCCTTACCACCACAGGAAGAGAGGCTACACAGTATGCCCCCTCCCCCCCCCCACCTAGCCAAGTAGCTCAGCACAGAGTTCCCCATAGAGGTCAGAGAGAAAGAGCTCTAGGCTCAATTCTGAAAGGTGTACCCTATCGGTGCAATAGAGTTTGAGCTGTCTGAATCTGATGGTCTGGTGCATGATGACGCCCCCCCCCCATGGCATTGGACAAAGTTGCCCAGCTCCCTGTTAGCACATTGCCAAGCTCTGTCAATTTTCTAGGAGTGAATGACCCCTTTCCATACAAAGCGGGACAACAAATCAGACAGCAGGAATCATACATGGGGTATGAAGCTTTTAAACACAGCAGGTCAGCTTGAGCCTGCAGGGTGAGAGACTTGCTGGGCTACTGCATAAGGCCATTGCCACCCAGATGGATGACCAAAATATCAGAGGGAGCAGCATTCAAGGCCTGGGAGCAGTTGCTCTGAAGGTATCCCAGTGCATCCCTTGGGACCCACACCAATCCAGTGCTGCCCATGCCCCCAGGCTGAGGTCACGACCCAAATCAAACACCATGCATACACGGCTGCCCAGAAGATGTGGCTGTGTCCCACAAGCATGACTCACTGAAGTCTGCATAAGAGCAATTAGATCAGCCTTTACAGGGGACTTTATTGTGAGGTCAGGTAACCCAGCAGTTGGCAGCTGGCCAATCCTCCCAGGTGTTCTGGCAAACCCCATTGGCCAGCCTGGTTAGTGGGCAGCGTATCTCCACCAGGCGGGTCGACAAAGGTGCCCCTCCCAGCACTGGGCTGGTTGGAAACCCCGATCCATCTACTGAGATTCACCCTAATAAAGAAGCCATTCATAGGTTCACTCAGACAAACTGGAGATCACTTAGCTGCAATTGATAAATCAGAAGGAGGGGGGTGAATTCAGCACCACTACCTGATATTTCCCACTCATGGTTTAGATTCTTGGATGTGCTGTAAAAATTATCTGTAAACTATTTTAACCAATTTTGAGATAAAGGCTGAGGCTCTAAAGTTGCATGGACTTTGTAATGACACCAATCACTGGAATTTATTTTTTTTAAAGCTGTTGCTTTGATGGTTTTGCTCATGAAATGGGAAGGTTCTATTTCCAGCCAAATTGTTTATTCATCTCAGTGTATCATCATCTAAGGACATCAGCTTAGTTGTTTACTCTATTAGATGTTGATTGCCCTCATTTTACTCTGAGCTTCTTAGTTCATTCCCATTAATAGATGTCAATCTATATTTCCTGAACATTGTCAATGTGACTACATAGCAGCTTTTAAATTCAAGTAAATTAGGCAGTAGATCATTCAGTACATTTGTGGTTTGAAAAAATCATGTGCTTTATTTAAATGAGATTAGGATAGTTGCAGCACAGCTGTACAATTTTGATGACTTTCAAAATGTTTCTATAGATGAATATGTTTTGATTTTCCTGCATAGTTTTGCTCACATTTATAGATTTATCATATTTGTATTGAAATAAAAGTAGGAAACTGTGTGTCCATTACAAAACACAAATGCAAGAATAGGCTATAGGTCAATGATAAAAGATCACAAATCATTGTGAGCTCGCATGGATAAATAATGATTATTTGAAATTGATGATTTGCTGTGTCTTGGTTTAGTGGTTTAGTTTAATTATTATTGCTTGTTTAATTTTTGGATTTTGTTCGATTTATGTTATTTATGTTTGCTTTAAATCTTTATTGTTTGTGATATCATTTATTAGCCTGTACACCACCCAAAATAGCAATTTAGCTAGATGGGCAGTATAGTAGCTAAGTAATTAATTATATGAATGCAGTACCACCCCAGTATCTGCTGATTCGCCCTTCGTGGATTCAGTTATTTGTGGTTGGCAATCAGCAGGCAGTGGGGGTGGTGGAGTGTCAGAGGTGAATGCTGTCTTACACTCCCTGGGTGACAGACTGGGTGGTGCTTTTGCCCCCAGTACCACACCACATCTGCTGCGCTGGTCGGCGGACTGGGTAGAAGGAGAGAGCACCTCTGTGCAACCCAGATGGGGCGGCAGGAGAGTGCACCTTCACTTCACCTGGTCCGCAGAGCTGCTGCACCTTCCAGTGGACTGGGTGGCACGAAGGTACTCTCTCCCACTGCCTGGTCCACTCAAAGGTGCAGCAGCTTGGCAGACTAGGGAGAGTGAAGGTGCTCTCTCCCTCCACCTGGTCTGCCAACCTGTCCTGCGGGACAGGTCAGTGAGGTGTCAGAGGGGAAAGCCACACAGTGTGGCTTCCCCCTCTGCACTAACCCACACCTGTTGGGCAGGTTGGGGGACTGGGCAGCAGGAAAGCATGTCTTCTCTCCACCTGGTCCACCACACTGCTGCATCTTCAGGCAGACCAGTTAGCATGAAAGTGTTGTCTCCCGCCCCCTGGTCTGCCAACCTAACCAGCATGAGTGGGCTAGTGCCAGGGGTGAAAGCCGTGCAGGCACTCACTGTTCCTGATGGGCAGGTCAGTGGCCCTTTGTGCCACCCAGCATTTGGGGGTGTTGCCCTCAGCACCCCACCATCCCTGTAGCCATGGTCACCCCCAGATAAGAGCATTTGCTATTATCCCTGGATTTTGGTATTCACAGGGTGGCCCAGAACCTATCTGCCATGGATATGGGGATCCTACTGTCAATAAATTCCACTTCTTCAAGGCAAGTACCAAAAGTCTAAACATGGCAAGATGGAGTTTGACAGGAGGTTCTTGGCAAGATTCATTTTGCCAGGCATATTTGTCTTAGAGGAGGCAGGAATCGGTAGGGCTGTTGTAAAGTTGTGTCTGAAGCAGAGGATTGGGTTTTACATCCCAGATATTCAAATAAAGGGACATAGGTCAGGTACACCCACCCACCTACCCCCTGCTTCATGAGCAAGCTAGCCTCCGCAGCTGCTTCTACTGCTGAGGTAGTTCAAAGTGGTGGGCTATGTTGCTTCTCCCACTCCCTCCACCCACTACCCAGATGATCGGCATACTGGCTAGTGGGGCAGTTCAAAGTGGGAGGGCCACGGCAAGGTCCCCTGCTCCCCCACCCGCCACCAAGATGGTCTCCCACTCCCTCCATGGCCCCGGGCCCCCACCCCTGATCCTCCTCCAACCCAACCACCTGCCTTCCTTGTGTGGCCGCCACCTCTGTAATTGTGGTTGTGAGGAAGGAAGGGGGCAGGCGGATGCAGCGCCAGCCAGCCTTCCGAGCCGGAGCAGCCACAGGACTGGACTGACAGAGGGAGGAATGGTGGGTGACTGAGGGGGAAATGGAGCTACTTCCCACCCAGCCTGCCCCCTCTGAGCTGCTCATCTTTTTGCTCATCTTTTCTGCTGCATACTGCAGGTGGGAGAAAGACCGTGACTGAATTCTCCCCTATACAGATGACACTTCCTAAATAGATTTCACAAAGAAGTTAAACTTGCTATTTGTGTCCTTTAATACAGTGGAATAGCTCTAAGCATTATGAGTTGCACCATCTACTGTATGTTAGTTCTGAATTTTTGGTATTTATTTCTAACTTTCCCTTTCCTTTGTGTAGTTTGTTTCGGTCTCCTATTAGAAGAAAAACAGTGTTTGACTGAATAGCCATTCCTGAGTGTTTATAAAGCAGAGATTAGAAGATGCAAATAATCCTTGCTAATTTCCAATAGCATGTTGTTCTAGGTTGTCCTAGCAAGAAAACTAAATAAGAAATATTAAAGGCTTCTAGAATTCCTTGCTGTCAGACAAGAGGAAACCAAAATGATGAGAAATGAAGAATATAACCACAGCAAGCACTGGAGTCCAGGCTGATTTGTAGGAAATAGGAAAATAACTCACCAAGTGCTTGTCATTTGAAGCCACTCATAAATATCTTGGTGTGACCATAATATACAACATGTGTCCATTTCTTTTCCCTGGCCATTTCCTGTTTATAGACACCTGAATTAGGGATATGACACTCACTGATCACAGATGCACCTACAATGGCCTCTTAATACAGCCTTGCTTTAGGCTTAGTTTACCGAGAACTACATATGAAACATAACTTTGCATTTTAAAAAAATGACTGATAGAATTAACAAGGAGGCAGTTACTTATTTACAGCAACATGCTTGGTAAATGATTGCTTAACTTGAAGTTTAATGAAAAAATATTGCTGTATTTCCTAAGAATACATTTTAGTTGCCTGATGATAAACGGTAGGGAAATTCATTTAATATTAGATAACATAGAAAGGGACTAATTTATTTAAAACCAGCATTAACTGAATTAGACCTTTGTTCCCAATACCCATCAGTAGTGCATGTGCACACACAGGCATATGTATGCACACACACACACACACACACACATGAAATGCATGTGAAAAGAATTAACTGAAATCTCAATGGAATAGTGACAAGGTAATTTTGATAGTGGCACTTTTTATTATTATTACTATTTTCAGTGCCAGAAGCTGTCGGGCAAAACAATGATGAATTTATTTACCATTGTCTATGAGTAGTCAGAAAAGGATTTAATTTTTAAATACACTATTGTCTCAAAAGCATCCCTCTTTCTAGATAAATACCAAATGTTTTAATGCATTTTATTATGTGTGTGAAAGAGGGTGATATCTTACAGGGGCAAATGCTTTCCTTCCTTTTGATGAATATTCCCTCTCAGTCTCCTATTCAGGGAAGAAGTGCCAATGATTATGTAATCATAGCACAATAGAACCATTCATTCAGATGTGATGAGGCATTAAAAAACTTGGGCTTGCTCAAACGCAAACAATTAAAGAAGCAATATTTTGCCTGGAAGAGTCTTTGGGATGTAGAGAACCATTTATCAACTGGCAGTGAGCAGTGATTGACAGTTGGGTGGGAGGCTGAAAACCAGACTGAGAAAATGGAGTTGAACGGAATTGGGATCCTGGAAAGGGACCAGTAGTCTTGGGCTAGAGATGTGAATGGGGGAGAGTCTTCACTGTGTTGTAGTTTCAACATGTAGACTCTATTCAGTACTCATTCGTATTCTCCCAGCATTGCAGATGATATTGTATAATACCAAGAATGGTCTCCTACTTGGGTAATACCTATGGATAAACACAGACCTTGGAGATTAATCTTAGCAAGTTAGCATTTACAATAATAGTCCCAAACTAGTTCCTATTATAGTTAAAGCTTCTTAAAACAGAACTTTTTACTTTACTACCCCCACTGCCAGTACACCAGTTTCTTTCTGATTAAAAAGACACTTTGTTATGTGCTGTCAAGTCAAAACTGACTTATAGTGAGATATTCAAGGAGTCCTAGTCCAGTGGTTTCCAAACTTCTGGACTCACATCAATCTTCACTTACTGATCACTGACCACAGTTCCCCAGTAAAGTAAGACTGCAATATCCACTGGATATTCAGTATGCCTGACTTCAGTTATCCACATGATAACAATACAGTATTCCCCTCTCTTATTGCAGGATTCATGTTCCCGACCTGACCCACAATATAGGAAAATCCGTGTTATGCAGATGCCTTTATCTACGGGTTGGGTCAGGACTGGGTGTGTGTGTGTCTGTTTGGGGCCTTGTGCACTTAACCCAGGCCTGGGGCTGCCCCAAACGGGCCTCCAACAGGCTTCCCGGGCCTGTTACCGGCCCCAGAAGTGGTTTCCGGCAGACCGGAAGTGACTTCTGAAAAACCAAAAGTGACTTCTGGGCTGCTGGAAGCCACTTCTGGGGACCTGTAACAGGCCTGGGAGAAGTACAGAAGGCCCCAAACAGACCCATGCAGCTTGTCTCAGGCCCAGTGCTGCCCGCTTGTGCCTTCATATACTACAGTCCCATGATATACTGGCACCACAGTATATGAACCGCAATATGGCAGGGGATATCAACAGACCTTAAGTGCTGTGTTTAGAGCCCCCTCTTCCTTTTTCTTGGCTTCTGTGGGTGTGGGGATGCTCTCTACTTTGTAGTTTGGAGTTTTGACGATTCCTAATTTGTGTTGTAATGGGTAGTGGGAGTCAAACTTCCATCAGACTGATTAAACTACTTGGATGAGTAGTGAAATGTTTCGATCTCACAAGAAAAGAATCCAGTTGCCACAACTCTGCTCCCAGATAACTTCACCTGGATGACTGAGAATCTCCACAGACTTTCAAAATAAGCTTTTAACAGCATCTTCCAACAGATTTGCCAAAGTTGTGCTGCCTATGAATTAATTCTGCCATGCAATACCAGAGGCACAAATATTGTGCACTTCTAATACAATGCATTTGTGAAAACAGTAGAGACTTGCTGGACTAGCTCTAAGTTGTAAGCCAGGAAGAGGTAATGTGGTGCCCTCAAGATGCTTTGGGCTGTGAAGCCCCAGACAGCATAGCCAGAAATTGAAGATACAAGACATTTTCCTCTAAAACAGTTGGAGGCTGCATAATAATACTTGTTGAAGTCCAGCATTCTGTTATCTGGGATGGCAAGACATACTTACAGGAAACTCACAGATAGGAGGGCATGGATGCAGGGACAAGGACTTGCTCTCAAGTCAACACTGATGATTTGAATTGAACTTGACTTTTTTTAAAATGACTCAGACTCAGACTCAGTTCACATTTCAGAACCCACCCACCCCTCCTTTTTTTCTTGGGGGATGTGGACTTGGGACTTTGTACCAATATCCCTGACAGGATGTGAAAGCAGTGGCTCTTTGTTAGTTCAGTTCTATTATCGTCCCATCTTTTCTTTGTTATTCTTGACTATCTGTGTACAGGGCTCTTCAATTAGTCATTCACCAAGCAAGTAGAATAGGTTTTAATATTTCAGTTTCTAATTTGTTAGCTCAAGCAAATGATCACCAGGACCAGAGCTTCTGAACTAGAACATTCCAAAAAAAAAAAAGGGGGGGGGAATCACATCATGCAAAGAAGTGGGAAGTAATATGTTAGCAATAAGAAACATTAACCAAACACAACCTTGCAATGGTGGTGGTGGTAAGTAGAGATGGGCACGAAACGCCAAAATGGTAGTCGTTTCCATTATTCAGCCCCCGCTTCATTCTGTTACTGTTATTTGAGCCCCTGGGACCTGCTTCATTCCCGTTATTTCAGTTTTCGGAACGGCTGTGGGGAGCCCTACTGGGGCCAGGCAGCTCCGGAGCCGGCGGCATGCGGGCTGGGAGAGTGTTCCCGCAGCCGCGGGGAGCCCTCCCGGGGCCGGGGGCTGCCGGAGCGCCACAGAGATCAGTGGAGAGGGGAGTGTGCGAGGCCAGATTGCAGCCCCCTCTCGCTGCCCCCTGCCTCAGTGCATGCATGGCAAACAAAAAAAGCCCGCGCTGGGCCAAACCCGGAAGTGAACCCGAACTTCTGGGTTATGCGGGGCTTTTTGTTTGTTTGTTTTTCTTACTTTCAGGGTAATTCTTTCTCTAGCCGGCAGCATCTTTGAGCAGACAGCCCGAGCAGGGGTCACCGGCACCTTGCATGCGCCTGCAAGGAGGAACCCAGGAGTCCGGGACAGCAACTTCCTCCCAAGACTCAGCCCACACCTGGCCAGCAGCTTGCCTTGACCAGTCCCACTCGTCCCGCAAAGCCTCCGAGAGGCCCCGAGGAGGGTGGTCCCGGTGGTGGCGACGGAAGCATTTTCAGGAAAGGCTGGCCTTTCTCCATTTTTAATTGTTTTTATTCACTGCCTTGCTGACCACATGGCCGCGCTGGTTGCTGACTCGCCGCCGTCCCTGAAGGACTTCCGGGCCGGCAACAGATAGGAGACATCTCTGCCCCCCACATTACCGAACCGAACCCAACAGAACCCAATTTTCTCGGTTCTGTTTGGTTCATGTAAAATTTGCCCCTAGGGTCGTTATTCGTTCCGTTACGTAACGGAATGAATAACAGATAACGGTAATGGAAAATTGGTCGTTTCGTGCCCATCACTAGTGGTAAGGGTTTTAGACAAGTATTTCACTGGTAGGTGACATACCAGTATAAGGGATGCAGTTCTGGGCAGTGTGGCCCTTCAGGTGTAGTTGGACTGCAAATTTCACCAGTCCTAGTCAGCATAGCCAATGAAAATATACTTTAAATTCAATATAATCTGGCAGGCTTTAGCTTTCTTGTATGCCCAGCCTTACTATCTGATCCTACTTGCTTTTCTGCTCTGGTGCCTCCTAACCTTATCTCTGGTTGTTATTTGCATAATAATATTGTAAACCATCCAGAGAGTATGCTAGCTATGGGGTGCAAAATAAGTCAAAACAACAACTGCTACAGAAGCAGCAGCAACAACATAGCGGATCCCACCATAACGTTTGACATAGAGAAACCAGAGGCTAAAATCGCTCAAGTAACTCTCTCTTGTTTTCTGTGGGATTGTTTTAGGGATGCATATAGAGTGCTGCTTTTAAGGGATGACTAAATGCAGACATTTTACAGCTCTAAGATCTTCCCTTTATAGTTACTTAGTGCATTATTCAACTGCATTAACAAAACAAAGAAACAAAAACAACCTTTATAAAATAAAAACAACACTAGCATTCTTTTTAGTTATTTAAAAACAACATCAGATATCCTATTACAGTGTTGGTGAACCTATGACACTGGTGCCAAAGGTGGCACGCAGAACCCTTTCTGTTGGCCTGCGATATTGCCCCCTCACAGCCACGGCACTTCCCCCTCCTCTCAGAGTATGCCACTGTGCTCTGTGCCACTTTACTCTCCAGCTGTGCTGCTTTTCGGATGCCTAGAGTGGCATAGCTGGAAAGGGAACTGAGGCCACGAATGAGCCACAAGCAGCCGCCACACTTCCCCTCTGGCTTTCCAATGGAAAAGCCAGGGCAGAAAGGGGGATGGGGTGCTTCCCTTCATGAAAGTGAGGATCAAATAGCAGATTTTTTAATTTCCCATAGCCACAGCGAGGGTGCTGTGGGCGCGGGAAATTCAAAAGTCTGCTCTTCGATCCTCGTTTTCCTGAAGAGTAGCACCCGAAGCATTTGTAACCTAGGTACCATTGTATTCAGGTTAAATTCTTGTATTGGCACTTTGCAAAAAAATAGGTGGGTTTTGAATCGTAGTTTGGGCACTCGGTCCTTAAAAGGCTCACCATCACTGTCCTAGTAGTAAGGCGATGCCATCCCATAAGTATAAATGTAACTTGAATAGATTTTTCCATAGTTGGTTATTTCCAAGTTTTATGTTTATCATTTATTGCTACAGTGTCAATTATGTACAGAAATATTGTCAACAACTTTTTTGGCCCATCATTTGGGTCATGTTTAAGTCTCTTCATTGGCTTCCTATCAATTCCAGGATTCATTATGAGTGTTGCATCCTTACTTGAAAGTCCTTTGTGTTCTGTCTCCTTACTATTTTTCAACCTGGTTTTCTTTATATAGAGTCAGTTGTTACTTGATTTTTTTATTCCATTTTGGATTCCATTATGCAGCTACACATGTCAAAGATGCCATATAATAACCACCTCAAAAAGTCACAACATCTCTAACAGATAACATTTCAGCCTGTCCACACATAAAATTTTATCCATGGCATTTTGAATAATGAAAGTATAAGAAATCACGGCAGGTAGATTCTTACAGGCAGGCATGAATTTCCCTTTCTCAATGTGCTCACATGCATTCGTGAGTGCCATGTGCACGCGCACACACATTCTGTTCCAGAGAGTTGCTTACAAAACATATGCAAAATTTTCCTAGAGGCATTCAATAAAACCAAGTAAGAAAATGAGGGAACATCAAAATGAATATAATGACAATGTGAAATAGTGATAAAAAGAAAAGAACTGAATCAATCTTGTAGCTATCTATCCAAACAGCATTTAAATTGTGCTTGTGGCAACAACAAAAGGATGTGATCAAACTCTAATCTTGCATACTATATACCTAGGCTGGACATGATGGCAATGCTACCATTAACTGGAGTCAGCTATGTGGCATTGTTCTTATACTTTTGGATAATCGGAGGATAACGCTTCTCACAGGTTTAGTGGTATCTCATCCTCATAGCAAAATGAAAAAAAAAACTGTGCAGTTTCAGGTATTGTAAACTTAGGCAGGATACTCTGGAAAGGAATGCCAACATATTTTAAAAGTATAAAAATAACTACTGTTAGTCAGTAATGAATGGAATCCAAAAGAGACACAAAATTATATTTATTACAGATCTACACCCAATTTTGTCTTTCACATATAAGACAGTGTTGGTGAATCTATGGCATGGGTACCAAAGGTGGCCCATGGAGCCCTTTCTGAGAGCCACGGCACTTCCTCCTCTGCTCAGAGTACGCCACTGTGCTCCGTGCAGAGACCTGGGTGAAAGGGAGGCAGCAGTTTGTGGGCTCCTTCATAGCCCCAGTTTACTCTCCCGCCATGCCACTCTGGGCATCCCAAAAGTGGCATGGCTGGAGAGTAAGCTGGGGCTATGAAGGAGCCCACAAGCCGCTGCCAATCCCCCCTGACTTTCCCAATGGTGTAGTACCCCATCCGCCTCTTTGCCCAGGGAAGAGAGCCTGCTCTTCAATGCTTGCTTTCCCAAAGGGTGTTGTGATGGTGCTGTGGCCATGGGAAATTCAAAACCCTGCTCTTTGATCCTCACTTTCCCAAAGGGTAGCACCTAAAGCATTTGTATTGCAGGGTACCACTGTATTCAGGTTAAATTGCTGTGTTGGCAAAAAAATAAATGGGTTTTGAATCACAGTTTGGGCACTCAGTCTCTAAAAGGTTCACCATCACTGATATAGGGAACTGTCAATTCTGCAGCTCTTGGCTGTTTGGAGGTATCCTGTCATCCTATTCCTTCTGCCAGGTGAAAATTGTGTTGCATCATTTACATTTGTGGAGCAGTGATGACTTCATGGACAGAGAAAGATTTTCAGTAATTAACTGCATCTTCAGATTGTCCAACTCACAAGTAATCAGTTCAATTGTGTGGTACTTGGGATGCATAGGTTGGAAAGAAGGAATCTTTAATTACTGAAAATCCCCCCCAGACAGTAATGCTGTCTGACAGAGGACACATTTGGCAGTCAGAGTCTTCCTCATTCTCAGTTTTCCCACAATTAAATTGATTACTTCCAAGGTGGAGCAGAAGGAGAATGGTTTAAATTACCAAAAATCTTCCCTTCTGGTAACATTGTCACTTCTCTATGGTGTAACATATACAGCAGGATTTTGCCCTCATGCTTTGACTCTTCTCTTTAGTCTTAAATCAGCTATGTCCAAAGTCAGGCCTGGGGGGCCAAATGCGGCCCATTTTCAAATTTTGAGTGGCCCACGGCCTCTTCCCCCCCACCGGCTCAGCCTGTCATGGATCCCCACCAGCTGGTCCCTCCCCATACTGGATGGAGACATCGGCTTGCAGTTTTACTGTTTGCCTGCCTTCCCTGCCACTGTCCATCCCCCCAGCCACCTGCCCAGCCTACCCAACACTGGCTCCATTGCTGCAGCGTCCTCCCCGCCTCCTTGCACATTATAGACCTTTGTCCAAAGTCTAGCCTGGGGGCCGAATGTGGCTGAATGGTCGGCCCCCACACACTTTACCAAATCTGTCCCTCCTTGCAAAAAGTTTGGACACCCCTGTCTTAAATCTTCTCCCTCTTCCTCTGGTTTATTTCCTCCTCCATTTATTTCCTTGAGTCTCCTTGCCTCCTATAATTCATTTTCTTCTCATACAGTGTCCAAAAAATTATCCCACTTTTCTCCCTTGACAAATCTTTCTTAAGCCATTTTGTCTGTACATGGGGGCACAATGCAACCTTGGTACTTTTTCACAATGCCTTACAAAAAAAATCATAAACTGGAGTATTGTGGGGGGAAATTGTGAACTGTGACATTATTTACCATGGCTTTCCTTTCATGAACCAAAAATTATGTTAAGGGGGGTGTTCATAAACCAAGGTATCCCTGCATATGAATTTATAAGTACATCTGTATCTTCTTTTAATTCAGGACTTAAAATGTATGAATGTGGGATATTGTGATTCTGTATGCACAATTTAAAATGCTAGAAAATGGCCCCATATTATTGCACTGTATCATGTCCGCATTACCAGCAGAAAAGAGGGTGTCAAACTTTACATAGCAAAAGGCAGCCTGAATCTTAACACCAGTGGTCACAGTCAATATACTCTAATGAACAGCCTCTTGTGCTTGCTATTGTTCACACTTGTCAAAACCCTGCCATGGCAATTACTCCGTGTTTGCATGAGATATGGTTAACTGATGAAAAAAAGGAGTTAGCCTCTGGGATTTGGCCTTGCTTGGTATAACATTGTGAATGATAGTGAATTTCCTGGCTTTTTAAAATGAGAGTTTAAGGATACATACACTACACACAAATTCCAAAATAAACTTTCCTCAGGGAGAATTACTCATGGTTAGAGGATCCAAGAAGATGAACATTAGAGATGGGCACGACTCATAAAAAAAATTTCGTTTTCGTTTTTGTTTTCGGCTAGGGTCCGTTTCGTTTCGTTTCTGTTTCCGTGAGCTAATTTCAAAAATTTTTGTTTTCGTTTCGTTACATAATGAAAACGAAAAAACAAAAACGAAAACGAAATTTTTTTCGTTTCTTCCCATTTAGCTCCATTATGTGTTTTCCAGTAACGAAAAACGAAAATTGGCTCGAAATTAGTCGTTTCGTTTCCGTTTTCGGTCCATTTTTGAACCGTTTTTCATTTTCGTTTCGTTACGTAACAAAAACGAAAAAATGAAAACGAAAACGAAAATTGCGCTAAGTCGTGCCCATCTCTAATGAACATATGATCTGTATCATGATTGCTAGGAGAGGACTGAAGGAAGAACATCTGGCATGTGGTTGTTTCCCCCAAGTTCCAGAAGATTTTGAAACTGTTCCCTAAATCTATAGCTGTTGGTGATGGCAATGAAATGCTGAGTTTTATCATACATCTGTGAGAAACATTGTCAGCATTCATTTGTTGTTCCAACCACTCCTACTTTTCTACTGTTACTTTGTTTCTTATGTTTAGATCTTCTTGCTTCAAAACTAATTGGATGTTGTTTCCCTGGAAAATGAGAGCTTTAGATCAGATATACCTCTGTCCAGTTCTGTCATGACTCCTTCTTGTGCCCAAACATACACATGTTCTAACAAGCTTTAGGATTTCTTTTAATGGGCGTAATATCAACCTGAGCTGGTTTAGAAGCCAACATTGATTGATTTATCCTTTTTGATGTATTATAAATCACACACATATAAAAATCACAGTGAAAATTCCATTAAGCTTCTGAGTCAAAAAGGATCCATAAATAAAACAGGAAAATGCTACGACAGCTGTCATGGGCTGTTTCTTTACCATTTGAAACTTAGAGTTAAGTTTGTTGGCAGGACCATTTCAACAAGTTTAGATTTTAAAAGTGAGGGATAAACACATTTTCATATGGGTCTCTTAGAGATCTTCTACAATTTTTAAGGGAAACATTTTGTTGCAACTATTTTCCCCAAACATATGCATTTCATAGAAAGTTTCCCATAAATAACAGAATTTTCTCTTTGAGAGAATTGGATGACTCCTAGCCTGCTTTCTTTTGCATGGTGTGTGTGTGTGTGTGTGTGTGTGTGTGTGTGTGTGTGTGTGAGAGAGAGAGAGAGGGGGGGCATGTCTTCTACTCTGCTTTGCATCCCCCCCATTTCTTTTGCATGGTGTGTGTTGGGGGGTGGTCATGCCTACTAGTCTGTTATGCATGGTTCCCCCCCCCCGCATTTCCTTTTGCATGGTGCATGTGTGGTGGACATGCCTCCTAGTCTACTTTGAATGCTTTTTTTATTTCTTTTGTATAGTGTGGGGGGCATGCCACCTAGTCTGCTTTGCATGGTGGTTTTTTTCATTTTTGTGGGGGGGGGCATGCCTCCTAGTCTGCTTTGCATGTCTTTTTTGGACTTAAGCATAGAGAGCATGGGTGTGAATACATTAAATCATGTTTTAATCCTTTTTCCATTCATTCCTATGGCAAACCGTGTTTTGAGATATGAAAATTTTGTAACACAAAAATTCTCATAGAATGGATTAATTTCGTATCTAGAGGTACCATTGTAATATTAATTGTACAAAATAGTGATAACTACTGCTTATTTTAATGTACTGCAAATATTAGAGGACTTGCTATGAACCATGAGCCAATCAACTTTTGGTGTATGCATCTGCTTTCTATGTTTGCTATACGCAATTGCTTTGTCTTCCAAAATGGAAGGACAGTAATTTTGCCGAAAGAAATTGGAAAACTATAAGAAAAAATAGCTTGATTCTTGCTTGGATGCAATAAATCTTGGAGATGCTTTACAGATTAGGATGGCCACATGTCCTCATTTTAGGGAGGGCAGTCCTTAATTTCAAAAGTTGTCCTCCTTTTTGGTGACTTTTGAACCCAGTTCTTCTGATTCTATGTCTGATGATCTAACCCTATTGACTTTCAGATGATGCCTTGATAGATAGGTCCTGCAGAACTCTTCCATCAAGCTGGATTTTGTGGAGTTGCTGTGAATGTGGAGGGGTAGGGAGGAAGTAACCTCTCAAATAAAATATTTGCCAAAAGTTAAGGTTAAGGTATTTTCTGATTTGTAAAGTAAAATGGCCCCACCTCATGGATGCCATTTTATAAGAAGAAGGTGAGACTACACTCACGATGATATAAATAGTGATAAAGAATAGGTCCACCAGCAGGATAAATATAGCATGGCATGGCATAGCAGCTCTTTATGGGCTTCAGATATGAGGCTAGTCCCAGAAATGGACATTCTTAAAATATTGTTTAGATCATTACTCAAAGATAACGGATTGTTGCATAGCTAGGTAGTACAACAAAACACTACAGTGACATGTACAATGATATACATGTTAGTAATCTGAAGGAAACACAAGGCACAGGGTATTTGAAAGAGCTATTAATTAAAGCTTTATTTGTGGCCTATTGCTAAGCCTATCTGCACCTTGAAAAAAAAACACTCATACACTTTCATTCGGAGAAATTTAAAGGCCACAGTTTTATTAGCTGTTACACAAACAGTGCTCTGGCTAAGCACGGGGTTGGATCCACCACATTGGGAGACCTGACTGTAACCCGATGACCACCTCTTCTCTGCAAGCTGGAATCTCTGACACACTGGCAGTTTCTGGAAGCCTGTGTGTGCATGCTCCTTTGGAGTTACCTGCCAATCTGGGTTGAGGGGCTGTCTACTGTCCGACCATTCCTGGCCCCTTTCCCAGGACCTCTCGTGTCTCACATGCTTCTCTGGCTGAGCAGGTTCTATCCTGCTGCCACTTCCACTTGAATCCATTCCCAATGCCTTAAAACCACCAAGCTATGACATAAAATCAAACAAGAAACAGTAAGTTCACACCTGTAAACCAAAACATACAAGCAGAGCGGGTGGGTGGGGAAAATTCCTCTGCTGTCCTGTCACAACGGAGGCCTGCAACCAGTCTCCCCCGACTTTATAGCCTCTTAGGCTCTCCCTGCTTCATCTGCCCATGCAGGCTATTACCCATATGTTCCCCTAGTCACGTGGCCATGGGTTTCCTCTGTCATTTGTCCAGCTCCTCCACATGACCAGGGCACCCTGAAGCTGCCACGTGGCCACCACCATCTTTTTCTCTCAGCTTCCAATGGCAATCTTCCGATTGCTGCACCAGCCCCAACACTGGCCCCGGTGAACCAGGACTGATTCATTATTTGATCTATTTCCCGCTTTTATTATGCGTCTCAAGATGGTTACCTAGTCACAATGTTGTTTAGTATGTTGAACAGTAGTGTATTTCTACTTAAAGTAACAAGGTCTAACTGTGATGATATTTGCATACATTTTAATAACTAGCATATGCAAATTCAATGCAAAATGCCTTTTTTGTTAGTGTGAAGAGTGTGCTCCTTTTAGGTGTTTTTTGTCCTCTATGCCCTCCTTTTTGGTGATGATTTTGGAGATGGAGCAGTGGTCATTATATTAACAACTAAGGTGTCTCATGAAGCCAGGACAGTTTAAATGGATGACAACAAAGAATGTAATGAGTTGTCCTTATATCCCTATGCCAGAAGGAAAGGACTGTATGGATGAAGTTTACTTGACATTTTGCAGAACAATCCAGCAAATGCTTGTGATTAGATACTACTTGAAACATATTAACAAGCAGCTGATTTTGAGTTACAGTAATACCTTGGTTTACAAGCATAATCTGTTCCAGAAGCGTGCTTGTAAACCAAAACACTCTTACACACTCAAAGCAAATTTCCCCATAAGAAATAATGGAAACTCAGATGATTTGTTCCGGGGCCTCATAGACCACATACTTTGCACACAAAATGCAAAAACTCACAAAAGGAGTTGTCTAGAATTTCATGTCTATACCATGCTTTAGGTACCTAGCTACGGAATCAGCTCTGCTTGGAACTAACAACTGGATTTTACTCTGTGTTTTTAATGTGACAATAATAAAGTGCCATTTGTAGCCTTGTACACACTTGACTAGCTGCCCCATGACTAGAAATGGTTTGAAAAATAAGAAAGGATATTGAAAACAAATTAAAGAAAACTATAAAGAAAAATAAAACAAATCCCTAACCTGCCTGAGATGGAGCATTCCAGACAATCCCCCACAATCCACCAGGAGGAGAGAAAGAGAGCCTCTATTGGCTCACTTGTGATCATGTGACCTGCTCCAGTGCTTGTATTGCAAGACATTGGTTGCTGAGCAAGGCAACATTTAGAAGAAATGTTTGCTTGTACTGCAAAACACTCTTAAACCAAGATACTTGTAAACCAAGGTCTATATAAGCTACCTAGTCATTTACAATGGGAAAGAACCAAAAGCTAATGAAAATTTTGTGCTTCTGCCCTGACTTTATTAGAGGTATTTTGAGACAAACAGACAATCAGTTGGCCTTTGTATATATATTCAAAGGCTTATGTACTGTTATTTTATAGAACTGTTCACACAACATACTTTCCGTATCAAGTCTAATATAATATGTGCATTAGGAATTTGTGCATATCTTTTGCATAGATAGTATGGCCAGTTTTTATTTATCATTCAATTATTTCGTGTAATTGAAGTGTTCCTTTTTAAAAAATCTTGTCAATATTTCAGAGGTTCCGAAAAGTTATCCTTCCAATGAATGTCACCCTTCATATGTGCCTTAAAAATAAAAAAATCCCATAAATTCACAAGACTCCCAGACTGCTTCATTACACTTAACCTCTTAATAGAAGGCATAAGATCTTCATATTGGGTTCATTCGTAGCATTAAGATATGGCAGGGTGCATTTTATTACTTAATTAATCCATGCCTTGGGTGTACTGGTGGACAAAAGGCTGCTAACTGATTATCCAGCTAGCTGCTTTATGTGTGCATTAATGGAGCCCTAAAATATACTCTGGAGTGTTTTAATGGTCTTAATACTATTGAAATAAAGCCATTAAATGGACTGTTTTATTTTATGCTAGTGACCAAATATATTTAAATAATTTGATTTTAAACCAGTTTTTCCCTTCTAGAAGGCTGTTCTGGCATATGTGGGTAACAGATATTTCGGTGAGGTCAAACTCATTTAAAGCTTCAGGGCCCTATTGTGCTTCTGTTCCCATTACCCAGGGTGTGCTAATATCAGGGATCATGTACGTTTTCTTCAGTTCTGAACAGAATGAGGCAGGTTTAAGCATCACCCTGCAATTATGTTCAGAATGTTAGCGTCACTAATGCCTAAATAGGACTTGGCTATGTTAAGGGTGGGTTTTTTTTCCATTTACATCTTCATAGGCTCAGTGCTCTGACTAGTGGGGCACAAAAACCAGATCAGAAGTTTCGTCATAAAAAGTACACTGACATTGAAAACAACATTTTTGCAAAAACTAGTTGTCGAAAAATGCATTCCTTTGCAAATTGCAGACTTCAGTAATCACTTCCATTCATGCCCTTTGCATTTCCTTGTACAAATTGGATGCTGTAGGCTGTAAAATGTGAAACTTGTGAAAGTAACAGTTTTTCATTATGTCATCTGTAGAGAACTATAAATACTGAAGGGAGAATATCATTTTGAGCTGAATGTTTCAAAGTGAGCCACAATTTCTGATCAAGTTAATTTAAATTCTTATTTATTATTATTTCTTTAAAATATTTCTATCCTGCCTTTCTCCCCCAAAGGACCCAGGGTGGCTTGCATAATCTGAAACAGTCTTTGAAAGCTAAAAATGGTAAGTATACAAAAGTAAGGGGGGGGGAGATTTAAACAAGTATTATATTAGAATGATAACTGAGATCAATATTAAAACACATTTAAAATAACAAAGCACAACAATCCATTTAAAACCCCATTTGAAAACACCAGTCTTAGTGGACAATTCTGAAGGAAGAGAAAGGTCTTTTCTTGCCTGAAGAAAGCAAAAGTATTAATGGGAGATAGAGTTTCAAGATACCGTATTTTTTGTACACAAGACGCCCCCAGGTATAAGATGACCCTCACTTTTCCAACCCAAAACTGTTTGGATACACTATATTTTGATATGCTAAGTTATGTTAATTTTATAACAAGTCAATTCGTCCATAGTCATATTTTATGTTCTTAAAGTAACAGAATGACTTTCAAGCTATAAAAGGGGGGTGTTGTTGTTCAGTCGTTCAGTCATGTCCAACTCTTCATGACCCCATGGACCAGAGCTCATCAGGCCTTCCTAAAAAGGGGTGGGGGAGTGCTAATGTAGCATTTTTTTCAATTTTTCCAAAAACAAAAAAAAAACAACCTGCAACTAGGGCATGTGTCACCATGGCCATATCAGATGTCTCCAGAAACGAGTACAGCTGGCACACCAGTTTAACTGTGCAAAGGTACTCCTGACCACCACTAAAATTTAAACATCCAGGCTCAGAGATGAATCCAGGATTATGCCCAAGATGTATGGCCTTGTTTTCAGGGGCAGTATGACCCCATCCAGCAAAGGTTGCAACCCTATTCCTTGATCTGGTATATGACTGAGCAGGAGCATCTCTTTCTTGTCTGAATTAAATTCTAGATTATTCACCTTCATCCAGTCCTTTACTGATTAAAAATCAGAACAGCTTCCTTGCATTTAGATGTTGGGTATCATCAATGTACTGATGAAACCAAACCCCGAAACTCCAGAAACTTCTATCACCATTTAAATGTAGATGTTGAATAACATAGGATACAAAACAAAAGCTTTAGGGACACTACAGGCCAATACCTAGGTTGTTAAACAAGAGTCCCCCAGTAACACCCTCCAGAAGTTCTCTCCTCCAGAAAGGACTGGAGCCAATGTAAATCAATGCCTTCAAGTCCTATCTTGGAGAGTCAGTCCAGAAGGATACCACGGTCAATGGTATGAATACCCACTGAGCGGTCAAGTAGAACCAGCAGGGACCCACTCCCCCGGTCCTGTTACTGGCGACCAAAATCATCTATGTCCTATGGCATAACAGGCCTGAAGCCAGATTGTAATGGATCTAGATAATGTATTCTCAAAGGCTTTCATGGCTGGGATCTGATAGCAGTTGTGAGTTTTTCGGGCTGCTTGGACGTGTTCTGGAAGTTTTTCTCCATTGAAGAAAAACTTTCAGAACATAACCAAACACTTGAAAAACTCACAACAGTGATCTAGATAATCTGTTTTATCCTGGAACTCCTGGAACTGAGAAACCACAACACACCCCAGCACCTTGCCCAAATGTGGATTATAAGAGACTGGCCAGTAATTATCCAGTACAGTACAGTGGGGTCCAAGGAGGAATTTTTTTCAATAATGGTTTTATTACTGCCTCCTTTAAGTGTGCAGAGATCCTACCTTGCTGCAAAGAGGTATTAGTAACTACCCCTTGGAGCCACTCAGCCAGCCCTCTCTAAGACAGGACAGGCATGGGTCTAGCAGACAAGTGGTAGCCTTCACCTCTCCATTGGTCATGTTTGCATCATCAGGCTGCAATAACTTAAACCTATCCATCAAAACAGGACAAGCAGGAGCCATAGATAAATGTATAGGACCTGTATTAACTATAGCATCCAAGTCAGAGTGGATCTGAGTGATTGATTTTGCCTGGAAAGTGTTGTGCACATTTTTCATAGTGGTCTACTGAATGGTCAGTACTATCTTCTTGTGGGCCATGATGTAAAAGCAATTGACCACTCAGAAAAGCTCCACAGGGTGACTCTAGGCAGACACAGAGGTGGTGGCAAAAAAACCAACTTCTTTACTACTGCCACTGCCATAGAATAGGCCTTCCAGTGGGCTCTTCCCTATTTTTGGTCAGATTCACACCAAGTTTTCCACCATCATCACCCTAGTCTTAATTTGTTATAGTTTCAATTTGTTTCATTACCATCAGCTCCAAAAAAACTAATGGGGCAGTTTGCCTCTACTTTGTGGGAGGAAATGTTCAGGAGAGATTGTATCAATTGTCCTGGCTATTTTTCCATTCCAGGGATTAGCTTCAACAGAATCACCTGCCAAGGCAACAGGAAACTTCCCATCTTAATTGGTCCCCCAGCACTGCAGAGGATCTGAGTTCCAGTGAAACTCCACCAGATGATAATCTGCCCATGACAATGCAGCTATAGAGTTCCTTTATACCTAGATCACCAACATCTACCCCAGTACAGAAAACTAGATGTAAAGTGTGCTATAGAGAATGAGTTTGAGCAGATATCACTTGGGCTGACCCATGGTCATAATGGAGGACATGAAGTGTTCTTGAGCCACTCTTGACAAAGCTGCCTTCAGATGGATGTTGAAGTCCCCCAAGACAACAAGCCTTGGAGACTCCAACACTAGCTCCAAAACCAACTCAGCTAGCTCAGGCAAGGAGACTCTTGATCAGCAAGGTGGGTGGTACACCAACAGAATCCCTGTTCTAACCTAGACTCGCACTTTCAAATACACACATCAAACCCATAAATACTTGAAGAGAGTTGTAGAGTGAATCATTGTCAGACTTTTAATTATAGCTGTGCAACTCTAATTAAAGAAGCTAGATTATCCACCATTCAATGAGAAAACTGTGCCAGTTTACATTGAAAACAGTTTAAAAACATTTTCTCAAAGGCGGAAGTGAACTAAGGAGATGGAGATATGTTGCAACTGAGACTCAAACTGAACTTTAAACCTTCAGAATTAATATGATGAGAGAGGAGTTTTTTTGTTTTTGTTTTTTGCTTTTTTAGAACAGCTTAAAATGAGTTGTTTGTAAGAGTAGAATTCTGCTTAAAGAGGAGCAAAAAATACTAAATATGGATGTTAAGTATTGCCTCTGCTTCCTTGGCAGGAATATTAAGGATTTGAGTTGGTTCCCCACCTCCTCTCTCTTTTAAAAGATAGTCCCATTGAAGCTGTGAATTGAAATATGACTGTTAAACTCCTTGCCAGAGCTGGGAATGTGTATGGTGTAGACACATCCAACTAAATGCTCCATAAGCTGACAAGTACCACTTGCAAGCATTCAAGGTTCCAAATTGTTTTCATAACCCCTAGGGCTGTTGTTGCACTTCAAAACTGAAACTGCAAAATTAAACACAAGTTAGGTGTTTTTTTAAAAAATGGGCTTTTACACATTCCAAGCTGTTTCCATATTTTAAAGCATGATACTTCTAAAGTAGAGATGTGATGCAGCAGCACAGTGGGCAAGATAACCTGACATTTTAAGTATACATCCTATCATAACACTTAAAGTTTGCTCCTTGAGGTGGCATACTAATTGTCCCATCTTAGTGGCTAATAATCTGCTTTCCTGCAAGGGGAAAAAGAGTGATCAATGTGTAGCCTGCATACTGTAATTAAACTGTAAACCGCCCAGAGAGTACTCGAAGTAGTATAAGGCGGTATATAAGCAGAACACTTTGTGTTGCCTTGCTTTCATCTCCGCCCATCTACCCAACAATTTCCCTCCAGTAACAAGGGACTATAAGATTCATATACTTGTTTAAGTGTGTACTGTACATTTGGAATTGTCCACTCATTCAATTATGCAACTTTCTCTGTAGTATTTATTTAATTAACAAAGCATTTGAGAAGTTGTAGTGTTTTTTTGGCAAAGACCCCCCTCTATGAAGAGAAAAATATGTATCCCAAAATACTCTGCAGAACCCATGTTCTTCTCCATGCATGGCTATCATTGGAGAGAAAGCCTTGGCTTAAGATCCTGAAATGCTTCTGATAACTTGCATCTTTTTGGCTTAAACTACCTGAATTCTTGTGGAGATCCTACAAAACTGTAGTGGGTGGTGGTGGTGGTGGAATCAGAACATGCCATGCCTGTTGTGACCACTTCCTCTGTTAATACAAACAGGGGCCTTTATCAGGCAGGTGTCCACTTCCACTTACAGAAGTAGTAAGCAGGTTCACCAGAACACACTTATCAGTGCTATGGTGGACCTTTATTGTGAGTACATAAAGTTTGGCTGTTTTCTGAGTGGGGTGAGTATGAGGAGTAGGACTAATCTGTGACTTCATGTCTCCCCTCTACTTCAGGATTTCTCTGCAGACTCAGGTCCTGATGTCTGAACACAACTATGTTAGCAAAACTAATAAAAGCAACCATGCATAATAGAAATAATAAAAAAGGCCTTCATTGCTACATAGATGTAGGCATTATCCTTGCCTGAAGTAACATCAGCAGCTTCTTGTTTGCATCCCTTTGTATGGTTTCCATGTGTAATTTGAAAGCAGGTGGTTAAAAAAGAAGTCTTTACAAATACAAGGCTCAGGGGCCAGTGCTTACAATTAAAACTGCTGTAGATACAGGTGTTAATTGTGGGAAAGGGTGATGGGGGCTTACAGCAAAAGGTAAGATATTGTCCCCTTTGCCTGTCTGCATGCAGAATGGGGACATGGCTCAATAAAAGAGTGCATGCTTTGGCTACCTTAGACTCCTGGTCCATGGCTAGAAATCTCCAGCTAAGTCAGTTGAAGCATTTTAGCCTCTTCAGTCCAGTAAGTCCAGATGCTTTTATCTTCCTTGACTATAAAGCAGCACAGGATTATCGGGCTTGGCATCTAAGCTTCTCTTTTTAGAAACCTCTTCTTTTTAAGAAAACCATATCTTTTTAGAAATTCCATAGGGGCAATCCAATTAATTAATCCACTTCTATGTTGGAGCTTCTCTTGTGGAGTTACATTTTTATTTGTTTATGGTGCTAATTACAAGTGTTTCCTGGGGAGACTCTGACCATAAACATGAAAACCTTCTCAGATGAATTTTAAGCACAGCATCTTCTGAACCAACTAGTCGTTCGTACTTTCTGCCTATGTGTGCTTTACATCTCAGAGGGAAAGGGCACGTCGTGCAAAGATACTTCATTTCATTTCATGATTTCATTTCGTTTAATTTCATTTCAACAACCCAAGAGATTTTGATGATGTCTGGCCCCCATACTAATGTGATGAATCTGACAGTCACTGAAAATGTGCTGTCAAAGTGTCTTTTCAAATGAATACAGTAAAATTCAGAGAGCAAAGGATTTTGTAAGCCTTCTTTGCATACTTGGGAATGATGGAAGTTGCAGCCCAGCAACATCTTCAGAAGCAAATGTTCTCCACCAGTGCTATAATTCATAGGGGTGGGTTTTGCCACCCCCCCCCGGGACATATTGCAGTGTTATAATTAAGCATACTTTTCACATTAATCTGAAAACCTTTAGACAAGAACACACTACTAACCCAATTATTCTTTTGAATACTTTTTCCACTGCTCCAGGGTTGGTCCTAGAATAGACCAAGATGAGAAGAGTCTTCTGTTAAACTATATAGCCCTATTGTGCAGATAGGGATTTGTTATGTTCAAGGAAACATAAAATAGTAGCCGAGATTAGCAGGGTTGTGGAACAATAAATGCATTTAGTGATTATGGAGCTAGGAGACAAATGAACAAGGCAACAGAGCTTAGTACAAAACTTATATTACATATGTACACATGACAAAGAGTAATATACAGTAGAAATACATAAAGCACAGCATATAGAGAAGATACAACAGAGCGTAGGAAAAGCTGCCTCTCTCTCATCTTAGGCAGTCCCAATTTTTACATTGGTTTGCATGAGACCTTTATACATGAACCAATATGGTGTAAGCCAATCACATAGTACATGAGATGAGGTGATTACGCTATACCAGTGTTCCCCAACCCCTGGTCCGCTGACTTTTCCCGCTTTTTTCACCCGGGAAGAGCCTTCCTGGCCTGCCGCCACCCCCGCCGCTGTCGGCTCTTCTTCTTCCCCCCCGTCCCTGCTGTGTGGGGCAGGAGGAGCCCCTCCACCATGCCCGCCTGCCCTGCGGCTGGAAGCGGCGGCGGGGGGAGGGAGGAGGAGAAGGAGGAGGAGGAGGAAAAGGTGAGCAAAAGGGGGGTTGAAAGGGGGCGCATGTCAGGAAAAGCCGGCGACGCAACCTGGATTGGAAGCCAGGAGCGCTCCCCCGTAGGCCGCTTTGGAGGGCTGCCGGCTGGGTTGTGCGCCGCCGCTGCCGCTTCCATCCCGGGCGGAGAGGAGGTGGTGGTGGTGGTGGGGACACACACCGAGGGGTGGGCGTGCAGGGAGAAAGGTTGTTGCAGGCGTGTGCCTTTTGTGTGTGTGACACACTTTTGTCACGCATCCCCTCCCTCATCCCTCCCTTGCCCGCCCGCCGTCACCGGGCTCAGTTGTGCCTCCGGTACAGTAAGAAGATTGTGGGGATGGACGTCGTCGGTTGTTGTTGTTGTTGTTGTTGTTGTTGTTGTTGTTGTGTGTGTGTGTGTGTGTGTGTGTGTGTGTGTGTGTGTGAGAGAGAGAGAGAGAGAGAGAGAGAGAGAGTAGGGAGTTCTGTTCAGCAAGAGAGCAGGCCTAGATCTTTTCACAGAAGGAAAAGATGGACTAAATCAAAACAAGCGGGCCAGGGAAAAATTATCAAACATTTACCGGTCCGCGGCGATAAAAAGGTTGGGGAGCACTGCACTATACCACCTGTGCCTAATCATCCTGTCCTTCCAGTGCTGATTATTCCTTACACCTGTGTCCTACACCTAATACACATTCTTGTCTAGCTCATGACATTATACAAGTTACAGAATCCATTTTGTAATGGGTTAAATACATATTACAGACATTCTGTCAAAACTACAATCCTTGACATTATTCAGCCAGCCAGCCAGACACCCACACCCACACACCCAGAGGACTCTGCTGTTGCTGCTCCCTACAAAGATCCATGTTCATCCACTTTCCTGCAGTGCTTCATTGTACAGGGAGTAAAAGAATTACAAGAATTACAAGGAAAATTTGAAATGAAATTGAGATTCTCCCCTCCCATTTCAACCCCTTTAATTTTGCCACTATATTCTATCTGGTCTGTTCAACAGGTCTTAATAGACATAGACATAATCAGAAAAAATGTGATTTGTTTAAATTTTTGATTTATCACAATTTTATGATTTTTCCCTGACTAATCAACAAATTCGTTGATTTGTTTTTTTTTAAATTTGATTTGTTTTTTGTAAAATGGATCCCAGGCACCTAGACACCAAAATCACAGGGAAGCTTCATCTGACTTTCTTCTACAAGCACTGCAACTTTGGGGAAGCTTGGGTTTCAGATGTCTGAGGTATATGGCCACAAAGAGCCCACCAGGAAGGAGCCCTCACGGACCTAGATACACCAAAATTGCATAGAAAATGCTCCCCACGTTCCTCTACAATCTTTCAAAGTTTTTCCTTTATACAAATTTCCCATAGGAATGCATTGAAAACAGAGTAATCCCTAATCATAACCATTTTTATGTTGTACAGATTCGCCCCGTAGGCGATTCTGTTAAGCATATTTCCCCTATCTAAAGAATTTTTAATGTTGTACAGATTTTTTGTTATACAAACTGTTATATGAGGGTTCACTGTATAGTATATTCTAGAGTAGGACTAGATTGGCCTTTGGCCTGATCCAGCATGGCTCTTCTTATGTTCTTATGTTCTTAAGTCTCTCCAACCACCCATTAGCCCAACTTTCCTAATCATTGGTGCTATGACAAATTACGTTAAATCCCTCCAGTATATCCTTTTTGAAATAATCAAGCTTCCCAATAAACCTCGAACTATTTTTGCATACATCTAAGCAGTATAGTTTATCATATCCAGCTTATAATAGGGCAATAACAATTTAGATTGTCTTGTGCATCCCCCTCTCCTCCTCCTTTCCCCTTCCAATACTCCCCCACCTTCCCATTCTCCCTGACCTTCCCCCCTCAATGGCATTGAGAACAAATCTCTAGCCCGTAAGTGAGCTGTGCCGATGGGGATGCAGTGGGGATAAGGGTAAATTCCACCCCTATGGAAAGTTCACTGCAGCCTAAATGCCCACTCTGCCCATCAAATTTATATAGATACACCACATTCTCAACAACATACCTATAACATACCATTCTTCCTCCTAAATCAACTGTTATCTGTATTCTCTTAATTACAGTACACGTTGCTATCTCTTCTCATGCATTTATACGGTTATGCTGAACTTATATCTTATGTCTTATTTATTCATTACTTTTTGCCTAATATCATAGAGAGTTAGAGAACTGAAATCATTGAATTACTACTACTTCCAAATATCTAGCCCTTTGCAGTTCTATGAGCTGTCTTAATGTCTCGAGTCAGCAGAAGCTTCTTGGCAAATTTGCTTTCTCAAGATGCCAGGCGGGCTATTCCAATGTTCCATTCCAATGAATTTACAAATCAAAACTTGCCCCAAAAATCACTAATTCATATTCATCAGAAGTATAATTGATATTTGTTTTTTAATTAATGTCCATCTCTAGTCTTAATCCTTTACACGTAAATATAGGGCAGCTCATTTCAACTGAAGGGAAAAATGAGCTTGAGTTTGCAATACCTGAACAGGACTTTCAATAATAATACTTGCTGGGAGTCACTAATCTGAGGAATTGCTATACATCAAAAACAACATAGCACATAAGAATGGCATATAACAGCAGTTTGAAATATTTTAGCAGTACAGTCCTGTGTATGACTACTTAGTTCAAACAGATTTACAATATTTTCAGGAAAATACATAGAGGATTGCAAACTTAATCTCTGTGATTTAATTAATCCTCAAATAAGCCTTCATTAATTGTGGTCTTTCTCATACTGCTCCTTCAGTATCTGAAATCTCCTTCTCTACCAGTGCAAACTGGTTGCATTGCCTTTTGCAAATAGTCATGCTAGATGAATTGCAAATAGACAAGGCAAAACAAAACCACATGACCCATAAGTAACATGAGATCTGCTACCTGGCCTTCTTTTTCTCTCTCATTTTATAGTGACAAATTACCTTGCCTTTATGTTTGGGTTCCTAAGATCAGATAAAACATGGGTCTGTCTAGAAATAAAGTTAAGGACACAACCAAACCCCCTTCCCCCAATTTAATGTCCACCTTCTGTAGGTGAAATTTTCCAAGTGTGTCAAATGTGCAAGGAAGGGAGCAGGGGACTGTCAAACTGTTAGCATCTTAAACACCTGCTCCCAGCTTCTTCTCTTAGTTTAGCTTCCTGGAAAAAGGGCCAGCAAATGTGTGACACCTCCTGAAAAGAAAGCAGAAAAGCCCTAATAGCACTGCCAAGCCTTATCTCCCAAGGCTTGCTTTTATGTGCTCTGAAACAGAAATGTGCAGGAGGGTTAGGGATCAGAAAATTTGTCAGTTTTGTTGCATTTTTCAGAACCCCATTGGTATTCTTCTCCCTGTTGTATGTCGCTAGGATGGTAGGTCTTTTATACCATTCTTAAATGGAAAGCAAATGCATATTTTGAGATGTGCTTTTAATATCATAAAATTTTATACATTTTTTTCTTATTTACTGAAGTATATATGTTTCAAAAATGTATAAGCATCCATTCATGCACATGTTTCAAGTATACAAATATAGGCATGGGGGATTCCAGTTCTGCAAACAAATTGTGCATTTATTTTGGAATGTGATTTAATAATTTGTACTGTATCCACTTTTCACATTTTATATCACTGACTAAATTATGTGTATTTTACAAATGCATGTTTCTAATCATGCAAATTTTTCAAACATATGCATGATTTAGTATATTTTCCCCTTCAGTTTTGTATCAGTCTCTAAGGCCTGTCCCCACTTTCTTCATGGAAATTTTGTGCATGTTGTGAACAGAGGACATATAGCTGTAGAATTAGATGCATGACACCATTGACAGATTGTTGTAGAAAGAGGCATGCATTTCTCCAGTAATCCATATCATTCAAAGGCTTTATTTATACACACATTATCAATATCCTTAATTAGAACAAAAGTTTGGCCCTTGTATGATATACTATTGTATTAGTTTAATATTTATGAATAATTTCAAGTTGGAATATCGTAAATGTTAACTAATAGTTTCCAGAGATCAAAGAAATCAACTTGAATAATTTATTTACAAGTAACATTGAAGGGAGGAAAAGAAGAGTATTCATTATCATATGCAATATGTTTAAAGTTTAGATATCCTAAGATAATTGCCCCTCTAGAGAATTAGGAGCAACTCTCACTTATTTTTTTGTGACCTATATTTCTTCCACCCAGTGGTGGAAAACCCTTTGACCTCTTACTTTATATCAGCATCTCTATTTTTCAGTTTCTGAAACAGTTATAGTGGACACATTTCCTCTTCTATGCATATATAAGGTTTTTAAGATTTCTGTTGCACGGCATCAGATTTTTTCATGAGGGTTATGTACTTGGCTATGTGTCTCTGTATTTTTTCCTCTTACCTGTTTGAAATAGATGATGTTAGTGTTCTCTTAACCTGCCTTTTCATTTTCTTCCCTTCAGTGTTGCAATTCCTATATACATACTGCATATATAGGTGTGGTATTGTAGAAAAGCAGGATTTTGTATCATAGGGATTTTTTTCATCCTGAGAATCTCCATGGTTTCATCTAAATTTAGCACTTCTCTTACTGAAAAAAAGAAACCTGAAAATGAATGAACACTGATAATGATGTTAAAATATCAATTATTGTATATGAAAACAGTTATGCAAAGAAACATGGATTTGTCCTGATTCTAACCAATAGGAATGATCTGGAGGAAGAAATGGGAGCAAGAGGAACTCTGGAGAAAGTGACCATGCTATAGTGAAGTTCTTGATTTCCAATCATACAAGAGTAGAATGTACCCTCTTGTGCACCCTGGATTTTAGAACGGTCAATTTTAATAAGCTCAGAACAACGATAAATAAAATCTCATAACAGTAAATCCTAATAGGAGGAAAAGGATGGGGAGGAGCTTATTAAAAACTTTATACATAAGCTGACACTATCAAGAGATACTAAAAGCAGATGATAAAATGGTTATGCAACAATCCTTGAAAACTAGAAGCCAATATGGATTTGTGAAGAACAAATTCTGGTAGACTAATCTTACAAAGAGACAAAGTCCATGACATTCTGATTAGGAATAGGTGTTGGCTGGATAAAACAACTGTCAGGTGGATATACAGTTGTAGAGAGACCAAACACACAGTTACAAGATGGAGGATACCTGGAACAGTAATACTGTGTGCAGGGATACAGGATAGAAAAGAACAAGAAGGACAAGAAGCCGCCTTGGTTCCTTTTCCAAGGAGAAAGGTGGGGTAAGAATACTCTAAAATAAAATAATTCAATCCCATACGCAGAATTTAACTTATATTGTTTTGAGTAAGCCCTGTGAAAATTATTTAGTTGGTGTAAGCGTTAAAAAATAATAATAGAAAATTATCTTGTGGTTAGGCAAATAATGAGAAACAATACACAGCAAAATTTAAAAAGTAACAGAACAATACATTTATTTTGGACAATATTTGGTGGGGGGGGAGTTTTAGGCACAATTTGGAGAGAAAGGCAGTGTATAAATAAACTGATAAAGAATACATAAATGTTTCAAAATCAAACAGCAACAAGGCTGTTTCATATTTTGGTTGCCACATGAAATAGCAGTCTTTTTTCTTGTGCCCACTGTCTGTACTTCTAGCACTGGGATGGCCAGGGACCTTATTAGTAAAATGTGGAAAATGTCTCAGTGCTTACAGAGAAAAAGCAAGGGAGCATGAGAGATGCAGAATGGCTACTCATACTTGCCTTCATTATATGAACTTGTCTTAATATCTCCCCTTTTGATGACCTGCAAGAAGAACCATAAACCAAATAACAGCATGTGCTAGGAAAGGTTGTGGGGGGATCGAGAAAGGATAAATGTATTGAAATCTGGTACAAAGTCATCCGCCACTATATTGCGGTTCATATCCTGCAGTCCGGTACTGTACATTGCAGGAACACAGTATATGAAGGCAAGGGCTTATGGGGCAAGCTGTGAGGGCCTGTTTGGGGTCTTCTGCACTTACCCTACGCCTGGTGCTATCCCGAGTGGGCCTCCAATGGGCTTCCCAGGCCTGTCGGAGTCCCCAGAAGTGGTTTCCGGTGAACCAAAAATGACTTCTGGGGCCTCCAACAGGCCCGGGAAGCCCATTGGAAGCCTGTTCGGGGAAGCACTAGATTGTACAAGGCTCCAAACAGGCCCCCCAGTCCTGACCTGATCCCAAATCTACATAATGCAGATTTCATTTTATCATATGTCGGGTTGGGTCTCTAACCCCTGCAATAAACAGGGGATTACTGTAATTCCAATTAGATATGGCCAGTAGAGATGGGCACGAAACGAACAATTTTTCATTTCCATTTTTGGTTTTTTGTTACGTTATGCAACGAAACGACAAACAAATTTTGTCTCCAAAATGAAACGCAACGAACAGAAACACCGGAAATTTTGTCGTGCGTTTCGTTTTCGTTACTGCAATACAGTGAACTGCTTTAATTGCTAAAAAAATCTCAAAAAATTGAAATAAATGCTAACAAAACAGTGATGAAATGAAGAAAAATGAAAATGATTTTTTGCAAAAATTCGCAAAAAACAGAAACAAACCGAAATGGACCCTCCAAACGACAAACGACAAACGACAAATGAAAACGTCATTTTTTTTATTCGTCCCCATCTCTAATGGCCAGATGTCAGAACAGAAGAACAAACAAGGATACATGAACTCCAGAGTTCAGTGAGACAGTGTAGCCAAACTGCAAAATATTCTTGCATTCTTTCTTGTCCAGAAAGATCTAGTATCATTATCTTCCATCTTCTACTGAAATAATACACTTTAAGGCATGCAATGAAATGAAACTCTGCAGTAGTACTATAACATAATCTCTATAAAATATTTAAATTTCTTATCATAAATTTTAATTTAGTGCTGTACTGCTTGCTAATCTGATGAGATGTTAAGTATCCTTTGCAAGGCATGATAAAGTATATAGTCTGGCATTAGTGTCGTTGAACATCTTTATCAGTAGTTCATGGTACTGCATATTTGTAAATTGTAAGTGGAGCAGCCTAGCACAATAGTCTTCTTTCTCAACTCTCAAAATATTAATTCTACAGAGAAGTTACATTTCTGTTCAGATATTTGCTTTGACAAAGTCCTAAGAAATGCTGGGGAATGTGTGAACAATCTATCTTCATCTGTAGAAGTGAAAATAATAGAATTAGTAAAGCTATTCTTACTTGATTTAAAACAGTAATAAAGATATTTTGGATGCTTTGCATCTCTTAGTTGGTAGAAAAGCAGCATACAGTATGAATAAAATGAATGAGTAATTATAAAGAGTCATCTATAATAATAACCTTTATTGTCAGTGTGCAACCCGTGTACACGAAATTGACTGAGCCTCCCTCCCCCCCCAAAAAAAAACCCATCCCACTAAAAAGCCACTCCATCTCATTTCATTCTGTGTGCTTGCTGCACAACTCGCCGGCCCCATGAGTCTATCAGGAGTTATCACATCTCATTCAACAGTCTAACAGCCGACAGATAAAAACTAATTTTAGCTTGTTGCTATGGCTCGCTATACTTCTGTATCTCCTACCCGAGGGTAGGAGAGTAAAGAAGTGCTGACCAGGGTGTGAATCGTCCCTGATGATTTTCCTTGCTCTCCTGAATCAGCGGTCTCTGGCAATGTCATCCAGTGGAATCAGGGGACAGCCCATGATGTTTTGTGCTGTGTTCACTGCCCTCTGTAAAGTCTTTCTGTCTGCGGCTGTCAAACTGGCATACCACACTGTGATGCAGTATCATCCTTGTTCCACGTTCTTCTGCAAGAGCCTGAGGAAATGGAGTCTCTGTTGAGCCTTCCTGGTCACATGGATTGTATTAATTTTCCAGGTGAGATCTTCATTAAAATGAACTCCAAGGAATTTAAAGGAGGCAACTCTCCACACAGCCTCCCATGATTTACAACGGGGCAAGTTCCTCTCTTTTCTTCTGGAACTCCAACACCATCTCCTTTGTTTTGCTGATATTTAGGTGCAAATTATTTTCTAGGCACCATGAGGATAATGTTTGGATCTCCCCCCGTATCCTGATTCATCTCCACCTGTAATAAGGCCATTAAGGTGGTATCATGTGCAAACTTAATGATTGTAGTGGTTGGGTCAGATGCTACACAGTCATAAGTATACAATGAATACAGGTAGGGACTTAGCACACAGGCCTGTGGGGAGCCAGTGCTAAGCTTCAGCAAGGTAGATGTGACAGGCCCAATCCTCACTGTTTGTGGCCGATTCCTCAAAAAGTCTTTAATGCAGTCACAGATGGTAGAAGAAAGGTCCAAGTCAGCCAGCTTTTTAATAAGGATGCTTGGAAGAATGGTATTAAAAGCCAAACTATAGTCAATAAACAGCATCCTGACATAGTTACCGCCCAGAGACCTCTTGGTAGTGGGGCGGCTAAAAAATCTTGTAAATAAAAATTAAAAAATAAATAGTTACCAGGTTTCTCCAGATGACTAGCTGCAAGATGAAAAGCAGCAGCTGTAGCATCATCTGTTGACCTATTTCTCCTGTAGGTGAACTGATGTTTATCAAAGTCTGGTGGAAGGCATGTCCTAAGATGTTGGATTTTGCATTTGATTTCTATTTTACAGAAAATTAGGTCACTAATTCATATGGTCACCATAAACTGGAAGGGGTGTGATGGCAAATCACAACAACAAATTTTCTGTTTATGTATCATCTGTTCACCTTAGGTGTCCTAAACCACCAGCATTGAACCTCTGAAAATGGGAAACTAGTAAAACAGGAACTCTATTCCTTAAATACTTCTCCTTTCACTTTTTTTTATCCATCTGCTGGATTTATCACCTTATGTGCTCCATGCCACATCTACAAGCATCCAGAAGTGATGTTCCACATTCTTCAAATGGCTTTTATAAAAGCAGAAGTATCCTACAGGACATTTCCAATTTTTTTTCATTCTTCATATGTAATAATTGGTGTAGATCACAGGGGGCTGAGAAAATGGTCACTGGACCTTGAAATGTGTCATGCCTGCAGTATTTCAAAGCCCTTCTTCTTGTCATCAGCCTTCATCAAACACTTCATATGTGAGCCTCAAACTAAAACACCTCACATCTGTCCTATCTACAATGAACATCTGCCAGTAGCATTGCTACCATTCCTAATTCCTACCCGTAGCACTGCTACCATTCCTTCTCCCCTTTAAGCTGATGAGATCATTAAGACAGGGATGAGCCACATGTGACTGCAGGTCCTTTTCTTTACAACCTCTAGCACACACGGCAGTCCAAACCCATCTACTGTATTTGTAAATGCTCAAAAAGTCTCCTGGTGTCTTCTCTGTGATGTGGGGTGCCGTTTCGCCATCTATTGAATGAGGCACAACACCCTTTAAAAAGATCATCAGTTCAACTCATTTTATTTTTTTTAAAAAACATGTATATATTGAATAGTTATATTATTGTTGGAAGCATTATGTTTTTCTACCATTACTAGATAAAAGACAAGGCTTTTCATTGACTGCCAACTTAGTCTAGTTCTGTACCTTGGAAGATTCTTCAGCCTCCTTGTGTCTTGATGACCTGGTTCTTAAAGGGACTGCAGAACCTGTCAAACTTAATATAAAATGACTCAGTTCTCCCACAACAAAAGAAGCCCTCTGATTTATGAATACGAGACACTGTGTTTCTGTGTTTTTGACTGACAAGGACAGGAAAGGGCCCCATATTGCTGGACAATATTGTGCTTGAATTGACAGTAGGAAAAAGGATGCAACATCAGAGAGAGCAGTTTAATGTTGACAATATCAATGGCAGCCATCAAGATGGTCTGCAGGATGCCCTTTTGTGCTCCTTACTATTCACACTTGTCAAAACACTGCCAAGACATTTGCTTTGTGTTACATTTTGTTTCATTTTATTACAAAAAATACCTTTAAAAATCATTAATTATGAAATGAAATGCAAGGAGAAATGAAAAGAAATGTTTTTTCGTTTTGTGCCCATCTCTGGGTCACCACACATCAGAAGTGACTTGAGGGTACAGAGAGGGTTTTTTTCTTAATTATCAAACAATTGTATAGTGACAAGATGGGTGGAATGTTCTTGTCACTATACAATTGTATAATGCCTAGCTTTGTATAAAACTGTAAAGCTTTGGTGCTTAATACTGGATACAGGCACCAAAGCTCTGTTATCATAGAATAAGACCATTCCCAACCACAGAACAAAAACAGTAATTTGACAGCTCAAATTAGTGAGCTTCTGAATATTTGATCTCTATCTTTTTAAAAATATATTTTTAAATATTTTAGAACCAGACTCAGAATCCTTCTGGAAGAACAAATCCCTCTTTGGCCATTGAAGAATTAAATATTTATTTTTTAACTTCTGTCAGGAACCTGGTCTCAGAAATCCTGCAAGAATGTTTATTGTAAATATTCAGGGCAGGGACAAACACAACTGTTCTGGTTTTTTTGCTTGTTTGTTTTTTTGTTTTTTGCAATGCAGACGTACTGTAGTTTGGAACCTTCTTAATGTTGCACATATGCTCAGTCTTATAATGAAGCTGTTGGCTTTTACTTTTTAAAGCCTTTTTATGAGAATCAACATTAGAACTAGAGATGGGCACGACTCAGAAAAATTGTTCGTTTTCGTTTTCGGCTAGGGGTCCGTTTCGGCTCGTTTCCGTTTTCGTGAGCTAATTTCAAAATTTTTCGTTTTCGTTTCGTTACGTAACGAAAATGAAAAAATGAAAACGAAAACAAAAATTTTTTCGTTTCTTCCCATTTAGCTCCATTATGTGTTTTTCCAGTAACGAAAAACGAAAATTGGCTCGAAATTAGTCGTTTCGTTTCCGTTTTCGTTCCAGTTCTGAGCCGTTTTTCGTTTTTCGTTTCGTTACGTAACGGAAACAAAAAACGAAAATGAAAATGAAAATACCGCTAAGTCGTGCCCATCTCTAATTAGAACGTCTGCAGTCTGGATTCTTTCAAAATTAAAAAAAGAAGGTAGGATCAACCATTCTCTTTCAATATAAGATTGGTGTTTTTAATTTCTATCAACTATTTTAAACCTGGAGACACTTCCATTGGGAAATAGTTATATGCTTTTGAAAACCACAACTTGAAAACCCTTTTTGTACAAACATCTCCAAATTTGGCTTACAGCAAGAGCCTTTTGTCTCTTATACCTGTGCAAAATTTAGTTCTGATCCAAATTCCAGTTTAAAAGTTGTAATTATTTTTGGGCTGTCCCCATTTTGAGAATTTCTTTGTAGAATGTTGATTTGTCCTGCTGCACAATAACATCACTGCGGTACAGTGGAGCTATCATTACCTCTCAACCATCTGAGATCAAAGCATGATGGTTATAGCAGTTTGCATTCCACACTATATGTTGGTAACTTTTAGTAATGTCACAATGCTGTACCCATATTCAATTCATGTTCATTTGAATGCCAAACTTTGCAACTCTTTTCTAGCCTGTGCACTAAATGTTTTAAGCTACTGCAAGGCCACACTTCAGCTTTATAGGTGAATAAGCTAACATCTCTACAGTGTTACAGATAATTTCAGATGTTATATTTCTGGATACCATTTATAGGATGAAGTTTTACCACCATTTGTAGCCTGTATATGTCCCAGCCTCCTTTCCTGAAAACCAGTCTTTCCTTTTTTCCCAAAGGAAGACTATTATTTTCTTTTGCCATTTCCCACAATGCATTCAAACTATTATTCACTGTTTGGAATATAGCGTTCCAGAATGATAATGCACTTAATATAATTACGGAACAGAATTGCCTGGTTCAGTATAAATCTAGCAGTATAAATCTTTTTTTCTCTCCCCCCCCCCGGCTCTCAATAGGAGAGTATGTTTCTAACAAACAGAGGTAGATTTAAAGGAGTTGTACTTCACCTGACAGGAAATAAAACTGTAACAAGTGGTTTTAATTGCTAATGCACTTGTATTAACAGGGCAATTGAAGGCAATTGTGCTATCAATAATTACTGAGATATGGTTAAGGAATAGAGCACAGGGTTGGTTGTTCTAGCCAAATGGAGGACCAGTAATTGTCTGCTGTATTCAATTGTAAAGTATAATGTCTTCTGAAGGTTGAGGTTTATGAGAGTGGTTCATTATGTGCACCAAACAATGCTTTAGCATACTATTGTTTCTCTTCTGAACACATAGCAAGTGCTGCAGCTGAAATTAGTCTCGAGGGAGCTGATGTCTTCCAGTTGGTTAACCTTGTGACATTCTACTAAAAAGTGCCAGCATCTCCCCCTATCCCTGAAATACATAATACATGAACTCCTCTGATTGTTTAGAATTGATCAGCACTTGAATAAATTGAGACGCTGTCATATTAAAATAAGCAGCAGTGCTTTGGTGGTGATAGTAAAGGGGGGGATGCTGCAGTAGATCTAGCAGCTTACGTTTTTCTTTTGAAACAGGAAGTCAATTGAAATGAAAGCAGGGTTACAAATCCCCTTGCAAAAGATGAGAAAATGCCATGAAGCTCCATTCTCTTGACAGCATGCAACGTTCCATTTTACTTCCTAGATGAGGCTGCCAGTATGGATTTGTTTTCAGACTTCTTGTCTTCCGCGTTGTCAGATATGTCTGTCTTTGCATTTTTCTCTCAGTGCTGAAAACAAGGTAGGCTTCTGTAGGCAGGTAATTGGATGGTGTGTCAACAGTCAAACCAATATAATTTGCCTCCTTTAGTACTCGACAGGGGATGGCATTAAAGATTCCTGTTATAGCTGGAAGAAAAGATGAAAATGCAAGCATGTTTTTAACACTTTTTGTTTATTCTCTTCACACACAAAGAGGGAAAATGGGAAAGAAATATACACTCACAAATTCCTGGAAGATGTAACTTTACAGATTTCAGAGATAAGGAGCATAGGCTTGGGTACTGCTTATAATGTATGGAATAATGAGAAAAAGGTGATGAGTTTGTTTTAAAAGTTTTGTCTGCTTCTTGCATATGATAATTTGTGCCAAATTAAGAGGGTTGTCAGCAAATAAAGTGTGATCCCCATGGAAAATTGTGCCCCAGAATGTTTTGTTAACTCTTATGCTATGAATTGGATCCAATGGGATTTCTCTTTTCACCAGTGAGCCCCAAGCCTCTTTAGAAGTTTGAGAAATGAGTCTCAGGCAAGGATACAAAACCATTAGAAGAGTTGTCCAGCTGAGGAGCCATACAGACCTATGAGCTTAGACATGGCAAAATCCACCAGTAGTTACTAGGCAACAAGTCAGAGGTTTTAAACATGGCTTGGTTTTTCCATGATCTTTTTGAACATCAGTTGTGCCTTAATTCAGATGATACTCTGTGCCTTCTCATCAAAGCTATGGATTTGATTTGTTCCTCTCTCTGCTTCCGAGGCTGTTGTGGAGCCCACATGAAAGAGGCAGCTAGATCAGAGGTGTCGTTGCAGTGTTTCAAGAAATCCATCTTTCACCACACCCAAGCTTTGGTTTCTCAAAATTAAAATATCCACAACATATTTATGCTCTCTCTCTCTCTCTCTCTCTCTCTCTCTGTGTCTGTGTGTGTGTGTGTGTAACTATTGCAGTTTATCTCCTTTGTACATATTAATGATTGTAGAGCTCCCAGAATGGTGGGATGTAGCTAACTAATGCAGCCGCGCAGCTGCGCCAATGCTGAAGTTTTCCTTTACTGAGGTAGTCACTCTTTTTCTGGCATAGGCAAATACAATTTTCAAAAATATTTTTTTAAAACTCTTGTTAGCCATAGTTTTATAACTTCAGCAGGAGTACAAAATCTAGAATCTGCAATTTGCCAAAAACATTTCCCCTTTCTTTCACTTCCAGGCAAAGAATGGAAATTTACTATCTTTAAAAGCACATCTCTCTCTCTCTCTTTCCTCAAGCTACATTCCCAGCACCCAGACTTCCCTGTTGCTTGGCCATCTGCCAACTAGGTGATCCAGCTTTCAGTTTTTCAAAGTAGCCAAAAGCAAGAAATTGGACCGAGAGAGGCTACTTCAGTAGCAATGGAGAATTCCTATGTATGTCTTGCTAAAAGGCTGTTCATTGTTCAACATTCAGCAGGGAACTTTTGACTTTCATAAAACTTTTTTTTTATTGTTTACTACTGCTACCTGGGATGTGCTCAGAGAATGGTAAGGCACACACGATAATGGCAGGGATTTCTACAATTCAGTCATTTTGATTTGTGATGAAAGGTTAAATTGCTTTCATCTTGCTGCTTGAAGAGTTTGTTTTCCAGTCTGCTGAAAGAATTCAATCCTGTAAATATGTATTTCCTCTGCCTACTGTAGTCTTGTGGATCTGCATTTTCCTCCATGCAGAAGGAGGAGAAGGCAACTGAAAATCTACACTGTGTCAAATTTCTGTGGACTTGGTCTCCCTTTGTCATTCCTTTTAAAAGTAAACATTCTCTTCACACTTAAGTGGTGACACTTCTGTTGTCAGAAAAACACAAAGGAAATCCCGACAAAAAATCCACAAAACAAAACAAAAACCCCACCCCAAACCATTGCATCACCCCATAGATTTACCATTAGTTTTCAGTACAAGCTCTCACTGATACATTCACTTCTTCAGACATATTGGAGAGAAGCAAGTTCACAGGTCAAACATAGGGGGAAAAATAAAAGCAAAATGTGCTGCTTACATACGGCTCCACAACACATGAAGCCCTCTCTGGGGCAGTGGTTTAGCATAGGTTACCAGCATCCAGGGCACCTGGGGCAAGGCAAATATTTTGGGCTACATGTAACCTGCCTCCATGCAATACATCAGCAAGGTGGGGCACAAGGTCACAGTGGGAGAAGCCCCCAGCATGGAACTATGAAGTAAACACAGAGCTGCTTGAGGTCTGCGCTGGTTGTGGAGGCAGGCCTAGCACTTCCTGGAACCTGGACTGATGAGTTGTAGGTGGGGGGAGATAAGCACAAGGAGCAGTTGCATGAGCATATAAGGCAGAGTGGCCCATGCACCCGTAAGGATTTTGCACCCAAGGCAATCACCCCTTGCCCTCCAACACTACGCCACTGTTCTGTGCAGTTCACCATTTAATTGTGCAGGCTATACATCTCCCCCTCCCCCATGAACTGTGTACTCATTTTACTGACCTTAGAAGGCTGGAAGGCTGAGTCAGCCCTGAGTTGGCTACACGAGCCCACCAAGCTTTGACTCAAGGTGTGAGTAGAGTCTTGACTGTAGCACTGTAGTGTAACCACTGTGTCACATAGCTACTTTGTTAAAGGGGGGCAGGAAAAATAGAATAGTATAATTAACCCAAAGTATTAGTCTTTTGATTGCATTCCTGGTTTCACACATCCTATGAGGTGAAAAATAGCAGGAGCCTCACACAATAGAGTGAACTCTTGGAGAATCTGTAATCCTGTACAATCAAGCCACAGCTGGTCAGTTTCCAGCATCAACAGCTAATTATAACAAAGGACCATTCTCCTCTAAAAGAAGAACTGTATTGCTATATATAATGAGCTAAGAATCCATGGTCTGTGTTGAATCCCTTTGATATACTCTGAATGTGCCTTCTTTTATGTAGTTCTAGCCTTGTTTTGTAGTTATTCTTCTTTAGTACATGTACAGTCACCTGCAGGTCATGTGTAGAGTGCCCAGGAAGAATTACAGTGCTGCCTCAAGATACAATCGCCCCAAGTAACAAAATGAATGAGTTAGAAAGGAAGTTTGTCTTGAAGACAATATGAGAAAATGCATTTCTGTCCAGAAAAAGTTCCACAAAAACTCAAGTTATGAAAATTCTCTATGGAAAAACTTGAGACACGAAAATTTTGCAGAAGACTGCAGTTCCCAGGGTGCATTGCACCCCATTCAGAACCATTTGTTTCATGAATTTTTTTGCAATGTGGAGTGTCCCAAGGAACAAATTAATTTTGTAACTGGAGATACCACTGTAAATGTTTTAAAACAGCTTTTTGTATGGGCCCATTTTCAGTATCGGACTTCTGTCCATTAATTTTCACTAGTAAAGATTGTTCTATACACTACAGACAGACATTGCTGGCAAAAGAAATATAATGCAACTGGCTTTTTTCATAACTCAGTATTCCTATACTAGACATTTTTTATTCGTAATTCAAATAGTTTGTAACTCTGGACATTTGTAACTCAAGGTACCACTGTATAGCACTTGCCAATATAGTAAGTATATTACATGCAACTGACCTCCAGAACTGAGAAGTTGCATGTACCAGTTTTACACCTATACTAATCCTAAACCCACATAAGAAAAAAGCAAGCTTTTCCAAGCTCAGTTCCAGTAAAGCTGTGCAGCTTCTGTCCCTTTTGAAAACTTCAGGATTGGGATAGGGATATTTTCAAAATGGTGCTGTGTGACCACGAAACTTACTTTTCTCATGTTTGTTTATTTATTTATTTATTTATTTATTTATTTATTTGAAGGCTTGTATACCACCTGTCTTCCCAGAGGAACTCCAGGCGGTTCACAACAAACTAATATATAACAGATCATATCAACAATATAAGTATATAACAACAGTTTAAAATACTTAAGCAAAAACTGAATAAAATCAAAAAATGCAAGAGGCAGATGGCAGGGAAAAAAATTAAAGGTCACCAAACACCTCTTGGAAGAGCATGGTCTTCAATGCTTTCCTAAAGGTTGGCAGGGACTGTGCAAGGCACACTTCACTGGGGAGATGTTTCCATAAGGTAGGGACAGCCATAGAGAAGGCTCGAGTCCGGGTGGATGTTTTTCGAGCCTCCCTGGGTGTGGTCTTCACCACTGTCTCCTTCAGGCGAGAGGGAAAAATCCCTTCCCTGAAGGAGGCATTGGCAATAGTGGAAGCCCATTCAGGCATGCTCCCTCCGGCAAGTTTTATAAGCCAAGTTGGGCAAGGATCAAATGGGGGTGGATGCAGGCCTGCAGTGGGCAAGGGTTCTGGAGGCCTCAAGTGAGGAGACATGCCCAAACTCAACCAAATGAGGAGACCGAGAGGGTGCAGCGTCGGAAGGTGCCGAGGGTAGGCTACAGCAACCGGAGTCAAAACCGGCCCGGATGGCCTCTATTTTAGATCTTTAAAAAGCTGCAAAAGTCTACTGAAATCAGTAGGAGGAGGCCTTACCAGACCAGGATGAGTGAGGTCGTGAACCACACAGAACAATTCCGCCTGGCGGTTCGAGGCCTCACTAATTCTCAGGAAGCAAAAAGATGTTTTAGCCTCCCTGATCGCCCAAACGTAGTGCCTGGTCTGGATAGTAACTGCAGCTTTATTAAAAACCGTCCGGTTTGTCCTCCAGCTGCTCTCCAGCCTCCTCCGCTCTTGCTTCATCGCTCTCAACTCCACTGTAAACCACGGCGAAGAGCGAGCTCTGCAGGGGAGGAGGCACCTAGGGGCAATCCGGTCGACAGCCCGGGAGGCTTCTTCAAAGCATTGATCCACCGTGGCTTTGACCGGATCGTCAGCCAAACCGCCAGGAAGCTCCCCAAAGGCCTCCGAGAACCGATCAGGGTCCAGGAGTCTCCGGGGGCGGGCCGAAACAAGTGGTCGAGGATCCCTGCAGGGCGGGGCAGCAATCAATAGGGAAAAGGACAGCAGGTGATGGTCTGACCATGACACAGGTAGGGAAGCAATATCCCACACCCTCAGATTAAAATCCTCCAACATGGAGGTAAATACCAGGTCCAGAGTATGTCCAGGTTTATGAGTGGGCATACAACATGCTGGGTCAGATTCATGGAGGTAATGGACTCCATGAATTCCAGAGCCGCACTGGAAAGCCTATCGCCAGCATGCACATTGAAGTCCCCTACCACCAAAAGGCGAGGGGATCTCAATAGTGCAGCCGCGATGAACTCGGTGAGCTCTGGTAGGGATTGTGCTGGGTTGCGGGGAGCACAGTAGCCAAGCACAATGCCAAATCTGTCCCGCTGTCCCACCAACAGATGAAGACATTCTAACCCTGGACTCACCATTGATGAGGCCCTGCTGACATGAATGGATTCCCTATACACAATGGCCACCCCACCCCCTTACAACCTTCCGACCTGCCTATGCCCTGAACCAGAAACCCAGGGGGACACAGTTGGGTAAGCGAAGCTCCCCTCTCTGCTCCCACCCAGGTCTTGGTGATTCATGCCAGGTCAGCCTTCCCATCCCTGATGGCATCATATATTATTATGGACTGACCTGGCATTCATCAGGAAGCAGGACAGGTTGGAGGCGCTGGCGGGATGGCTCCGAGACACGTGGCAGTGAGTTGGGGGGTCAGAATGGGGGACAGGCCTGGCCCGAGTTCTTCTTATCCAACTAATCCCTCAACTCCTAGCGTATGCCCACGGTCCGACATGAATGGTATTGCAGTCCCTGCAAGCATGATGACTTTTAAAAAACCCAAGTACAAATGCGAATACAAATACAATTTTAAAATATAATGATCAAAACAATAATAAAAACTAAATAATATGTAAATCTAAACTAAATAAATGAAATATAAGAACTAAAACATAATAAAGGGCACATAAGCCAGGGCAAGCAGATGGAAGGTGAGGGGGGAAAGAAAGGGGGGAAGAGGACAAGCCATAGAGCGAGTGATGGCAGTATGCTAAATGGAGGCCGTTGGCAACAATAAAATATAGTTAGTATCAGTCAATCTCAATCGGACCTCCGTGGCCAAGGTGGTCCAATAAATGGCCTCAGTAGTCTGTAGAGAAGTCTGTCGAGATACCCCCCAAAACACACCTCCCCTAGTTTGACCACATCAAACACCCCCAAGCCAAGACCTCAGTTCGATTCGGTGGATATCAGATGGAACAGGTGGATCTAAAAGAAGGGCAGGGAGCAGCAGAGCCAGACGAGACGATGAAACTCGGCAGTGGATGTCAGCTGCGGACGGGGCCACCCTGATAAATGGAGCCATTGCCCCGGAAAAAAGTCCACCTGCACAAGTGGGGCCTCCCACCACCGGTGACTAGAAGATGGAACCCGAAACAGGTCGGAGAAGCCGGCACGGCATCAAGAGCACAGCGGTGCTGAGGTGATGGCACTCTTTGGGTGGGGGCCATCATTGCAGGCTGAGCCACCACCCCAGAAAAATCCCTCTAGAGAGCCCACCAGAGAATCCGCCAGGTCGGAGGGTGGACAGCGGCCGAAAGAAACAGCCACCTCCTTCAAATCGAGACAGTTTCCATGCCAATGTCCTTTGATGACAGCCAGGATGCGGCGGAGATGCGGTGGAGGAGCCGAAGGAGGAGGCCAAGGTGGAAACAGGTGACGGCCGGTGGCAATGACTTCTGTGGCAGGCCGAACTGTTCCCCAGGAAGGCATAGGGTGCGGTGGGGGAGCCATAGCAGGAAGCCAAGATGGAAACAGGCAACGGCAGCGGCAATGACCTCCGTGGCGGGCTGAGCTATTCCCTGGAAAACAGTCGGAGACAAAGCGGCTGGGGGGATGGACGCCTGCCATATCTCCTCCAAGCCATATCCCCTCTGAGCCAGGCAAAACACCAGGCCAGCAGCCCATGATGGAACTCGGGCCGAGGGGATGAGGCAAAGGTAGGGGAGAAGTCCTTCCACTGCAGGAAAAGGAGGGGTGGGGGAGGGACGCTCGTGCTGAATTTCTCCGCCTGCAACTCGTACCCATCTTAGGGGTCCTCAGCGTCTTCAACGCGGATGAGCCCCTTTAGAATCCACCCCCCCTTAGCCTTGGCGAGGCCCAAAAATTTAAACATAAAAAACAAGCCAAGGCAGCAGATTAAAAGAAAATAATAAAGCGCGAAAGCACAGCCAGCGCAAACGGCTGCTGCTGCTGTCCGCCATCTTGCCATCAGCAAAGAGGCAGAGTGAGAGATATGCCACCTCACAAGCCTCTGAAGCAGCCATCTTTTAAAATCTCCATATAGGCTGATTGATTAGCAAAATTAATTAGTATTGTTTCTCTGGATGATTTCAATCCCATTTTGAAGGCGTCTGGCAAAAGCTGTATAGACAGGCCTCCTAGACTTTTGGAGAAGCTTCTGCTTCTAAATATGTTTTTTTAAGCCTGTGAAACCACCTGGTATTCCTATAAGTTTAAATTAGTCATTACTTCAGGTTTTTTTTTAAATAAAGAATATTTGTTTGAATCGAATGTTCTGTGGAATGTTCTGTTTGTAACTTTGTGAGTAAATTACAACAGTGTTTGTTCAGTCACGAATGCTACAGATACTTTCTTCCTCATTCCCCCCCCCCATCACCTCCCGGTCACAATAAAGACGCGTGAGAATTTCTTCCTTTCCTAAGGGTCTGAACTGCTCCTTATAATGAACATAAGAACAGTTGCTTCTCCTCCTCCTCCTCTTCCTCCTCTTCCTCCTCCTCCACATCGCCAATTGTTCTCTCTTCAAACCCACCCACATAATTTTGCCACGTGCCCTTCCTTCCACCTGCTATCTCCTGCTGGCTCGTTCCTTGTTCTACCTCCTGCTTGGATACCCTGCTGCTTTCTCTCTCTGCCTCTTTCTTCACTTCACAGTCTCTGCTGTGGTGTTCTTCTTTTTTTTCCCCTCATTTCTTGCATCCAACTTCTCTTAATTTTCCAAGCACTATAAATATGTTGTTTATAATGGTTTCACATTGATTACTCTTCTTTATCTCTTCCCCATTTTAAAACTGTTGTATTTTGCTTCCTGTCTCTTCCCCTCCCCCCATCCTTCAATCAATCATTTGCAATTCCAAATAGGGTAGCTTGAAAGAGGTCCAGATGGAATAATAAACTAAACAGTTTATTGTTATCTGTTGTTAACTGTAAACTTTTGGCTCATCATTCCTTCTTTTCTCCTTTCATCCTATGACATAGGTAACAGACAATAAATATTTCTGGGGATGGGAGAATCTAACAATCTTGCATCAAGTTCTTTTCAAGAAGCAATATGATTCATCTTAACAAATTATATTTTATAATGTCCCCCATTGAACAAAATATGACATATTTCAACCAACACCTCAGCACTATCCATCTAAGTGACACTTGTGTCACATTATCTTTTGTTTTAAGTTTGGGCAGTTCCATGGGGCATCTCTGTATTTTGCCAGCCATGGGCTATTCAGGCTGTTAGACTGAAGAGAGATAATTTAAGCTCTGATTTTGTTTAGTTTCCCATATGCTGCATGTTATTAGAGAAGGGTCTCTCTGGGCTTAGAGAACATGAGACTAAGTCTTTTGCCAACTTTAAACATCCTGAGTTGAATTTAAATCAATTTAATACTTTTAATTTTCTCTTAATTATCACACTACTCCACTACTTAATAAATCATTGCCTTTTGTATCCAGGAAACCTGACAATATTATTCAGGATGACACTGATGCAACAGAGAAGGAGAGAAAAAGAGGCTGCTCTTTTTTTAAGCCCACACATTTTAAGTCAAATTTGACTTTAAAATGAATGTTTGCTAGGTCTTATTTGTCACTGCAATGATTGTCCCTTCTAATTAAAATCTGAAGTCCTAGTTTTCTGCTATCTCTCCTGGGGAAGATCCTGAGCTTCTGAAGGTTCAGCTTTTCCTCTTCCTCCTGTCACATGACTGAATATGTGGGATAGCAGTTCCCACGTTCAAAGCTGTTTTTTTAAAAAAATTAAAGCGCAGTTCAGCCCCATGGCGAGCAGGTGGTGCCAGGATTAAAAAATGACCAGCTGGCTGGCAGATATTAAAACAAAGAGCACCCAATCCAGCTTCCTGGTGCTCCGAGAGTGGGGGGAAATTAAGAAATAAATAAAAAAACAGCACCGATCAGCCCCAGGAACAGCCGGTCGCGCTATGAGGTGGAAAAAAGAAAGAAACCTGGATCATCTATGGCAGGCATGTCCAAACTTCGGCCCTCCTGATGTTTTGGACCACAACTCCCAGAATTCTAAGCTTAGATTGCCAATGTCAAAGGACTGTGGGAGCTGCGGTCCAAAACATCTGGAGGGCCGAAGTTTGGGCATGTCTGATCTATGGGGTCCCACAACGTCTGCCTCCTTAAAAGGTAGATTTTTTAAGCAAGGCAAAAAGTTCCCCACCTCTCCGGCAAGTCTTGGCAACCTCGCTTAAGGGGATTTTCTTTTCTTTTTTTCTTCCAAAAAGCCCGGTGGCCATGGGGATGGCATTTTTGGATACAGTTTATCTACAAAGTTAAACTACATTTAAAGGGATGTGGATAGGGGCCAAAGTGTTCAGCTTCTCTAATTTCATAATCCCCCTGACCCCAAAAGTATTGTTTTTTGTTTTCTAGCACATTGGATGTGCTTATATCCTGATATTAGTTTTACTTTGCATTGAACAACTGATTTGCTTCAAAGGTTTGGCAGCTTTTATCTATATTTTCCTCAGTTGCAGGTCAGGCATCTGAGTGGTGTGTATAAATCAGAACTTTCCTAATACAGTAGTTAGCAATTGATTCAGTACCTCCAGAATGTGGGAAGACAGCTTAAGTCGAACTTCACTATGGGCAGTGTACACATAGCATTCTGTTGATGTTGTTGAGGCATTATCTTGGAAATTAATTTTATGAGATATAAGAAATTAACCCTGAAAAGTGCAAAGTTTTCTGGTGTTCCTTCGAGTCCCTAGGCTATTCTGTAGTGGTTATTTAACACTGTTTGCAAGTGGCTTCTTTGCAAGCCTTCTTTGATGTTTCTTAGGGGGAAAACAAAATTGAAGCAAAAATCATCTGCCTTCAGACAGTACTGCCCTATTCTGTACTGCCTTTCTCGGAGAATACAAGGTTTTGACCCAAATTTGTAGTGAACTCCAAAGAGAAGACAATATCTTCTCTATTTTGCCTTCCTTTCCCCATCCCTTGCCCTGAGATTTTTTTTGTCTTCTGTGCCAAATCCAACTTGACACTAGGGATGTGGTGATTATTCATCAAATTACCATATTTTTTCCATCTATAAGATGCCCCCGTGTATAAGACAACCCTCACTTTTCTAACGCAGAATTACGATTTTGCAACTACATGGTCCTCTCCTTGGCTTACTTCCATGTATAAGACAGCCCTCAGTTTTTATTCTAACAATTTTAGACAAAAATATAGTCTTATACATGAAAAAGTACTTATTATCTATGATTATGAAGTCTCACAGTGCCAAGACACTCCAGGGTTTTCCATGTGGAGAATACTTGGATCGAGTTTTTCGCTCCTAACAGTGCACAGCTGAGGAATAAAGCTGAGACAGGCCAGGGAGCTCACAACCAGAGTGAGCTAACAAGATGAGCTAGCAGGGGTTTCAGTTGAGATATGAAAAGGAAAGGTCTACTTGAGGTAAGGACAAAAGAAAGGGGGAGATGAAGGTGACAAAGGCAGAGATGAGAGTGTTTTTAATTTAACAACAGGAAATGACATGGAGTAACCCCTAGGAGCACTGTGTGCTCAGCTTAAAAGGAATAATATTGAAGCAGACCAAGGGAGCTTCTGAACAGGTTGAGTGAACAGGAGTTTCATGGGGAATCCAACAGGGGATGCCAAGCGGGAGGCCCTTAACAAATGTTGGGATATTTTTGGATATATATTTTATACTACAGTACCACCCCCATATCCACTGATTTGCCATCTGCGTATTTAGTTATCCGCAATTGGCAATCAGTGGGTGGTGGGGTGTAGGGATGAAAGCTGTGCTGCAGTGTCTGGGTAGTGGACTGGGCAGTGTTTTTGCCCCCACCACCCCACCTCTCCCATTGGGCAGGTTGGTGGGCTGGCCATCTGAAGAAGCCACCTTTGTGCTGCCCAGTCCAACCAAAGGTGCAGCAGTGGGGTGAAGAGATGGAGTGGAGGGGCAGTCTCCCACTGCCCAGTTAGAGAGGGTTAGTGATGGGAGGGAAAGCTGTGTGGCACATCTGTCCCGCCAGCACCTTGCTGACCTGCATGGGAGTGGGTTAGTGCTGGGCAGGTTGGTGAGGGGCAGGGGGGAGCTGCACCATGCGACATTCTCCCTTGGTATCAATCTTCTCTCGCTGGTCAGATTGGCAGACAGGGCAGCAGGAGAGCACACCTTCATGCCACCCAGTCCGCTGCACTGCACAAAGGCACTCTCTCCTGCCACTCAATCTGCCAACCTGCCCAGCAGGAGTTGGTTACTGCCAGGGGCAAAAGCTGTGCCCACCCCACCACTCCTGCTTAGTAGGTTGGCAGCCCTTCATGTTGCCCAGCATTTGGGGGATGTTGGGGTAAAAGATTTCACCCCCTGCACCCCTCCTCTCCTGTTACCACCATCACTCACAGATAAGAGCATATGCTCTTATCCATGATTTCAATATCTGTGGTGGAGGGGGGGGAGAGAACAGCTCCCACACAGATACGGGGACCCTACTGTAATTGACTTTTTCATCTATGTTCAAAATAACAAAATGAAAACTCATTCATAGACAAATAAACTGAAGGAGAAAACTAAGAGCAGTTATGCTAGGAAGAAACACATTGGTTATGGTGCAATGTTTGTCTTTGTGCCTGAGTGGAACACAGTGCGTAAATGCAGCAAGTGCAAACTGGTGGACCTGTTAGAAGAAAAAGTGAGCGAATTGGGGCAACTCGTAACCACTGTGCTGTGAGTATGAGGCAGCAGTATGATGTGGCTACAAAAAAAGCAAATGCTATTTTATGCTTCAGTAATAGAAGCATAGTTCTCCAAATCCTGTGAGGTATTAGTTCCCCTCTATTTGGCACTGGTTTAGCCTCATCATGAGTACTGTGTCCAGTTTTGGACACTGCACTTCAAGAAAGATGCTAATAAATTGGAACAATTTCAGACTAGGGCAACAAGGAAAAACGGAAAGAACAGGCATATTTATCCTTGACAAATGAAAACCGAGCGCTGATATAATAGTAGTTTCAAATACTTTAAATATTGCTATTCACAGGAGGGACAGGGTCTGTTTTTGATTACCTCTGAGTGCAGGACATGCATCAATGGGGTAAATTTACAGGAAGACAGATTTCAGTTAAATATCAAGGGAAAATTCATAACTGTTAGAGCCATACAGCAATGGAACTAGTTACCTCGAGAGGTGGTGAGTACTCGAACACTAGAAAATATATGCGTATGAAAATGATGATGATGAGATAAATGTTGGGTAGAATAAAAGTAAATAAAACATTGCTTCTACCTTTAAGTGACAAAGAGTACAGCGATTATGGCCACTATATGTGTACATTTGTAAAAGTTACTAGTAATGAAGTTGATACCCAAATGATGAGGGTTAAATAACAGGATACAAACACCTTTTAATGCAAAAATATACTCTTTGCATTTTACAACAATAACAGAAAATTCAAACTTCAGTAAAATGAAATAATGCATGGTAAGCAACATTTACATATCACAGGCATACATTAAGTTCATAAACTTACAATAGCAATATAACTTAGATCTTGTAACATTTGCTAGGTAATAAAACACTTAACAGTTACGACTAAGCTTTTAACTTGTTTCATTCACACTTTCTTACATTCCCAGCAAGATAAATAAACCCTTCTGTTAACTTAGTGAAACAAACAGATTAAAGTTCAGTCACAGTTAACATACAGCATTTACCACTTATAAAGCACAGTCTATAACTTTATCCATACAGCAAATATATTATCAATACAGCAGAGCAACACTCAGCATAACCAAACTCTAAGAGAGCTTGCAGGTCTGTGTGGCTGATTCAGGAAGAACCAGCAAAGAGTGAGGCTAGTGCTTTCCTTATATGCTCTTCTTGCTGCTTGGCTACCTATACCTGCTAGATAGTAAAAACTTCAGCACATACAAAGGAGCATAATGAGGATCCAAATTTCCAACATCAGGCTTCAGGTTTCACCAGTTCCACAGTAATTCAGTTGAACCTACTCTAGTGCAATTTCCTACTCAAAGTAGCAGGATTTTGGCCACTGACTGGTCAGTACTCCCAATCTTCCCTAGATGTCAAGATGACTACATTTATTTTTAGGTCATTTCTAGCACCAGCTGAAGAAGCACACATAATTACAGGTTTAAACATTTCTCTTGAATCCCAGCACATATATTATGCAATCAGATATGTGTAGTACTGTGTGTGCATCCACCCCTTCCACACACCAGACCTATATACCCAAAGAAGAGTTACTTAATTTGAACAGCAAAAGAGTCCTAGATTCTGAATTTTGAAAGAACAACAGGACGAGCCCTATCATAGGTAGAGTGAAATCATTGTTCCAAGTGTCAGATGATGAGTGCCAGGGATTTATCTCTTAGAGGTATGTATAAAGCAGTTGAACTGCCCTGTGACTCATATGCCAGCCAACTGTTTTCAGATGTGGTAGATTTACATTGATCCAACCTCTGGCTCCAAGTCTAGAGAAATTTCTGCACATGAGATGTTTATAGGATGTACATGGCTATAGATGGGGTGGTCATTATCTTTTTCTCGGCTGTTGTTTCAAACTGGTCCTAGTCTCCTTTTAATGTAATTGACAATTGATCTTTAATTGTCAACAATACAAGACAAGCAATGCTTGTTTTTCCTTTGATTTATACCTTTTGATTTGTTTTGCTTTTGGGTTGTGTGATAGACTGCGCTTCTTTATTTTTATCTTTTTAGAATGGCTTTCTTTAAGCAAAACATCATTTCTTTGAGTGAATGAAATTTATTGAAATAGCTGGAGTATTTTTTCCTTTCAATTTCTGTTTACATTTTCACGTGCAAATCAACACTGTACTTGATGGTCAGCAACAACTCCATGCCCATTACCCATATCCCTGTTCACAATCTCTAACCACATTCTAATTTATTGGCTACTTTAGCTTTTATCACTGAAGCCTTTACTGTAGATCATGAAGCCTTTACTGTAGATAATGACTGACTGTCCTATAGAAGCACTTTTATCCTGAAAGCTTAGGTAGCAAATAGAGATGGGCATGAATAAAAAAAATGGCATTTCGTTTGTCGTTTGTCGTTTGGAGGGTCCGTTTCGGTTCATTTCCTTTTTGTGAATTTTTGCAAAAAAATCGTTTTTGTTTTCGTTCGTTTTGTTACCATTTTGTTACCATTTATTTCAATTTTTTGTGATTTTTTTTTTTAGGATTTTAAGCAATTCACTCATTCCACCTCATACCATCCCAGACAGATGGCTGTCCAAACTTATCTTGAAAACTTCCAGAGATGGGGTGCCCACAACTTCAGGAGGCAAGCTGTTGCACTGTTTAATGGCTCTCACTGTCAGGAAATTTCTCCTTATTTCCAGGTTGGCTCTCCCTCTGATGAATTTCCACCCATTTGTTCTTGTCATACCCTCAGGTGCCATTGAGAATAATTCAATGCCCTCTACCCTGTGGCAGCTCTTCAGGTATTGAAAGACTGCTATCATGTCTCCCCTCAGTCTTCTCTTGGTCAGGTTAAACATGCCTAGTTCCTTTAGTCCTTCATATGATTTAGCCTCCAGTCCCCTTATCATTTTTGTTGCTCTTCTCTGAACTTTTTCTAGGGCCTCTATGTTTTGCCGGTATTGTAGTGACCAGAACAGGACACTGTATTCCAAGTGTGGCCATGCTTAGGTGGTATAGAGTGGTGCTATCACTTCCCATGATCTTCATGCTATCCCTAGGACAACACTCACGTTTTTGGTAGCTGCAGCACACTGCTGTCTCATGCTTAGGTGGTGGTCTACCAGGACACCTAACTCCCTCTCTCAGGTACTACTGTACCTATGCATCTGGTTTTTTTTTTTTTTACTTCCTGTGCAGGACCTTACTTTTCTTGCTGTTGAACTGGATCTTGTTGGATAGGGTCCAGTGTTGAAGTCTGTCAAGATCCTTCTGAATGTTGAGTCTCTCTTCCAAAGTATTGGCAATTTCCCCTAGCTCTGTGTCTACCACAAATATACTAACAGAATTTTTAAAATGGCATTTGTATTACACACACACACACGCACACACACGCGTGCGCACACACACACACAAGATTCCTTAGAATCAGACTCAGAATCCTACTGGGGATTTGTTCCTGCATTACACAAATATTGCATAAATTCTGGTGATTAATAGTTATTAATTTAACAAGTTACAGTGTGCATTCCTTAGCTGTACACAATTGGCAATTCATTAATTAGCATCTGTTTGCTATTGTGGGTTATACCACATTGTACACTATAGTGCAAATCCCCCATAGGATTTTGGTGTTCATATAATTTGTTTCCCATAATTCTTAATAAATTTAAATTTGACATAATGACATTCAATTGGATATGTGCCAGGGTCATTGGGGCATGTTAAATAATTGTCCTTTAGTTCTGCAGATGTTCTTGAAGAAAATTGTTGTTGTTCAGTCGTTCAGTCGTGTCTGACTCTTCATGACCACATGGCCCAGAGCTCGCCAGGCCTTCCTGTCTTCCACTGCCTCCCGAAGTAGTTCTGTAGTTCTGTATATTTGTAAAATGGTTTGAAGTTTGAATTTTGCATTTTCATATGACACCTTACTTTTAGCCATCTTCAGTGCAGCGCATAAAAGCTCGACGTACGGTTTTTGTACTGCTAAGTCTCATTTCCTTCTTGCTCTTTGTCAGCAGTATCTCATAAATGCAATTGAATGGCTAAATTCTAAATCTTCACCATGCAAATGACTCACATTGAAATGCCAAGCTCATTGTATCTGTCATTAGTGGTAAATGGGGTAATTTGATTGTAACAGTTAATTTAATACTTGTTAGCAAATTATTCAGTGCAGTTAAGGATGCACAGAATTAATTCTACAACACATTCATATTTGGTAGGATTTGTTATAATGCACATTGAACCCTGGATTTTATGCACATAGTAATATAAGAGTCATAATATTTCTGGCATAAAATGTAGAATATCAGCTACCCACATGTTGTAGCAGGATAATCAATGTGAGCATCAAAGTGGTTTGAAGGTCTTGAAAAGGGAATTCATTTAACCGTGTAGTACAATACTGCTGAAAATGACTGGGAAAACAATATTCTCATGATCCAAATTATTTTTGTTGAATAGAAGCAAGTAGTGAGACTTCTGGATGCACATAATTCTCCAGATCCATTGCTGATGTTATGTGTGAATGGAAGACTGGCAGTTCATTATGTCACTTGGTGATAGAACACCTGCTCTGCATTATGGAATCCATTATGGAACCTTGAGAAACTCCCAAGGTTCCATAATATCTCTGGTTTAAAAGATATCAAGTAAAAATGCCAGGGGCAGGCGGAGCGGGGAGGAGGAGGTTTTGACATCCACTTTCAGTCACTCTCCTTGCCCTGCCATACAGAAGAGTTCATTAGAGTCCGTTACTTCACGAGCCGCTCGCTTCGCGGCAAGCCGTCATTTCTGTGCGAACCGATCGCTTCAGTCCGCACGCTCCTCCTTTTTGGCTGCGACGTCACCCCGACCACGCCCCCTTTACCGTGCTCCAACCGGGGTGAGTGATTCCCCTGCCATGGGCCAGGAATCTTTTCGCTTCGCATCTCGCTTCGCTCCCAACGTCACGTGTGGTCTCGGTTTTTGGCTTTTATTTCAAGTTTTTTTAAAAAAATATTCAAACAGGGATATCGATGCATCGCTATATTGTTTCATCGCTTTGCGCTGTTACTTCCTCGCTCGAGTAGCGGTGGCGGCGGCGGCGGCGGCAGGAGCAGGAGGAGCCGCTGCCGCCTCGCCCGGCCAGAGCAGGGCACCCGGGGCAGGCAGCGTGCAAGCGGCGGAGGGCGGGCGGCTGTGCCATGCGGGGCTCCCCCGAGTAGCGGCGGCGGTGGCGGCGGGGGGCTGCCAATGATGCCAGGAAACAAAACACAGGATCGTACAGTAACCACGCTCTGTTGTGAATGACAGCCAAGCATTGATGCACCGATACGCCGAGTAATTTTTTAAAAAAAAAATAAAAGGAGAGTGGAACCGGACGTTGCAAATCAGCTTTCTAATGCGAAGGGAGCACGTGAGGTAGTAATCGATTCGGTCCCAAAAATGCCCCGCGTGAGTACAGAGAAACGGGGGTGGGAGCGAAGGGAGACCACGTGACCGCCACGTGACCGCCTCCGAATTCAAATCGAAGGCAAGGTCAATTCGAAGCGAGGCACCTCGTGAAGTAACGGCCAAAGCTTTCTAGCAGAGAACTCCGGCTACTTAACATCACAATATTCCACAGGATGCAGCCATACCAGTTGAATTGGCACTGTGCCACCATGACTGTACAATGTAGATACATTCTAGGTATCTACTATTCCTTATAAGGTTTTTATAGCTTGTGACTAGGGGTGTGATGAATGTTCATTGAACGTATCTTTCTCAACAATTTGCTTACTCTCAGTATGTTAAGATCACCCTTTGTACCATTTCTTAGCTTCCTGCAAATCATTTTTCCCTGTATTTTTTTTACTTATTGCTTTACTTCTTGTTTTGCTGTGCAGCTCAACATCCTTCTGATAAACTCTGCACAAGAAAGATGCCATTCTGTACAAGAATTCATCTGCCTATTCCAGATGAAGCATATGCTGGGAGGGTGCTGTTCTATACAGGAATTAAATAAATCCTGGGTAGCTGAGGATTTTGTCCAGAAACAAAACAAAACAAAGCCATATAATGTGCATAGGATTTCCTGTGGTGGGGAGGGGATGACCTCTCATGCAGAAATCTTGTTGTTAAGGATATCTTGGGTTTTTTTTTCTCCCTCCAAGTGAAAGAGAGTACAAGATTTACATCCCTGAACATTCCTTGGTTTTGAAGGTCTGAGAATGGCTGGGAACAGTCTCTCTCAGATGAGGAGAATTGTACAAGAGAAACACAAGGCTTGGTAAATAAGGTTATCAGTGTGCTTTCTCCTCCTGATGACATTATATTATCTCCAGTGCCAGGCTGAACAGCCAGAGAGAGTGAGTTGTGCTTTTCCTATAGGCATCAATTTGGTCAGTGCAGGAGCAAAATGATGCACTGCATAAACCTTTAGATTGGTGTAGGCAGAATGATTCTTGTCGTGTTCCTATGTTTGTTTGTTTGAAATATTTCTATCCTACCTTCCTTCCTGAAAGGTCCCAAGGTTCACTTCCCTATGGCTAGCCATGAATATTGAAGGGAACATGACTCCAAAGATAATTCTGTAAAGCAGCCCAAAGAAACTTTAATACAAAGAATGTGGCCAGTCCAATTGATATCCTCATTATTTCTTTGTCATCATGTCAAAATACAAGCAAAATGCTTCACATCCTAGAAGGAACATATTTTTGTGATAATCTTTCAAAGTCATACAGTCAAGTGTTCCAACTCAGCAACATAACAATACCGTAACAACCATTGTATTCCTCTGCAATGCTGTATATCTTTTATTTTATTTTCCCTTCATTTGTGACAGTTTTTACTACAATCCTTGTTGCTTGTTGCATGTGAAAAATAGAGGTTAATAGACCATGTGAGAAAAAAGCAGGGCTTGGGTGAGAAATCTTAAAACTGGGGCACTGATCCAAGCATGTTATTTCTTGTTAATGGTGTATTTTGTGTTAGTTGAAAGGCAGCCCGTCTGCCAATATTGTTCAGAGGTTCTCAAAAGAATAAATGCTTTATGTGGTTGCCAAGTAGCATCTCTTTGATTAAAACATATATTAATTCTGCTGCAAACTTAGAAAATGGAATGCCTTTGGCTTTAACTATCTTAATATGGGCATTTTTGTTTTAAATATGAAATCATTGTGTGGGGAAGTGAATGATTATTTGGTGCATACATAATATATAATGCATACATTTTCAAAAAAGGGCAGAATTGGCCACTGCACTAAGACTGTATTCACCATCATGGGTTGTTAGCTTGAGACTACTGCTTGCTATATAATAATTAAGAAGTCAATTATGACTTACAGCAACCCATTCCAGGATTTTCTAGAGACTACCCAGAAGTGGATCCCTTTCTTTTGTGGGGAGCCGAGGATTGTGCAGCTTCCACAGGCTGGTTCTTTTCTCAGGAAGCACAGTTGTGAATTAAATTCTGGCTCCAAAGCCAGACCACTGTTGTTGTTGTTGTTGTTGTTGTTGTTGTTGTTGTTGTTGTTGTTGTTGTTGTTGTTGTTGTTGTTGTTGTTGTTGTTGTTGTTGTTGTTGTTGTTGTTGTTGTTGTTGT